>RCWM02000446.1:0-600000 GCA_003667255.2 Euschistus heros | reverse complement strand
CCCACCAATTAAATAAAATAAAAAATTATTCAAATATAAATTTGTTTACACATCAAACTTAAATTCCTGTTTGAGTAAAATGAGAAAAAAGTAAAATATTAAATATAACAAAAAAAAGGGGGTTAAAAAAAAAAAAATATATATATATATATATATATATATATATATATATATATATATATATATATATATATATATATATATATATATATTTTTTTTTTTAATGGAGGTAAATAAATATTTAATTTCAAAATAAATATGTATAAAATTATCAATGTTACCAAAACATAAGAGATATCTCTTGGTTTTTGAAAAATAAAATTAACTATTAATATAAGATAGTGTGGTTTACAAGGAAAACAAATCAAGTGAAAAGAAGTAAGAAGTATTGATTTTCTAACTTTTCTATTTGCCTTGAGTGTTTAATTACTAAATTATATAGATTATTATTATTATTATTTGTTTTATTGTAAATATCAAGTAATCGTGAAGATATTATTTTGTTATTGTTTTATATATTTTATAGGAATATCCAGATTATTATGAAGTGATCAAGAAGCCTATTAATTTGGAACAGATTTCACAAAAATTAAAATCAAGCTCGTACGATGGCTTGGATGATCTATGTAGTGACCTCATATTGATGTTTGATAACGCTTGTAAATACAATGAACCAGATTCACAGATTTACAAGGTAATGTTCTACTGTGTCCTACTGTCACATTGTTATTGTTCTCTATTTATTGTTTGATAACGCTTGTAAATACAATGAACCAGATTCACAGATTTACAAGGTAATGTTCATCGTCCACTTTAGATTGATCCTTCTTGGCTATCATGCCTACATCAGATTTTTCCAAATATATTGTGTGATTTTCTTGCCTTATTTTACTCTTATCATGAGCTGTGATAAATAGGTTGGGTCAAATTGGTCAACTCTATTCTATCTACTTACCTGTAGGGCATAGGGCACATAGTACTTTGAATAAATGTTATAAATGTAAAAAATATTTAATAAGGATATTTAATATTTAATTAGCCCTGATGAAGACCTGCAAGGCAGGTCAAAACGTTGGCACGCCAAAATATAAGTTTTTTATTTAAAAACTGGCTGTGTTTATTCAACCTTGACTGCACCGCTGACAAATTCACCTCCTTAGTAAAAACTCAGAGTGAACAAGACAACCATCGTCGTAAAAAATATTTGGATTGATAAATCAATTGCTACTTCTATTGGAATTATTTTATTTGAAAACTAGTTTCGTTCATCTTCAGTTCTAAAACACAAAATTTTTTCAAAACATCAGCACCCTGAATAAAATAATTCTGAAAAAAGTTGCAATTAATTCATGAATCCTAATTGTATTGATCCCTCTTTACTATCATGGTATGTACCTTAAGATATTAACAAATGTCATATTTTGAACTATTGTTGTAAATGAAAAAAGACATTAATCTATTATTTGTTTGTTTTTTATTCATTTGATAGTGCAAAGTATCTAGGAAGATTTATCCAATATAATTAACATTACTGATGCCAATGCTGTTTGAATCATAACTAGTCAAAATGAGCCAGTTGCTTTGATTTATTTTTAAATATAAATATTTAGACACTTTTCTCATTGTTTACCTTTATATATAAGGCCATTTTAATAATATTATGTAATTGATTATCCTTCTTTGTGGTGCAGGATGCGTTGACTTTACAAAAAGTCGTAATGCAGACTAAGCTTCAACTTCGCCAAGACGAGCAGAGCGTGCCGGACGTGCAAGCAGCAGTGCAGGAACTCCTCATGTCCCTCTTCATTTCGGTTTATAATCACCAAGATGAAGAAGGTCGCTGTTTTTCTGATTCCATGCAAGAACTTCCGGAGCATGATGAAGTCGATGGCAAAAAGTGTGTAAAACTTAGTTAATATTCTTGTCTTTACAGTGTCATATATAATATATATTATATCCCAGGCTGTAGTGAAGAGGTCTACAAGTCAAAATTGTGCTCTTTCAGTTTCTATCCAAAATCCTGTAATTACTCAAAAAATATCATTTACAACAAAATAGATACTTTAACAATGCTTATTAAGAAGTACAACTTAACCACTTAACCTTTCACAATGCGGATATCAAAACTCCAGCTTTAAAGGTTAATAGTTAACTCGGTACAATTGTAATTTGACTTATCCACTTCTTCACAACAATCTCCGATATATGTTATAGCATTTCAAAAGTTTTATGTTCAGTTTTGGGGTTATTGGAAAAATATTACTGCTAACATTATTTATAATTGTTTTCTTGTTACTATTATTGCTGTTAATCCAAATGGTTAATTAAATGTGTCAAATTTTTTATTTCAGAGTGCGAGCACTATCTTTGGATTTGATAAAAAGACGTTTGGATGGGGGGCAGTACAAGAGATTGGACCAGTTTCAGGATGATATTTTCTGCTGCCTCCAGAGAGGGAGAGCCTTGTCTCGTAGCGACTCCCAAGTCTTTGAGGATTCGGTCGAGCTTCAATCCTATTTCATCAGGCAGAGGTAACTACTGTCCCTGTTACAGGTTTATAGAAATAGAAAGAAATTGTATCATTATTGCTTAGCTGCTTTTATTTCTTAATAATTTTTATTATATATGTAGATTGTTGGAGTATGCAGTCCTAGATACACAGCAATTAAAATTAATATTTTAATTTATAGTGCCAAATTTAATTTTCAATTGCTGTGTATCCATGACTGCATACCCCAACAATCTACATCTCTTAACACTTCTCAGTCAACTAATACCTTATCAATAATTTTTATGATGTTATAAAAACCATTTTAAACCTTTATTTATTTGTTTTTTCCTTAACTAAATATCGTATTGTTCATGTTTTTATTATCAAATGTTGAACTACTATATTTTACTTAATTTAATTGAAATGATTAGTTTCTTCGTAATTCTGATCCAATGAGGAATGCAATTGTACCTATTTGTTTTTTCTTTCCAAGAATCTTATAGTTGTTGTCATATAGTAAATTATATTATTATAGATCAAAAGTAATTGCGAATTCCTATATTTACGATAAATACTAAAAATAAATATTTCTAATAAATAACTTAAGATGTCTGGCAAATAATAAAATAATATGAATGTTGTGATTGTATTCTTGCAACTTGCAACTTCATTAATAGATACCTGTAAATATATTTAATATGTTTGCATTTAATTAAAAATGCTTGTAAACTGTGTTATTTTATAATGTGATACCTTGATAATTATTTTCAATTATCTTGTTTTCAGAGATGAATTGTGTCGCAATGGTGACCTCCTCCATTCCCCAGCCCTCAATTATACCCTCCTAGACCTTTCCAATGCGGTCAACGCAGAAAGGCAACTGAAGCAGGCCCAGGAACCTGAAGAAGAGGATATAAAACCAATTTTCATCAAGGTACCACTTTGCCGATCCAAAGTTCCAATTAACTTATTCAAATTATTAATGCAGTTTACAATAAATTTTTGTTTGTTAATATTTTTAGGAAGAGCCAGGAGTGGCCGGAACTGCTGACAATGCTCTTTCCTACAATCAGCAGGTTTATCGAATCGGGGACTTTGTCTATGCGGAGGGGAAGGAGCGAGGGATGGACCCTATCATCCTCAACATCCAGAGACTGTGGACCAATCAGGAAGGCCAGCAAATGCTCTACGGCAATCAGTATTACAGGCCCAACGAAACTTACCATGTCACAACGAGGAAGTTTTTGGAAAAGGTTAGTTATTTGATATATTTATTGTTTGTTAATAAGTTTATAGCATATTTATATTGTATACTCGCCAGCCAATTCGTTCTATCCTACGTCTATCTTCGGGGTAACGATAGCTCTGCTGTGAAACAGTGTAGCCCTTTTTTGCCTATTTTATTATTAACTTTATTCTGACATATTATTAACTTTATTCTAAAATTATCAACGTTCTAATGAACATAAACCCTTGCCCATTTTCATAACATTTACAGTTTATATTATATTATTTAATTTTGAGTTTTTGTTGAATATTTAAAAATTGTATTCATTGTATAAAACAGTTTTGTTTTTTTTTAATTACTATTATTTATTTAAGATTCATAAAAAAATTTGGTATTTAAATATTTTCGATACATATCACTTTAATATATAGATGTTTGACTGTACTTATCAAATGTATAGCTTTGAAGTAGGTTAATTAATAATAATTTTAAACCGATATATAAAGTGAATTTAAATGTATTTAAATAGCAGATTATACTAACTACTAACTATATTATATTGCTAATAATGATGACTGCTTGCTCCTCGGTGTGGGGAAGGAAGGAGGGAGCCATGGTGGTATTTAGTGAATCCATTCCACTATCTATTATATATTATGATTTATCTTGTGAGGATTAGCTTCATCATAGTTTTCTTTTTGTTATCATTTGTTTAATTTTGTTACAGGAGGTTTTTAAAACTGATCAAAACGTAGCGATACCTTTGAATCAAGTTTTGGGAAGGTGTTGTGTCCTCTCTGTAAAGGATTACTTTAGGTCAAAACCGGAAGGTGTCAGTGAAAAAGATATTTATGTCTGTGAATCTCGCTATTCTTCAAGGCAGAGGGCCTTCAAAAAGATTAAGGTATGTTAAGGTTAAATTAAATGCTTTCTATACTTGAGCCAATATCTTGTGAATGGATCAAGTTTTTAATTATTTTATTATTCAATTAAATGAATCTGCTTACAATGTAATGTTTGTTTGTAGAATTGGCCACCGAGCCTCATGACCGGTTACAAGTTAATATCTAGGGATGAGCCACTCGAGCCAAAACGTGTCGTTTCAGTATTCAGGCAGAGAGTCGAAAAACATAAGGAAGAGATAGCAGAATTAGAAGAGCAAGAGAAACTTGAAGAAAAACAGAAACCTGTTAGTATATCATATATGTATGTTTTGTATTATATCTCTGTACCATTTGGGAAGTTGATTTTTGTCCGCAATATATTGGATTCCTACTTATCACGTATAAGTAGGCAAGTTGTAATGGCGATGCTATCCTTTTATATTATATCATTGACATTATAGCTTGTCTACTTTTATAAGATGTATAGGACTACAATATGGGTTGCTCCAAATATTTATGTTACTGTGGACAAAAATCAACTTATCTAGTTTTTCCCTAATTATTATTAGATAATTATTAACTTTTTGCCATGATGTAATGGTTAGTTAAACAAATATGACTTTTACTTGTCGTTGATCTTATTTTATCATATGTTCTTTATATGAATCCTAATTGTATTGATCCTTCCTTAGCATCATGTCATCGTGCACTTGAACTAGTGTATGTTTTTGAAAATTAAATAAATTATTTTATAATGTTGTAAGTTGACTAACCGTTGGTATTAATCAAAGGTGATGATGGTCGATAATACACAATATTAGTGAAAATGTTTTTTATTCTCTTGACTCATATCATCTCACATATTTTTTGTTTATATAATAAAAAAATAAACATAATCAAATGTACCTTTGATATTCCCTTCACCTATTGTTTTAATATTTAATATTTAATCTTCATTCTATATTCTTCTCTTGTTTCATGAAAAATGTTTTTGATTTATTCAGAATGTACCAATCGGGACACCAAACGATGAAGGTATTGCATATTTTGAACAGTTCAACACTCCTAATTGTGTCATCAAAACGGGAGACTGTGTTTATATGAAGACAGAATCTGTTCGCCCGCTGATGGCACAAGTTGATACGATCTGGACAAATAAGGAGTAAGTATTTAATTTTAATTTTATTTATTTGTTCTTTATCTTATTTTATGAATCTTTAGAAAGGCCATATTCAAAAGTATTTTGGTTTACCTTGAAATAACACAAATATATCATTATTTTCTTATTTTAATGTACTGGGGGGGGGGGGAGAATTATTATTATTCATCTAATCCATGGTTGAATTCAAATTTTAAGAAGATACTGAGAGGAGTATAGTTGTCTATTAAGATTCTTGAAAGAAGAAGATGGTGAGGGATGCTGTCAAAATGAAACAACACGTCAAGTAAAAATACGATAATCGTGTAGCAACGTTTCGACCTGCTTAGTAAGTCTTCTTCCTGTATGGTCCATTGGCCCTGAAGAAAACCTAAAAGGCAGGTCAAAACAGAACACAATAAAAGTATTGTTTTGTTTTATTTAGAATTTGGTTTTGTATTGTGTTGTTTTATTTTGACTGCATCCCTCATCAACATCTTCTTTCAACAATCTTAACAGTCAACTATACTTCTCTCAATATCTTCTTAAAATTTGAATTTAACCATGCATTAGATAAATAATGATATTTTTTTCCCCCAATACATTAAAAAAGAAAACAAAGTATTTTTTTTTTTTTTTTTTTTGTTTTTAATATCATCTTTTATTTTAAAATGTTAACAAAATATGAAACCATTTGGTCAAAGAAATTCATTTATGAATTATCTTTAGTTCATAGGATTTTCTACACATATTTCCATTCATGTACATTATTTGTTTAAAATAATCAAGAGTTATTCAAGCTGTTTTATTTAATAAAGTAAATTGCTTGGTTATTTATTTTGAAAATACTCGACAATCTTTGGCTGTGGCTTGTATTATAATAAGTAACTTGTAAAAGATATTATGAAATATAACTTGGTGTTGCTATTATTATTATTGAATGTAATATTTTTATTTTTATTCTAGGGGGGAAGGTTTCTTTAAGGGCCCCTGGATCGTCATACCATCAGAAATTCCTTATTCGCCCAACCGTCTCTTTTACAAGCAAGAAGTATTCATCAGTACGTTAGAAGATACACATTCCGTTAATAATATTGTCTCTAAATGTGTTGTTTTAGAGCACAGTGAACACATATCATGTGAGTACTTAATGGTGATCAAAATAATTAGAAATGCTTTGTGAATTCATTTAATTAATTGTATTTTATTCAGGCCGGCCGACTGAATTCTCTGAGAGTGATGTTTACATTTGTGAAAGTATTTACGATGAAGTAAAAAGAACAATTAGGGAACTGCCACGAGAAGGCCTCAAAAAGTACACTCATTCCAGCGCTGTCACTCAAGACGAGATCTATTTCTTCAGAAAGCTCATCACTCCTCAAAAGGTATAATTATTATTATTGTTATTTCTAATTTTGAATACTTTTAACATATTGTTAGCCAAAGGATGATGTCATTGAATTAAAATGTTTTTTCCTAATTTTAAGTTTCTCTTGATGGCAATTCATTTCAAATATAAGTTCAGTTCGCTTTTTTATAATTATAATAGAGTTGGCATTGGCTTAAGCTAGCAAGCCAATGCCATATTATGCTGCATATCATAGTACTTTACTAGGCATATTTTGGTTTTTTGTCGCATATTGATCCTAGAACTTAGTTTCAAGAATGGAAAGTTTTTATTTTTATTTTTAATCACAAAAATTCTTAAAATGATCTTAGTGTTAATTATTATTTCTCCTTAAATTAATTTACTTAAAGCTTGTAACTTTTTGTTTTCTTTAGGTATCAGCTGAAACACTTCATTCCCAATTGTCGTCGGGGAATATTGTGAACACTGCGAGCAACAGCAACCCTGCCCCTACGGCTACTCCGTATCAATATGAGAATTCAGTGAGTTTTTGCTTCTTAGATTATTGTTTATTGTTCATTGAATTGACTGACTATTGGTTTGATTTGTTGCTATTTGTTTATGTTGCATGTTTATATTTTCTCTGTTTTCGTTTAGATAGCAATGTCAGTTTCCTGCTCTATACTAATTCATATGTCTCACAACTTAGAGAAAATTCTCTTAAGTAATTAAACTCTCACAACGTAAGAGAAAATTTAAAAAAGTTACTACTCGGCTACACTCCTCCCTTTTCTCAATACAATAAAAATAAACTCAATTAATTAATGAAAAGGGCTCAGATTTAACCATAATGAAAATTATACATCAGTCGCACTTAGCACACCTTCATAGGATCATATTTATTTAGAATTCAATTTTGAGAAATATCATTTTATTGTATGTATATTATAAAAAATAAAATCTTCGGAGAGAAAATAATGTTATTAAATTATTAAAAGTTAATCTGTTTTTTTCCTATTTAAAATGTAAACAAAAAACAATTTTAAAAATTTACTTACAAATGACCGTTTTTTGTTGCCTTATCCCCTGAACAGTCTGTTTCATTCCGAACAAGATATCTTGTTCATGTGGCTTCCTCTCCAAATGAAGAGCTTAGCAAATTGTAATTAACCTTTCTAATAACATTTATTAAACATTTAATTAGACAAACAAATATTGATAATTTATATCAGTGTATCGAAGCAAAGACAGCAGCAGGCTGTGCTCATATCCCGACCGATCTTTTTATAACATAACATCTGCTTTTCTAAGTAATTGCGATTCAGAACCAGAAACTGATTACAAAGTAAATAAAATAGAATCTAAACAATGTGATCATAACTTTTTATATAAACAAGAACAACAAGAGGGATTGTTGACGCAACGATTTTATATCTTTAAATAAACTCAATGTCTCTTATATACAAGGCATAGAAACTAGAGAACAGATGTAATTGATTGTTCTAGACTTTTAAAAACTGTTTTCTTTCATTTCAAATATTTTAGTTCATAATGTACTTCCCCATTTTATCTAAATAATTAATTTAAATCGATTTTCCTATAAATTAAATAGCTACGTCATTAATGAGAAGTTCTACAATAGCCGCTAGGTGGTTCTAAACGCTCTTCAGAACCTTCTAAGATTGTATTGTTTGGTTCAATGCAATTTCAGCTGTTTCCTCACGTTAAGTTGTAATAAAAACAAAATACTTATATTTTGTATTTATCTTAAAACTAAAAGTGTGATAGAATATATATTGAACAAGTTGGAAAGTGTTGCTACGGGATAAAGTGAGCGTGGTGTGTTGGACAGGTGGACTCAGATGTACTGATGGAGGACTCGATGGACGCACCACCTTCGGTCGGATCTGGAGATATCCCTCACTCAGTGATTAGCACACCGCTAGCGACTAAGAAGGTAATTATAACTAGCAGGAAATTGATTATTATTATTATTGTAATTTGATTGTTTGTTTTTATTGCTATTATTTTTTTTTCTCTTTTTTTCAAAGGGCTTTCAACTATTTGATTTAAATTTATCTTTTGTTTTTAAATAGAATTTTTGCACCTTATTTTTTGAGAATGATGACCTATAATGTGTTATTTTTCTCTCTCTCTTTTTTTTTTATGTAAATATAAGCTGGTTATTTGTTTGTTTTAATTTTGTTTGCTGTGTAATTTTTGTACTTGTTAAAATTGAAATGATTATACTTTTTTAAGAAATGGTGTTGAGGTTTTTTATAGTTTAAAAAATTATCCGTTAATTTGTTGTATAATGTTCTTTTATTATAAACTTTGTTAAATTGATAGTTTATCTTTAAAAAGTTTAAAGTGTAAAGCTTTATATTGAGGTAAGGTTAGGTTATTATTGTGATATCATATAGCCCTCCCCTCCCCTTCTCTTCCCCTCTCCTTACCCCCCACCTCCACCTCCAAACAGTTGAGTCCAGTTTCTGTCTTCTTTTGTTTTTTTTGTTCTCCCACCTTCCCCCTCCCCCCCTCCAGCAGTGTGGTGGTGACCTTGAGCTAGCTGCTGGCTCCTGCTGCACCAGCCCCTCTCCTCAGTTCACCTCCTTCCTTCCTCTATCTCCAGTTATTTATATTCTCATTCTGTTTTTATCTTATTTAATTAATAATTATTAGGAAATAAAGTAATATACTTCAATGAAATTACAGTAATTTACTCTTATTTATATAATTTTTACTTCAAAAATATAAATACCAACAACAAATATTTCGGATTATTTTTTATATAAAATTAATTTATTTATTTTCAGGCAAAAGGAACTGGTAAAAAACTGGTTACAGGTTATGTATTGTACTCTGGAGATGTGAGGAAAGCAATCGCTGCAAGCAACCCAGATTGCAATTTTGGTGAAGTGAGTCGTATCGTCGGTAATGAGGTAAGTAAGGCAGACCTGATAATAATTAAATGTAGATATCTATGAGGGGGAGGGGGTTGCTGTACTGCTGGGTGGTGGTCCGCTCCTAGTCGATGCAGTCGATACACTCTGGAAGCTGGACTCCTAGTAGCCTTAATGTATTACGAAGTTTACTGGGTCTTGAAATTAAGAAGAAAAAAAAAATCTCACATTCATAGTTTAACAAAAAAAAAAATTGAAAATTTATTTTTGTTTTAAAGCCATCGGTGTTATAGCCGACTTAACAAGATGGCTCGTGCTGTAGAGGTGGATGGATGAGGAGGCCTCTTTCACTAGATCTCACTTGTACCTCTGATTCTTCAATCTAAACATTCTTTCTGCTCAGGTTCTTTCACTTCAATTTCTAATTTGTCATTAAAATCAAGATGGCGTGCTATGGCTATTCATCTCCTTCGACAACAAAAACATTAGTATTTCAGAATGTACTTGGTTCATCTTATCACCAAAGGCAAGAAGAAGCAGGATTTTTGGTCTTGCTTTATTAATAACTTTTGTGGTATAACATCGAATGCCTCAGGATCTATTGTCGATTGTAGAAAAAAACATAAGTGAAAAATGTGTCAATGTATACATTCTCCTTGAGCGTGATCTGTTCTCCCTTTCTCCCTTACAGGTCTCCACCTCAGAATGCAATAACAACTTTACTTCTATTGTATATTTATCCTTTCCATACATATTTATAATATTATATTATATCAAACTGTTTGCCGTGTATTATTTTCTTATTTTCATTTTTTATCATGTAACATCCTATTTGGAATTTATTAAAAATATACTATTTAAATATTGAATTAAAAAAAAATTAAGAAATTCCCTAGAGTATAGGGCATTTTACTAGATAAAAATGTGTTTCCCAGCAGCTGAGAAAAATAAAAATATGAGTTAGATCCATAGGGACAGGAGCCCCCCTCCCCTCTGCTATATTAATGAATTTATTTTACATATATTGAATAGTCCTGTAATTTATTATTTATTTCAACCAGTGGCGGAAGCTGGGTGCTAGTGAGAAAGCTGCTTGGGAGGAGAGAGCAGCTCGGATCAATGAAGAGACGATGAGCAAAGGAGTAGTAGAAGATCCCGCCTCGCCCGCACCTCCTCCTCAGCTCGAAACTGTTTTCGAGTGTCAATGGGAGAACTGTGATTGGCAATTTGAAGATTTGTCCGATGCTATAGACCATGCTGTCGGCGATACTACAGGGCATATTTTTCAGTATTTTGCAACATTGCAAGCATCTATACCTACACCGCAAGGTATTTTAACTGAAAATATAGTTTTTAAATACTAATAGATCAGTTTTGATTTGCATTTAAACATTTGTTTCGATTTTTTAATTGAACTGTACCTAATTTTAAATTTATAATTTGTTATAGATATTGAATACCAGTGCCAATGGAGGGGATGCACTCGCACGCGTAAGACCATTCCACCGTTCCCAAGTGTTCAGAGGCTTGCACGCCATGTAAGGGAAGTTCACCTGTTGAAGAGCACTGGTAGGACAATCAATGTTGAACAAAGGAGCAAGTACGTTTATTTTTATGTAATATAAAATTTAAAATTGCATATATTTTAATTAATAGTGAAATTGGGAAGGAATGGTTGAAATTTTAGATTGTTTTCAAGATAAAGCAATCAAATAATCTATGAAACTGGGGTAATAATTTAAATTTTATTTTTTCTCTATAAATATAAATAAATAAATAAAACAATATTAATGTTTAGATGCAATGCTTTCTGAATCGGAAAAATTATTATTATGCAAACATCATCAAGTTAATAATACACATGGAGTTATAAACAATTGGAGGGGACTTACCTCCCAATCACTGAGGCCATAACTGAATGGACTCACTACATAGTAAGCGTATTAGCTGTTTTTCTGTTCAAGTTTTGGTTTCTTAGGCTTTTTTCTGGGATTTTATTATATTTAATGCATTATTTTTTCATTCAATAATGAAGAAATACCATAGCCCAAATGGAATGCAAGTCGCCAGTGGTGACAAAGTGGGCGTGGTCAGTTAAGTGTTTTGATCTCACCCCTCACGGGAACGGCCTCTCTATATCTTTACTTTACAACTTAACTCCATGATAAGGCTCATTATTCAACTTTTTTTCTTTATTACGATTCCCAATTTTTTATTATATTTCACTTTTTTAGTTGGAAGTATACTATCACAAATGTACTAAAATAAGATACTATATACACAGATATACTTACTGTTAATATTTAGTTTATATTTATATGTAAATAATCTTAATATATATAAATTACGTGTCGCCGCCTAGGGGCCGGCTAACACCTAAACTACTGAACCGATTTTAATCAAATTTGCACACCGTGTGCAGTTTGATCCAACAAAAAAGATAGGATACCTTATATCTTAATTTATAGTCGCAATATTATTTGTATATTATCTGCAAGTCACAATTATCTGTTAGCTCTATACGATTCTAACATATGGCGGTATAAGGTTATACTATTATATAAAAGGTCAAGCAATGTTTCGTTTGTGTTCACTAACCGCCAAAAACTACTGAACCAATCTCTACCAAATTTTGACTACATCATCTTTATAGGATAGTTTAGCAATAGTAAAATCTAATGATTTTCAACTAATTCTTTATTGAAAAATGAATAATAAGTGGATAACAGTGAAGTTCAAAAATGGCGGCAATTGCAATCTACATGAAAGGTTAAAATGTACTGTGTTACATAGAGGTGAACATTGATAACAAAATTTACTTATTTTCAATTAAATTGTTATAAAAACAGGTATATGGAGTGAAATATACCAAAGTTTAACTACATCATGTTCATAATTCTAGGTTTAGCAACAATAAAAATTTAAATGTACAATGTTGAGTGTTAGAAACGGGTTTTGCCACACTATCACATACTTTTATGGTTAGAAATTAAAATTCAACCAGATCAAATCAATAAAATTATTTCTGTCGAATGAAAATTATTAAAAATCAGAATGCCGATCCTCAGCTGTTTAATATTGTGTGTAAAAATATGAATTTTGAACCTTTAGTTGTAAGCACTGATAATGCAGTTTCTTAATAGTCTCTGTCCATCTGGATTACCAACTCATATATTAAAATTGAAAATTGGATGTCTAATTATGCTTTATGTTATCTTCAAATACCTAATCAATCTAAATTTAACCAAGTTAATAATGGCTGCTATGCGTGAAAATATTATCAAAAATATAAGTTTCAATTGTTCACTTTAATACAAGATTTTTATCGATAAACAAAAAATCAATTATTAGTTAAAATTCCTCGATGGGGGATGATGAAGTTATATATAGAAGGACAAGCCATTTCCGTTCGTGATCACTAACCGCGAAAACTATAGAACTATTCTGTACCAAATATAACTACATCATCTTCATAGTTCAAGGAAGGTTTAGCAATAATAAAATTTACATATTTCCTCTTAAATTACTGTTTATAAAGCGATAAATATGTGGTGGGTAGTAAAGCGAGCGCCATTCAAGAGAGGTTACAATAATCCAGTGTTAATTATAGCTAGAAATTGATAATAAAGTTACTAAATTAAATTAATTTGTTATACAAAAAGCTATAAATATGTGGTGTGACGTGTGGATTCCAGTGAAATTTAAAAATCGAATATGTGGCAAGCGACAATAGCGTTTTAGTAAAACTAATGAACCTATCTGAACCAAATTTAACTACATCATCTCCATAGTTCTTGAAAGATTTACAATTAGAAAATTTACTATAATAATAACTTATACTATTATATAAAAGGACAAGCCATTTTTCGTTTGTGAATGATCACTAACCGCGAATATTACTGAACAAATCTGTACTAAATATTAACTACATCATTTTTATAATTCTAAGAAGGTTTAGCAATATTAAAATCTACTGATTTTTAATTTATATTTTATTAAAAAAGGTTAATATGTGGACAACAGTGCAGTATGAAAATTGACCGATAGGTGGCGAGTGCCATTCTACACGAGAGGTTAGAAAAGAGCTTGAAATCGATGATAAAATTCACTTAATTAACTATCAAGAAAATTATTTAAAAAGATTTAAATATGGTGTGCGATATGTGGATCTCAGTGAAGCTTGAAAATCGACCGATTGTGTATAGAGCCATTCCACAATAGAGTTAACAATGGTAAACTGAACCTATCTGTACCGACATCTAAATAAATAATTTTTATAATTCTAGGAAGGTTTTGCAATGGTAAAATTTAGAATAACTAAAATTTAAATGTACAATTTTGAGAGGCAGGAACGAGGTTTGCCACACTGTCATATACTTTTATAGTTCGAAATCAACATCCAACCAGATCAAATCAATAAAGTTTTTTCTGTCGAATACAAATTATTACTAAATCAAAATGTCGATCCTTTGCTTTTTTATATCGTGTGTAAAAATATGATTCACGGGCCTTTTGTCGTAAGCACTGATAATGCAGTTTATTTTCCGCAAGAGTTTCTTAATAGTCTTTATCCATCTTGATTACCAATTCATACATTAAAGTTAAAAATTTTATGCCTAATGGTGCTTATATGTAATCTTCAACCACCTGATCAGTGCAATTATAACTAGATTAATAATTACTGCTAAAAAATCATTGAAGAAATAATGCTCATCCACATGCTAAAATACAAGAATCTTATCGATAAACAAATAAAAACTTTAATTTTTAGTTGAAATTATCTTTAGTTATGAGGGCGGGCGAAGCCGCGACGGGGGAATGCTATATACTATAAACAACAAATCATTAAAAAAAAAAATATCTTCGCTTCGGCTGTGCTCCCGGTCCGTACTGGAACCCGCTTTGTCTAATAATATAAATACACCATGTATTTGTCTGAACCATGCCGTGTCTGATACGCTACGTGTCATACGATTACATAAAAGGACAAGTCATTTTTCGTTTATGATCACTAATCACGAAAACTACTCAACCAATCTGTACCAAATTTCAACCAAATCATCTCTATAGCACAAGGAAGGTTTAGGAATATATATATACTGATTTTCCATTAATTTGTTATTTAACAGCGTAGTTTGAAAATTGACCGGTAGGTGGCGCGCGCCATTCCACAAGAGAGGTTTACAAAGGTACTGTGTTATATAGAGCTTGGAATTAACAATTTTATTTACTTATTTTTGAGTTATATGAGATGGAAAAAATAAATTCGGAATGAAACATATATTTTTAGAGTTATAACGAGAAATGTTTCGAAAAAATAAGGATTTCACTACAGTACGCGGATTCAGCGAAGTGGAATGGGTATTTCACGGAACTTAATTATAATTAAATATATGGTATCTGATAATAAATGTAACCAGCTTTAAGATGAAAAAATAAATTCAAGATTAGACAAAAGAGTACCGACAAACGTGTTTTTGAGAAAAAGTGCGACTTACCGCACGTACTAGAATAAGCATATTAGGCTTAAAGACAATATTTTATTTTTAGCAATAAGCATTAAATTAATAATAGTAAACTATTCATTTGTAACAATAAACATTGGAATATTAACGATAAATATATAAATTTTAACAATAAAAACGTGTTTTTTTAACATTTTCTATACCCCCCCACTATATCTTCTTAAGCATTGATCCCAGAAAAAAAATGTATCGAACCTTTTTTGTAAACAATTTTATGTAAATTAATTTAATATATAAACATATTTTCGCTAGAGGCAAGAGTTTTCGAGTTATTAACGAAAAACTGAAAAAAACCGACCTTTAGAGCCCCACACCCTTAGCTTCACACCCACTTCCCCCAGTACTTTTAGTATGTTGTTAAGGACACTTCCCCCCACAATTGTGCCAAAATTGGCTTCTACATGAATAAACTCCTCTAAAAATCCTTCGTTGCCTGGACTAATAATGCTAAATTGCCAACTTCATTATAAGATTTTTATCGATAGACAAATAAAACTTCAATTATTAGTTAAAATTATCTAAGTTCTTTACTTATGAGAAAGGGTGAAGCTGCGACGGGGATGTTAATATTAATATAAAGAAAAATGTGACGATTCTCTTTTCAAAAAAATAACTTTTAGATTTCATATTTAAAGTCTTATGAAATTATAAAGTGTATTAATAATTTTTCGATTAATTATTAAGTGTATACTTGTAAATATATATTATTAGGTTGAGACCTTATGGATCTATTTGAACTAGATTTACCTGGCAGTGGGTTTTATCTGAACTTATCAATAATCACAGCCTCTTAAATCACATTTAATTACTAACCTGTATTATTTGTTTACATTTCATCAATGACTTTGGGTTCAATTGGCATATTAATGAATCTGATTTTTAAACAAATTTTTCACAGCTTAAATTTAGTATAATTATGTGATTTGTGTCCTGTGTTTTAGTTTTAGTCAGTCCTAATAAGACTGATAACAGATCTTCCATAATAACCTAATCAATTGATTTTTCAGCTTTACTCTTTTTGTATCATTTTTAAATTGTGTTCTATTTCAGGATTAATTTTATGCAATCTGTTATTTATTTTTTATATATTGTGAGATATCTCATACAACTGTTACGAAATGTATTATAAGTTTATTTCTAATGATGTGTTGTGTATCGACAATTGATGATTGATGTGAAAGCTATTTTCAGGAACTTTGTAGCGAAAGTGAAGCCCCCTCCACCCCCCGTCAACACATCTCTCTCCGACGCAATTACCGGTTTGTTTTTAGATGTTTTTAGATCTTTTTTTAATTCTATTAATTGCCTACTCCCTATTGCTCTGTACTGTGAAGCATGGCTATCCGCAGGACTCTGGATGCATTTAGTTTGTCTAAATAATAATTGTAATAGTAATTGTAGGCATGGCTTTTCAGTTTATTAATTGGTTTGTTTCACTCACTTTTTCTTTCTTCCTCGACCCCACCTCCATTCTCTCACTCGATAATCCTAAATAAGAAGACACAAATTTACTAATACCTTTTTGAAATAAATTGCAATAACAAGAGTATTTATTCTTTTATTTATAATATTGAAAATTTATTTTGCAAGTCTATTTAGCTAGCCCCTTCTATCTAAAATCAATCAATTTTGCGCAACTCAAAATATTTATATTTCAACTCAACTCAAAATGTTTATAGGCTTTTAACATAGCTATTCAAGTTTGTTTTATTAAAAAAGAGAATTCGGTAATCCCTCAACTTTCATGAGGATATAGTGAGCATTGATTCTGTCTTCTAGTTTCGTAAAATTTGTTCTAAGATCAACTTGCAAACACAAATAGCCTTGTAGTTTGTTTTAAATTTATATATGTATGTATATATTTGTTATTATCAATCCATTTTCACTAATGGGTTTTTAGGAATGACATCCGAGATTGTTTTGTTGGAAATTGTGCATTTGGAAATTTATCTAATGGGTTCGTCATAGCCTGTATATAGCTTTTAAAGTTCGAACTTCTAATAAGCTTTTTATTTTTATTGAACTTGATTAGAGTCTTTATTTCTCTGGATTAGAAAAAAACATATTTCTTACATGAAAAAAATCAAAGTTGAGATTTTACGAAAATTGTTACTGTTAACAATAAATAAATGAAACTATAAAAGAACTGTTTATTTCAAAATCTCTTGAACTTTGATAAAATGTTGCGGTATGAAGAAGTAGCAATAAATGGAGGTCAGCCGTCAGCTGTTGGTAAATCAACATTGTTGTGTCTTCCTTGGCTTACTTTCCTTTTAGTTATCCATAGGTCGTTTATTTGATAATCTTTCTAAGATGGAGTTAAATAAAAATCATCAAACTGTTCCTATTTTCCATCGTGCACAATAACCAAAAGGAAAAACATTTTCCTTTAAGACGGAAATTTACGTTTGTATTTTATTAATCTTTTTTTTTTTTTTACATTTGCTGTAAGTATTATTGTATATTATGGTTGGTTGGTTTAATTTAGAATTTGTTTATATGCTAGAATGTTAGAAGGTAGTTTTGTTTATTGTGGATGGATTTGTGTAGGCACTATATGCCATCTCGAAAGGCAGCGATGAAGGCGGTATCAGCTAGCCCGATGCCCGGTGTGACTTTGCATGTTTCTTGTAAGTAATTGTCGCAACTTGTAGTATATAGTTTACTATTGCATGCTTACTTTATTCAAAAGGAAATAGATTTTAGTTCTTTAGTCGCTTACTGCATATCTGACTATTTTCTTACTGCAATTGTTTATTTGATATTGCATGCCTAGTTTTAAATCTCTTTTTATCAATTTAAATATCTGTACAGTTTTTATTTTTTTATTTTTTTTGATCTATTGAAATATTTATATAGAATAATATTTTTTTGTTAATTTTGTACAGGAAATCATGTTGGTTACTTTTATAGTTATCTCATCAACAGCATATTTTGCCCACAAAATATCAAGAAAATCTCAATCCAGTTTTAACTAGTGAAGTACTGTTCCGACTTAGAAATGGAATGAGATTTTACATTCCGTTTCACGATTGTAACCAGTTCCAGTTTTCATTCCACATCAGTTTGACTAACCTACTACAGATTAGTGAAGGGCCGTTCCGAGTTAAAAGTGGAATGAGAATTTACGATCTGTTCCACTTTTCGTTTCATCTCTTTTTGTGACTTCGAGCTGTTAACCTCCTTCTATTTTATAATTAAAAATTTTATAGGCACTATAATATTAAGAAGATTTAAATAGCTAAGAATACTTATTAAAAAAATGTATACTTTTAAAATCGTTTTATTCAATCAAGAACTTAATTTTTGGGGGAGGGGAGAAATTAGCTCAAGTATAGTGCACAATTGAGCAAGAATTTTCAAACTACATTGGTTCCGAGAAAAAATGAGTAATCAATTCTTGTGACTGCTCCATTAGCTTTTAAACAAATAGCGAAAAAATCATTAATTACATAAGCAGTAAAACCTTGTGTGGTTCATTTCTCTGAATCCGAAAGAAGAAGCCATGCTCTATTGGTAGAATAGAAAATTTTAAAGAAAGCGCTTTATTTTGAAGATGCCCATGCGTGGGGTGGTAGAGCATTGGAGAGAGGAGAGGAAATCAATAGGGAAGGATCAACGCAACAAAGCAGTCGGAATGACCTTGGGTGAAACAAAACCAGAGGTGCAATCTAAACCCTACTACACTGAGGGAATGAAATGAGAGATCGCTTGGCGTTGGTTTGCGTTCTAGGTGGAATGAAAAACTTGGGCAATTGGTTTCGTTCCAAACCGGATCATAGCTGGAACCAGTTCTGCTCAGAACGCCCCATCACTAGTTTTAACATCTTTCCCTTTATCTGTATAATTTTTATACAGAACCTACTTAGGGTATTTGGGCTTAAGGTCAAGGCGCTATGGTTAAAATTTCTTTTTTAATGATATTGGTCCTTTATTTTTGAGATGTTTCCAACTTTTGTTCTGTAATAATGAATAATTTTTTTTTTTTTTTTTTTTTTTTAATGATCATTTATTATGGCTTGGTCTCTGTTTGACTTTCATAATTGGCAGTTGTCGATTAGTTTAAACTTCTTGGCCAGTGCTTGCTTTATAATTTTTTATCTCTCAGGAGATAGTACTATCCTATTTCATTGCCAGTGTTTGATTGCTGGATCCATTTGGTTCGGTTCCTCACATATCAATAATATATATGAGTTACTAATTTGGCGCTAGAGTATTATTTATTATTATTGAGATAATTAAATGTTGAATAGTCATAGTCCTTTTTGTTATAACGTAGATGACTTTTGATGTTCCATTGGCTTTGGAGATTTCCTTCTTCATTACTACAAGGCTTTTTTATCTGCCTTATATTAGGCCACGAGGCCTTCCGCTATCCTTCAAGTATTGTTATTCTACTTTAACTGGGACAGGAAGGAGGAAGGGCAGGCTAAGCCTACAGGTTACCGACCTGTTTTAACTAGAGTAAGAAAGTGGAGATAAACTCCATGAGTCCAGTATTAAAGAAATATTTACTCCTCCAGGCCAGGTTCTTTAAGAGGCACGACATAGGTTATAAGAATGCTTAATTAACACGCTTGGCCACTCCTGCCTTGTTTTCAGCCCTCATAATGTCTGTTTATATTTGCTAAACTTTGTTTTGTTATCAAAAGCCGTTTCAGAGTAAAATTGTTGTTCAGAATAAACTCATTATTTATTTAGTCTAATATTTTTGTAAATATAAATAAATATATTGATGAAATAAATAAACTGATATATTTATTAGATTTATATATTCACTTTTCAGCTGCCGTTACTGGATTATCTGTTAACCATACAAGGAGCACTCCTTCCCCACTCTCACAAAATGGAGGTTAGGAAGGCCATTATTAATCTTAGCATTGTAAATATTTTCAATATTTTCACTGCCATTGGTGTATGATGATGATGAATCTTTATTTTTAGGATCGATAACTGGAGCAAATGGTCGGATTCCCGAGCCATTGTTCGTCACTGTACCTCCAAGGACTCAGCGCCTTCTCCATTCTGAAGCATACATTAAGTATGATCCTTTATCAAATATATTATGTTCTATGTTGTATTCATTATTTATACATTCAGTAGTTCATTATCTCTATGTTATACTTGTTCTGTATGATCAATAATTCTGTTTGACTGCAATCAAACTAAAAAAAATTTATATGCTTGGAATTGTTTTGATATTATTTTAGTAAAAATAATTTTAACATTATTGATATTACCCTTTCTTATATTATTAAAATTGTTTAATAATTTAATTTATTTCTAGGTATATTGAAGGTTTGACACCGGATAACCGGAACATCAGTAACTGGGAAAAACAGCTGAGGGCAAGCGAGACGACTATAGAACCTGCAGACGCAAGCAGGCTGCCTATCCATTGGCTCAATAACAGAAACGGGAACCACGGAAATATTTTGAATGCACTGTGGACATTACGTGATTTTATGTTTAGGGACGCATTAGGAATATCTAAACATTTATAAGGAAGAAAAAGTATATACAGTTGTATCATTAATTAGTGAAAGTGTTATTTTAATTAAAGATGTTACGGCATTCTAGATTAACTATTTTAATTCTATTATTTAAATAATAGATCTCTTGGGAGAAAAAACTTTTTTGTATAACTTTTTATTTAAACTTTTGTATCTATTTCTCGTAATTTAGTCTCATTGTGAATGGTGTAGATATCGAATCAATAGTTTGAAAATAAAATTGTTTATTTATAGAAATTCACTATGTGTTTTGAAAGAAATGTTTTGTTTACGAGCACAGAGTGATGACCTAGATTAATATTGTTATTGAAATAGGTTATATTTATGTTTGATCTGAAAAGAGAAGGAATGCTGCCTTGTTAATATTATTATGACGCTATGGTCAGCCTTATTCTCCGCACCCAATTGTTTAATTAAAATTGTATCGATTGTAATTTGTAAATTATCGTCATTTATCTTTAGGAAAAAGACCTCATGTACAAATTTGAAATGTTATGTATTTACGAACTGCTTAAGTAATAATTAATTAATTAATTAGTAGAAAAGAAAATAGGTAAATTAATAAATACCTTTTTACCAATTGCTAGATTTTTATTTAATTTATTCCTTGGTTGTCTACAGTTTAATCACTACTTTTATGCATTTTTTTTTTTTTTTTTTTTGTCTTTGTGGTTTTCTATGCGTTCTCTCTACTTGAAAAGAAAGGCAAAGTGTAAGGTCTAATATATCGCGACCATGAAAGAAGTTTTGAGCATTGTGAAGGAATGGAACAATAGTGAAGAAATTCTTTACTTAGGATAACCTCCTGATAAAGGTAACAAGATGGGAAGATGGGATCTGAGACCAGCCGTGGTTAGTTTATGATCCCGGTTGAAATTTCAAGAACTGAGCTGAAGATGATGATTCGACAAGCTTGAGAAATGGCCATCAACCTTGCCTACAATAGATAATATGTTCTTTAATTGTGGATCTAGAGATCTAGGGCTATGTTCATACTCAGGCCTTGAGGATAGTGCGCAACAACATTCGTTATTTGAGAGTTTATATGATAAATGATGGCTTGGGCTCTGAAATAATTCAGGACAGTAATAAACTAAGTATTTCTGTGGTTGCAGATTAAAATGTTAAGTCCAAAAGCATTAGTTTCAGGAACTTTTTCAAATTGGATTTCAGAAACATTGGATTGAATCAAAAACTGAAAATGGCAGAATCCAATAAATACTTGAAATCCTAATCTCATAAATAATATGATTTTTGATGAATTATTTCCTGAAACCAATACTCGAGGACTTGAACCACAGAATTATTTCGGCGATATCAGATCAGGTTCGCTCCGCTTGTTGATGATCGTCTTGAGCGAGCCTTCCGGGAACAAAGTCTCTTGTTTCTCCAGTATTATTGCTTAGTTGGAATTCTCTATGTATAACATGCTGGATTATGCTGTAAGAGGTGTGATATTCAAGCCTTTTTTATACATAGTTCATCTGTTTCATAACTTTGAATTTGTCTATGTTGAGGTATTTAGTCATTAGATAAAGTAATTAATAATTGAGTAATACAAGTGAATAATTTTCCACTTGAAAGTAATGGTTAGCATTGAAGAGGTTAGGTTGGATAGGTAGATGGTTAGCTTGGTATGAAATGTTCCTACATAATAATAAATATTCTAATTAATTTTAAACTCCATAACCTGCAGAAATAATAGAAAAGTATAATAACATTGTTTCTAGCTTTTGTACATAAAATATATGTTCAATTTATTCACCGTGATCAATCCTAAACTATTTTATCTTGGTTATATAAATTCCAAAGATCAACAATCACACATCATATATATATATATATATATATATATATATATATATATATATATATATATATATATATATATATATATATATATATATATATATATGAGAATATTTATACATTTACTAGACAAACATTAAAAGTTCCCAATTAATTACAAAAGACTCATTTAGGTGACAGTACTTAAAATCATTTGAACATACAGGTAGTAAAAAAAAGTCTGTGTACACCCTACTTGTATGTAACTTCAGCGTAATAATTATTAAAATAGGACTATAATTGGGGGAAAAAACGGCTATTTTGTTTAGTTTTGATATTAAAGAACATATAAAAAAGGATGCAACAAAAAAAAAAGTGAATTGTATAACGATAAACAAGAAAACATTTATTTTCATGTGCAAAAAAGTCTGTGTACACCTGAATCATATTACAGAAATTAATTATTTAAACTGTAAAAGTTAACAAAAATTAAGGTTAATTTTCTGTAGGATTTCTTGTTTTGTATTACTTCCCTTAGGCGGTGTTCATTACTGATACTAATTTTTTTAGGATTGATGAATTAAATGCCACTTCTATTGAGATTATTTTATTTGAAAACTAGTTTCGAATGCTAAACATTCATCTTCAGTTCTAAAACATACAATAAAATTTTCAACACATCAGTACTATGTTACATAAATTAAATATACTAAAGTTTTTTAAAAAGATAAGACAAGAAATCAAGCATAGGCACTCACCTTCGAGGTAACTAAAACACTGAATTTGTGAGAAGTAAAAGGGGGGGGCTGGTAGGTTAAGTTTTAGATTCGAAACTAGTTTTCAAATAAAATAATCTCAATAGAAGTGGCATTTAATTCATCATTCCTAATTGTATTGATCCTTCTATATCATCATGCGTACCTCAAGTGACTAATTTTTTTATTAGCTCAGGCTGAATATTTTCTCTCTCTTCGAATAATGTTTCCTTTAGCTGTGTTTTATTCTTAATTCTCCTTTTATTTAGACTTCTTTTCATTTTGTCCCATAAATGCTGGATAGGATTCATGTCTGGAGATTGTGGTGGCATTTTTAATTGCCTTGTTACATTATAGAAGAGCTATTCTTCGACTTTTCTCGCTTGATGTTTCGGATCATTGGCTTGCTGAAAGACAAATGTTGATCCAATACCAAGTTTTGTAGCATTTGATTTTAATTTGTGTCTTAATATGTCCACATAAACATATTGATTCATAATTCCATCAATCACCTTAAGTTTTCCCACCTCAGATGCACTCATAAACCCCCAGACCATGTTTAACAGTAGGGCAAAAAGTTTTAGTTACTAGGGCTGTTTTAGGTTTCCGCCACATCTTAACTTTTCCATCAGATAGAAAAAGGTTAAATCTACATTCATCAGTGAATAAAACATTTTCTCAGAAACTATTTGGCAAGTTAACATATTCTTTTGCGAAATTTAGTCGTTTCACCCTATTCACTTTACTTATAAAGGGTTAGTACACTGCGAGTTAAATCCTGATTTTTTTTTAATGATATTTTGCACTGTTTGAGTTATTGCTTTAATGTTATAATAATTTTCTAATACACCTCTGATTTAGGTGGTCTTTGTAAATAATTTTAAAAATTTCTCTTATATGAACCCTTTGAGTTTTTCTGGACGTCCAGATCTTGGCCGACTGTCGAAGTTTCCAGTTTCTTTATATCTGTCATGATTTGTTGGACCGTTGAGAGATTTTTTAAAATTAGTTTTCATTTTTCCCTCAAAGATTTTCCTTCTTTTCCTGAATTTATTGCCAATTTTCTTAATTATACAGAAATCTCCATACTGAGAGAAAATATAATTTTTAACCAACTTCCATGCAGCACAAAATATAATATAAGACTAAACATAGCTGGGAAGAATACATTGCAAGCAATACTTCCAGGGATTAACATGTTCTGATTGGATATTTTCTGATTAGGAATAGTGTATACAGACTTTTTTGGCATACATTTTTTTAATAAATTACTGTAATTCCGTGATTACGCCAACAAAAAAAAATTGGTTGATATGTATGGGTTGGCAATTAAATATTAATTAAATCCATCAATAAATTTTCAAAATTAAGCAACTCGATTTAAAAAAAAAACATGAATAAGTATTTCAATAATGGGTGTACACAGACTATTTTTACTAACTGTATGGAGTTGAGGCTCCATTAAACCTTCCAATTCTTCTTGAATCCAACCAATAAAATCCAAAATCCTGGATGCTCAATATAATTATGTCACAAATTAACTTATCCATGAAGATGTTGCAGATTTAGCCCAAACAAGATATCAAACCTATGAAAAGCTGCATGCCTGTTCGAATCCACTAGTCTCTCAACTTGTTTCTCACTTGATTACCAATAACCTCACCCTTCAATGTGAAGGCCTCATCAGAGGTACTAATGGCTAGTTCTTCACAAGTCATTGCAATAATTTCACCGCATGTTAACTTATTTTTGTATGTACCAGGTATGCAAGTTTAAAATGTCGTTTATTTCTTAAAATATATACACAGTAATTTAAAAAAAAGTATAATATATTTTATTCAAAGTACTGACCCTCGCTTTCTACACATTTTGTCCATCTCTCGGGCAATATATGGATACCATTCCAAAAGAATGCTTCATCTTTATTTGAAATCCATTCATCGAGCCATTTTCGTACGTTTTCGAAATTGTTGAAGTGTTGCTCCGCCAATGAGTGTCCCATCGATGAGAAGAGGTGATAATCAGAAGGCGCCAGGTCAGGTGAATACGGCGGGTGGGGTAGGAGTTCCCAACCAAGCGAAGAAAAAATCGTTTCCTTAGTCAATCTGGCTGAATGTGCAGGAGCGTTATCATGCTGAAGAATGACTTTGGCGTGCCTGTGAGCCCATTCTGGCGTTTTTTCGATCAATGCGTGACTCAAATTGATCATTTGTTGTCAGTGGCGCTCGGTATTGACTGTTTCGCCGGGTTTGAGAAGCTCGTAGTAGACTACTCCCTTCTGATCCCACCACACACACAGCATTGTCTTCTTCCCAAAACGATCCGGTCTTGCACTCGATGTGGATGGTTGTCCTGGTGTTACCCATGATTTTTTTTCGTTTGGGATTCTGAAAATAAATCCATTTTTCATCGCCAGTTACAACTCGATGCAAAAAAAACCCTTTCTTTCGTGGCGTAAAAGCAGCATTTCGCACACAGTTTTTCGTTTTTTTCCCATCTGTCGTTCGTCCAATTCATGTGGAACCCATTTTCCAACCTTTTGAATCTTTCCCATAGCTCTCAGGCGATCGGAAATGGCTTGCCTAGTGACATTCAACTGTTCTGCCATCATTTGTTGGGTTTGGGTATTGTCTTCGTCTAATAAAGATTGCAATTCGAAGTCCTCAAACTTTTTTGGTCGATTTTCTCGTTTTTGATCAGTAACATCAAAATCACCACGTTTGAAACTTTGAAACCAACGTTCACATGTCCTGACGGTTGGAGCAACATCGCCATAAGTCTCAACAAGAATTCGATGACATTCAGATGCCTTTTTCTTTTGATTAAATAAGAAAATCATGACATGCCGCAAATGCTCTTTATTTGGCTTAAAATTAGACATTTTTAACACCAAAGAAAGGTATGATACGTCCACGTAAACGACTTAAAAACAACTGACTACTTTTGTAAACAAATGACTAACAAACAAAATAGCGTTTAGAGATAAGCAAATCCTTCAATAGGCTAAGAGCGCATTCTATTGGAATTAAAACGACATTTTAAACTTGCATACCTGGTATGATATGCAGTTGTAAGTATTAATTAAGTATATAAAAAAATAATATATATGTACATAAATAATCAGAAGCAGTGGAGTAAGATCAAAGGTAAATTAATTTTAGAGAAATGCAAATTGGCACATTTCTCCTATTTATTGATTGACCTCTAAATATCTCACTAAAACAAATACATCAAAAATAATTTTGAACTCAGGTTAATGTAAAGTAACACCTTAAAATGGAAAATAATTCTTTTTTAAAATTATATAAGACAACTGGAACCCTCATACAAGATTGAAAAGACAAGAAGCTGCACATCAATTTCGACCACTACAGCACTTACTTAACAAATGTTCAAATCTTCCAATTCACAACAAAAACTCATCTATATTATGATTATCAGATCTATTTGGACTTATGGTATAGAGTTATGGGGATCCACCAAATCATCGAATTCTCCCGCATCTAATCACTCCAATCCAAAATCCTTGATTCTTCTTACTTTGCCACATAGGAACTGATCCACAATAATCCTAATATCTCATATTTCGCTGATTAGGAACAAACCAGATATCTTTCCTTTCATAATAAACTTAATACTCATCTAAATTCACTTGTTGCACAAGTTGCTTCTCATTCCATTCCCAGCAATCATCTGATGAGTTGTCTGAAAAGAAGATTAAAGTACTACCAATACCAAGTTCCTCTACAAGTTTTAAGCATGTCATTACTTTTCATTGTAATCCGCTTATTTACTAGGTGTATTTGTATACAGTTATAAATTTCTATTAATAAAAGAACGAAATCAAAAAATTATAGTACACAATGAATATAACTGGGTGTGAGTGGATGGAGAAGGGTTGCCAAAGATAGGTTTGAATGGCAGAGAATTGTAAATGAGGACCATAAGATGATGATAATGATGGTGATGAATGAACATAAAAAGTAAAAAATACTTTAATTATGAATAGAACAAAGATATGAATAAAATTAGCATTAAGTATGATTACGCAGTGATAGTAGACCTCTAGTCAGGAGGTAATAACAGAAGGGTCATAGTTGTTCGGGGTTCATTTCTATAAAATATTTGAAAACTTAATATCCCTTCTTCAAGAGATGCTCATGGAATAGAAAAACAACTTATTGAACGTAAAAAAAATGTTGATTTATTATTCATTTTTGGTTAATAAAATAAAATGTACTCATAACTGACTTTTTACAAACTTTACAAGAGAGTACTTACAGTTAGATACACTTTCATATTTTTCAAGGACTCACAATTAATTAACATGGCTCCTTAACTATTTTAAAATATAATGTACACTTTGACGAGTCAAATCAATTAGGTAACTAAAAAACTTTTTGAAGAATTTGGTACGTGTAGGTACAACGGTTTTCTTCTTAGGTATAGGATTATTACACTTCGATATTGTATCCTCTTTTTAAATTAAATAATCTGATCTTCATTTTATACAAATTGCAATTTTAATACTTGGACCAAAACAAAAGCAAACTTTTTTTTTTTCAAACATTTCTGGAAAGTAACCAATACTATTTATTTTATCCATTAATTTAAAATGCACTTTAACAACGATAAAAAAAAATTAATTAATTTCATTTAACTTCTCAATTATAAAGTTATATTATATTAATTATAACATGTTTTACATTATATATAATTAATAAAAATAATAAGATTGATAAGGATAAAGATAAAGATAAAGGTTGGGTTTCAATGGCATTCTTTTAGTATTAACAATTTATACATAGCTAAATAATTAAAATATAAAATCATTTCATAAAATTCAAACAATAATAACAACGATATTTCTTCTTCTATATACAAAATACAAATATTATAGCAAAACAACAAACAACTTATCTTAATGTAAGGTTACTTAATGTTAAACAAAAGCTTGAGATCATCGAGCCTCAGCTTGGAGCTCTGGACTTTAGAAGTTCCGCTGAGGACCCCTTTGGCCAGCTCTAGCTTATTGTTCTGCAGCTTCAGTATCCTCTCCTCTATCGTATCTTTGCACAGGACCCTCGACAAAAAACGATAAATTAGCAGATAGAGAAAGAAGGGAGAAAACTCACATCATTAATTTATAATAAGCATTTATAGTAACATAACTTCAACTTCTATTTAAAGAATTAAATAACACCTCTATGAGGCGTGGAATTCCAAAACCAGCTAAGTCCAATTTTGAGATTTTTATTTTTATTTTTTATAGTATACTTTTACTATTAGACTATCTTTAGGTGAAACGTTTTCTCATGAAAGTAGTTACATCAGAAATAAAACGGCCTTACAAAAAAAATAATTCCCCTTCAAAATCCAACTAGAGCTTTACCTTTATCGACCAGCTATGAAATATCTTAAAAAATGGACTTGGCCAGTTTTGTAATTCTACGCTTGATATATGTTGATATTTACATAAATAGGATAATAAATAATTCAATGTCTATTATTTTTGAGATAATACGAGGGAAGACAAGATCAGCGATAAAGGTCTATTAATCCTATTAAGTGTTAGCACAATTAATGATAGAATCTTTACTTTAAATGTTTCCTCTCATAGGTTGTCAAGTCAACCTACTGGTTACCAACCTATTCTATAGCCAGGCTCAGTTAGCTTGAGATTCATTCCGCCTATCCGACAAGAAATATAAGTCAACCCACCCGTTCTGGATTTGAATCAGCACTGGTTTTACTTTTAACCAGAGATACCCGAGGAAATAGCTTAACAACCTCTATTTTATTTTGATCAGATGGAGGGGGGGGGGGAGGTGAAAGAAAAGAGCATTTAAATAATTAATATAATATAATATAAATTTAATATAATATTAAATTTTATAACTATTTTTACTTAAAAACCCTCCTTTTTTTTTTTCCTGATATTGTAATGTTTTATTTTATAACATTTGAATTCAGTGTTATTAATATTAATGGATATAAAGATTAGCTAAATCTTTAATCAAAATAAATAAATATAGTAATAAAAAGTAAAACTAAACTAACTTGTAAATATTGACTATTTTGGACTGGCCGACACGATATATTCTGTCACAGGCTTGGGCCTCCAGCTGCGGGTTCCAATGAATGTCAAAGACTATCAAATGGTTGGCTCCGACCAGGTTGAGGCCTGTACCTCCGGCTGTTAGCGACAGCAGCATCACCTTTCACATAGCAACAAACAAATAATGAATACATAAAACAAATTATCTAACCTCATCCCCATTATGTTACATATTACTATATATTAAGTGATAAAAATTGGAATGCAAATCTACTTTGCTGCTGTAAGCTATGACACAAGATCTCAAAATAGATGTAAAAAAAAATGGCTCAATATTTGAAAAATACGATCAACACAATGAGCCTTCCACCTAGGTGGAGAACTATCTATCCTTAGGTTCATAAATTAATTTTCCATTATTAGGTAATTAAATAAAATAAGCATATCGACAAAGAAGAATATTCACTATGCCTTCATGACTATTGATTTTATTTAAACAACTTATAGCAATTTTCTTGTCACAGTTTAGAGTGGGCCATAGGTAATATGTTATTAAGTGTTAAACAATAGAGACATGAGACTATGCCTCCTAGATAAATATCTGGATAATAATAATAAAAATTAAACAAGGAAAAGGAAAATTGGAGAGAGATTGTTTGGCTTTTGCAGATGATCAGGTAGTCTTTACACATGATAAACCAACTGCTCAAAAACAAATTGAACTACAAGAAACAGAATAATTACCTGCAACAAAGAAGCACCTCCAAACGAAATTTGGCAAAATTAGGAGAGTACCACATTTTAAGAACCAGGGTGAAATTATACAAGAAAATGGAATCGAAACAAAGGCTAATGAAAACAGGTGCCAGAAACAGCGTATCGTCTCACACAAAACATTTGCAACAAAAGATGCATTGCCAAACACACGAAATTACATTACAAAACAGTCATTACACTGAATATCCCCACGGTTCAGAAACACTTATTCTGAATAGGAAAACTGATAAAATTCTCAGATGAACAATAAAGGCTCAGAAGTAAACAGGAAATTAAATAATATTCAGATATTTACAGCAACATTCGTAAACAAAGACTGAGTTCTTATGGACATATCAAAAGAATGAACATGAACTGTCTTACAAAAAGAATATTAGAATTTATTAAAATAGGAGTAAAGCCACAATAGACACCGTCAAATGGATGGGTGGAATTTAAAAGAACCTAAAGCTAGCAGGAATAACTCAAAAAGACATCCTAGAAAGAGATCCATGAATTTAGATCCAAAATCCACAGTTAGAAAGCTGACCAAGAAGAAGCACCAAAGAAAAAGATTGACAGACCTTGGGCAGATTAAAGAAAGGAAGAGTTGACCATAGCAAGAGAATGAAGGAAATATAGGCAGGCACAGCGGAAGGCAACACATGTAGTGCTTTGCGTGTAGATGTCCCAATTGGGTTCATTCGCACCAAAAAGAAAACAAATAAAAATATTAAACAGTATAATCCTAAGCTATCAATTAATTTGTTAATCTTTCTAATTTGAAATTAACTATGATTCCTTAGAGAAAAATTCTAAAATGCATTTAAGTCTAAGGCACCCTTATAGCTTGTTGCCAGTCCATTTTGGGCCTGCTGAGCAGTGCCCTTCCTATTAACGCATTTCAAACACTTGTGCCAAAGGAAAGTGATCAATTGGTCTAGATCTACAGACTATGGTTCTCATCGTCAGCGGGCCAACAAGGTGCCATATATATTTCCCCGAAACAATCATTCATGGACTGACTATTCAGGAGGCTGTTTTACATCCTAGAATACCATCTCATGGTACCCGATTAAGATACATGGAGTAGAGTCATATTTCCAATGCCTGGTTAATGTTTATGAAAACAATTTAGAAAAAATGTTAAAAATCAGATGGCTTTTTATAAAATGAAAAACTGATAAGACTGAAGTCCCACACTAAGGCACTCGGTGAAGAATTACGTACATTCAGCCAAGTTAATATTCATATTTCATCATATGAATTATTAAACCAAAGCGAATTGATTCGAAGGTAATACAATTGACACTATATATAGCTCCTATTACAACTATTTCTTGATCTATGTCAGTTAAATAAGGCAAAAAAAAAAAGATAGCAGTTAGCAGATTTAGAGCCTAACAGTCCAGGCTCATATCTCCAGTGCGTCCACACCACATTACAAGAATCAACGGTAAATAAAAATAATTTGAAATAAAATACCTTTACGATATTAGATTTTACAAACCTTAGGTCCTCTTTTGTTGTTATTAAAATCACTTATGATCCCTCCTCGTTCTTTTACTGGAATCGAACCGTTTAGAGGAATTGATTTTATGCCCATGTTCTTCAGATGTTTTTCGAGAATGTCAAGGACAGACGTCCATTGTGATACCACGATCACTTTGTCTTCGCTGTTGTTCATTATTTCCAGTAGACAGTCGATTGTGGCCTTCATCTGCACAAGTAAGAAGTAAATTAATAAATAACATTCATTTAATTGTCACTATAATAACAACAATAAAAAGTGTCACAAACAAGGGTGAAAACAAAATAATCAGCAGACAGAATATTAAATAAATCATTCCATATTCAATTATCAATTAGTCTTACAGAAACTAAAGAAAGATATTATTAACTAAGGATATAGTTAATAAATATTATTATTATTATAACATAGTGATATAATAAAATTCTCACAAATAATAATTCAATTACCTTTGAACTGCACCTGTCCTTCCTGAAAACAGGATCATCAGACGTAAGGATCCCTGAATGCTTAGAATCTGAATTTTCTCCATCAGGCATAATAGAAAGGTTCATCATACGCTCGACAAGATCTAGGTCAGTCCCTTCGTTGTCTTCGATCCCATCTTTGCTTATTTCTTGTTTGTCTATAAACTGATGATAATAATAATAATTATTTGAAATTAAAATAATTAAAAGATACCCAATATCAATAAGAGAAAGTTAAGACAAGTTCTGTAATTAGCTACTTCTACCTCCTATTATTGTTATTGTTGTTGTTGCTGTCTTACATAGCATACTTTTATTGACAACTAAAAAAAATAGTAATTCATTGAGAGAACAAGATCTTTATTCAATGAATTTTATTTTAAATGAAACATAATTCCATTGAAACACTACCTTACTTACTCGATGAGCTTTATGATTCAATGTCTTTTGATTTTAACCCCCAAAAAACTAAAATCAACATTGAGGAAGGCATGACAGTATATAAGGGTTAATTCAATGCCACCTCTACCAGGTATGCAAGTTTAAAATGTCGTTTTAATTCCAATAGAATGCGCTCTTAGCCTATTGAAGGATTTGCTTATCTCTAAACGCTATTTTGTTTGTTAGTCATTTGTTTACAAAAGTCAGTTGTTTTTAAGTCGTTTACGTGGACGTATCATACCTTTCTTTGGTGTTAAAAATGTCTAATTTTAAGCCAAATAAAGAGCATTTGCGGCATGTCATGATTTTCTTATTTAATCAAAAGAAAAAGGCATCTGAATGTCATCAAATTCTTGTTGAGACTTATGGCGATGTTGCTCCAACCGTCAGGACATGTGAACTTGGTTTCAAAGTTTCAAACGTGGTGATTTTGATGTTACTGATCAAAAACGAGAAAATCGACCAAAAAAGTTTGAGGACTTCGAATTGCAATCTTTATTAGACGAAGACAATACCCAAACCCAACAAATGATGGCAGAACAGTTGAATGTCACTAGGCAAGCCATTTCCGATCGCCTGAGAGCTATGGGAAAGATTCAAAAGGTTGGAAAATGGGTTCCACATGAATTGGACGAACGACAGATGGAAAAAAAAAACGAAAAAAAACTGTGTGCGAAATGCTGCTTTTACGCCACGAAAGAAAGGGTTTTTTGCATCAAGTTGTAACTGGCGATGAAAAATGGATTTATTTTCAGAATCCCAAACGAAAAAAAAAATCATGGGTAACGCCAGGACAACCATCCACATCGAGTGCAAGACCGGATCGTTTTGGGAAGAAGACAATGCTGTGTGTGTGGTGGGATCAGAAGGGAGTAGTCTACTACGAGCTTCTCAAACCCGCGAAACAGTCAATACCGAGCGCCACTGACAACAAAAATGATCAATTTGAGTCACGCATTGATCGAAAAAAAAACGCCCAGAATGGGCTCACAGGCACGCCAAAGTCATTCTTCAGCATGATAACGCTCCTGCACATTCAGCCAGATTGACTAAGGAAACGATTTCTTCGCTTGGTTGGGAACTCCTACCCCACCCGCCGTATTCACCTGACCTGGCGCCTTCTGATTATCACCTCTTCTCATCGATGGGACACTCATTGGCGGAGCAACAATTTCGAAAACGTACGAAAATGGCTCGATGAATGGATTTCAAATAAAGATGAAGCATTCTTTTGGAATGGTATCCATATATTGCCCGAGAGATGGACAAAATGTGTAGAAAGCGAGGGTCAGTACTTTGAATAAAATATATTATACTTTTTTTTAAATTACTGTGTATATATTTTAAGAAATAAACGACATTTTAAACTTGCAAGTCTATGAACTGGAACTGGGTCTTTGATAAGTTGTAATGGCTACTCTAGTAGGGAGGGCTACTAGAGTAGAGAAGGCTGGCGAGTTGTGCCAATAGCAGGTAGGTCACCAAAAACTAATACCTTCCAGATTAGAAGAAACATGCGCAAAGTGTGGACACACTTTTGCGCATGTTTCTATTTATAATTTTGTGTGTCCTATTTATAATTTTAACAATGAAAGAATAAGAATAAAGCCAAGTGAGATTATAACCTACCATAAGGCTCACGCTAGAATATAAAGAGGTGATTAAATAAAATAATTTTCTTTTTTGAAAAAAACTTACTTCGGTAACGAGAGATGGATGACAACAGGTCTGACGAAGCCTCAGCAAAAGTACTAAGATATGGTGGGTTTTAATGCCACCCTTTAAGGAGATCATTTCATCGTAGAGTTTTCCGAGCTCTGGCTGGTTTTTAAATGGGTTATTTGGTCCTGAACGCCCTATTGGAGAAAATGTTACACTTTAAAAGTGAAGAGGTTACGAATAAAAACTGGTTAGTAAATTTGTTATTTGCTCATTACTTACATATGTTTTAGCAACAGTATGATATTTAATAAATATATACGAGTAGTATAAATAAAAACAGGAAGATCTTACTAATGTTTAGTCCATTGCTTAAAAGATTTTGTTTCTCAGCCTGTTGTTGAATATACTGGGCCAATAGGGTCCTTATAAAAATAAAATAAATTAAAAAAATAAAAAAATTACAAAACTATCGATTTCAGTACAAATAAATAAATTGTAATACTTCTTACTTTTGAAATAACACAATAAATTTTTGACATCATACAGTAAATAATTTTTTTATTTTGTAATAATAATTAGGTATTAATAGCAGTTATTAATCATTTAAAAAAATGTAGTAAACATTGCTATATACATAACCAATTAATTCATAAAAATGTATTTCCATTAATATGGGTTGAAACCCTCCCACCATTTCAGTTTGAAAATGTTTTTCAGAAAAAAAAATAATCAAGAGAAAAATTTATACTAAGAAATCAATTTCCGAATTTATAATACATGTCACAGAAACAACGCATCACAGAAAGAGAAGACGGTAGGGAGGGGAAGGCGGTTGTGCAATCATTTGAAAACACACAATAATAGATCATCATCATCATCATCGTCAATTTATTGTTAGCTGATATTTTGGATAACGTTGCAAGTCCTCATCAACGTATAGCAAAATGGTACCACAATAAATTTATGTTCTTTTATTGTTTGTTTAAATTATCGTAATACCCAACCATCTTCTATTCTATTTAATTGTAGATGACCAATTCAAAGCATTATTAAAAGAATTTAGAGATTGTTTTTAGTTATCAGTAAATATTGTTGTTGGAGAAATTAACAGTTGTAACACATAAGTAAGACATGCTTTAAAAACGCAAACAAATTTAGAGATTTTGTTTCCAATATTTTTTTTACTATAGATAATTTTCCTAAATCAAAATGAAATGCAAATAAACCTTGAATATGAGTTTTTCCCTAATTTTAAGAGAGCAAATTTTAAAAACGCGGCCATTGGTAGGGCAAATACAGCTAAGTATTATCTATACAAATTTAAATCTTGATATTTATTTTTACATAAGTTTTTGAAATGTACTTTTCTTAAATTGTTTCATATCTATAAACCATAGTAAAATGGTCAAATCAAATTAATATAGTATGACATATTATATTAATATGAATACTATTTCCAAAATAATATGGTTTAATATAATTAATGCTTGAACCAGTGGGGAATTCTAACATGGTACATGTTTTTACGGGGACTAACTCGGTTTCCAGAGTGTAACTGTCCATCCGTCCATTAACTCTCATAGCAATTATTTTAATATTATTTTATTTTATTACATTTCCACCTTCAAAGTCACACCAGAGTCTAATGTGAATTAATATTAATGTTATTATTATCAATTATATAACAATATTATTATTATTATTAATATTAAATAATTGTATACACTAATGTAAATATATACCTATGTATATAAAACATGTAGCATGTATCCTTGCTTTGATCTTTGATCTAAACTGAGATAATCCGGGAGTCCCCCAGAAGTCATAAGACAATGCATGTATCACAATAAGCACAAATAACAGGTGGCAATTAAAAAAATAAAGTAGCATTTGTTTAATAAGAAAATATGATTAATAATGTATAAATAAATTACAACTCAAAGGAAATTAAAAACAATCATAAAGCTTTTAAACAATAAAGATATGAGACAATTATTACTATTTAGACACAACGAGTCAAATATAAAACGGACTTTAGCAATAAGTACCCCCACGACAATCCTCAGCGAGCTGATAGAATTAGTATTAATTATATTTAAATATTTAAATAGCATTGAGATTTGAAAAATTTTATTTTCGAGTCAACAGAGTCAGAGTCATGAAAACAAAAATATACCGTTCATTTAACTCTATTCACTATGATTACCACTTATCATATAACCTATTTTACTATTTGAAATATAATTATTATATTAAATGTTCTTTAAACAAACATACAAACCCTGAAAAACGAAATATTTTATTGTATACTTTGAATTCTTCATCATCTAACTTCACTTCAATGACTTTGAACTGCTTCGGCTTAAGCTCTTTAAGACCACCTGCTTCTTGTATTTCTTCTTTAGTCCTCCGCAGCAGGAGCGATTTCGACAGCAAATGTAACCTCATCATTCCAGAATCTCCTTTGTTATCGATCATCCTCTTCCAAACCTAACATTGTATATTATATCATACATCATATAAAATATATCAGCTGATGAAAATAAGTATGTCTGTTTATTAATTTAAAAATATATATTAAATACATATACACACAACTGAGCCAAGTTATTTAAACATGTTGTGCCTAGTGATGGGTTGTTCTGGGTGGAACGGAACTTGAAACTGGATCCAGCTTTGAACCAGTTTGGAACAAAACGAATCACCCAAGTTTTTTGTTACACTTAGAAGGAAAACCGTCAAAAGATATATTCGTTTCTTTCCCTCGGTGTAGTAGAATTTGGATTGTATCTCTGGTTTCATTCCACCCAAGGTAGTTCCGACTTTTTTGTTGTGTTGATCCTACCACTCTTGATTCCCTTCCTCCTCTCCATCACCCCACCACCCCACGCATGGGCATCTTCAAAATAAAGATTTTGCGCTTTCTTTAAAATTTTCTATTCTACCGACAGAGCTCGGCTTCTTCTTTCGGATTCAGAGAAATGAACCACACAAGGTTTTACTGCATATGTAACTAAATGATTTTTTTGCTATTTGTTCAAAAGCTTCTAGAGGTGTCACAAGAATTGATTACTCCTCTTTTCTTAGAACCAATGTAATTTGAAATTTTCGCTCAATTGTTTACTATGCTTGAACTAACGTTTTCCATAAAAATTCTTGATTGAATAAAACTATTTTAAAGTATACATTTTATAAATAAATATGCTCAGCTATTTAAACCTTCTTAAAATGGGGTCAACCTGTGGTGTAGTAGTTAGCATAGCAACCTACTAAACCCAAGATCGCAGGTTCGCAGCCCGGCAGATGACCTTAGGATTTTTTAAAGGGAGTAAAAAATCCTTAGCTATGCCGTCCTTCGGAAGAGACGTAAAATGGGGGTTCCGAGCCTGTGCGATGTCAGGTACTCGTTAAAGATCCCTATCCTAATTATACCTGGATAGGCAAAATTTAGGACTCCCACCGTAGCATCGTCCGATTAGCCATTGCAGCATAAAGTGACGTTAAACGAAATAAACAAACCTTCTTAATATTATAGTTTTTATTAAATTTTTAATTATAAAATAGAAGCAGGAGCATGGTAATTAGGTAGTAGGTTAGTCAAACTAGCGTGAAATGAAAACTGGAACCGGTTCCAATAGTGGAACAGAACGTAAAATCTCATTCTACTTTTAAGTCGGAACGGCCCTTCACTAGTTGTGCCAATTTAATAATTTTTTTTTTTTTTAATAATTTAAAAGAAGATAACGAAGGAGATAAATATCAGCTAGCAAACATAGAACAAAGCTATAATAGTAATACATAATTATAGCAACCTATAATCGAGGGACAGGATCGTAATATGCCTACCCAGTTAGATTTAGTCTAAGTACACCATCATCGTTTTAGTCTAAAGAATGCTTAAGTGTTTTTTACACTTAACATGTAGCAGTTAGGTTAGGTACAGCTGAGATGGAAATAAAATTATTTCTTGTAAATATTACACAAATTTGAATAACCTAACCCAAACTTAGTTCTTAGAAAGCCAGGTAGCAACCTTAGCACACTAGGCTACCACAGCAACAGAGAAATTTGTTGTTTTAATTGGATCAAATCTTAATTTTAATGTTATTTACTGCAACGTTAGTATAGTTTTTAATTTTAGAAAATTTACTTGATTACTAAGAGAAAGTAGATTATTTGTTTGATGTTCCTATTTCTGTACAAATCAATACATTTTTTTATATGCTTGTGCAATGGTTTTTACAAAAAAAAAAAAAAAAAAAAAAAAAAGTTATTTGTTTTCAAAACTGAATCAATAATTACAGATACTCAATAAATAATAATAATAAAAAATGTTCACATTTGCATGTTTCTACCCTCACTATTTACTATTTATTATTTATTTTACTTTAAGAAATATAGTTTTATTTTTTAATCAATTTATTACTAAAGCTTTATTCATAATTAAATAAATAATTATATATTTTTAGACTTATTTTATAACAAATTTCAACTTTCTTAATTTAAAATATTTCTTTATCTTAAAGGTTTCTATTATTAATCAAACTCTTATTTGTATTTTTTTTTTTTTTACATGTAACGGCCACTCATGACCACGCGAATATCATTGGTTAAGCTGTTTACGGGATCTTAACTTCCTTTCTTCCCATCGCAATTTCATGACCCTCGAATGCATCTCTTTTCTTTCTTCGGACCACTTAGTACCTCTCTTTTTTTTCTCCCCTAATACAGATGAGATTTTTCAGTATCTTCCTGTACGTGGTGTCTCTGTCCAGACAGCCTGAATCCGATATTTTAAGTTTCTTTACTTCCTCTCCCATTTGCTTCTTATATCCTCCCATACTTTTATGGCTAAAAATCCTGTCAAACTCTTATTTTGACATTTTTATTTTTTTATTTTTTTTTTTATGATAAAAGAATCCAATGTTTGGGAATAACTTACCAAGAGGTCATCAAATGGTTTGCACTTGAGAAACTTCAATAACGAGTAGAAATCATCCTGTTTATTGTGAATCGGTGTTCCCGTCAGGGCCCACTTGTACTTGGACCTCAACATGAAGACTGCCTGTGCGGTGTGCGATTTGTGGTTCCGAATAGTGTGAGCTTCATCCAGGATCACTCTCTCCCATTTTATGTCCAATAATGGCCCCTGTTAACAAAGCAATAAAGCTATACATTTATTTAAATGATTTCTTTTCTCAATCTTTGTTTGTTTGTTTTTTAAACAAGCTTAATAAAATTATACATTTTGGGTAATAAGAAAAATTAAAATAGTTAACCATAAACCATAACAGGACTAGACAAGCATAGCAAGGACTAGCCCAGTAGCTATAGGAATAAAGAAGCAGTTTAGATTGTCGAATCAAACGCCTTATAAATTAACAAATAATATTTGAGTGATTTATAACAATAAGCATTATATCCAAAGAAATATCTTTAGCTTTTACTAACTGTGCTTTCTCCTTTGTTTTCATTCTGTATAATAGTATAGGTAGTCAACACAACATCGAACACTGCTAACCTAAAACAACAATTATTAATAGAACAAAATAATAGCAATAATAAAAAGGAATCATTATAATTATCCTAGCTATCACAATTTGTCATAAATATATCCATAATCATAGTAACACTAATACAAAACTACCGATAAATCAATTATTTAAAAAAAAACCTGTAGCACTTACAACCCATGAAGGGTCTCGGGTTCAGTACTTGGGTAGGCTGTACTGTTTCTGAGCCAACGGTTGTGAAAGGAGGTGATTTGGCTAGAATTCATGCTCAACCGCCAGGTTTTTTCCCCATTTAAGGGTTCCCACTTTTTTAGAGGCTGGGTGTGCCCCAGGAGGGTCTCCTGACCTCGAATTCGATCCACGGCCGAAATAACAGAAAATAAATTTTCTGCCTTCAGTCGGACTCGAACTCGGGCCCGGGAGCTCGGTAGTCGTGCCTCACCCACTGAGCTACCGCGCCTCATTAAATCAATTATTTAAATTATCATAAAAGCCATGTTATACCAAGATATTTAGATATATACTTTTAGCCCTTAGCAATCGGAAGCTGGTTCCGACCTGGCAAAATAAAAATGTGTATTCACTCGGATCAGCTATCCTGCTTTTCTGACACAAGAATTATACGTCATGTTAAATAGAATAATTTTGTTTGTAATCCTATCACAGGCTTGCTACTAGATGGCACCATTTTATAGGCATGTTACCCATATTATGAATTATTCATGAGTATTTTAAAAATATTGCAAGACGTTTTCTATGTTTTGAAATAACCTTACATGATATTACAATAACTTGAAATAATAAAAAGAAACAGGTTCCTTCCCCAATATCAAAAGCAATATAGCTAACAAATTTAACAGCAATCTTCAAAACAGTAAATACTTTAATAGCCAATAATATAGTAGTATAGCCTCATTGAAATGAACCCTTACCTTACCCCTTACCTACATCTCAATAGTTCTATCAAACTTTACCATTATTTGAACAACATATTCAATACTAAAATTTCCTTTTCCCCACAAAACACAATACAAAAATCAATAGAATTATACACCAAATTAATATCTATCAATCTGTTCACCAGTTACAGTTACAGTTACCTTAAGAAACTATAGAAATTTCAGAAGAACTAATCTACCACAATTAGAAAAGAAACCATTACATTTTTACAACCTATAGACAGTAATTACAATCACAGAGATAATTTATTAGTTCAAAGAGAAGCGGCAAATAATTGATGAATCCTATCTGTGCTAATGATCCTTTTATACTATCAGCTGTCTGTGTAGTTCATTCAAGGAATAAAAAGAAAATTTTAATATTTTTATATTCACCATTACATCATTAAAGCAGTTTTTGATATGCTCCTGAAAAGTGTGAGAAACTATCTGCTAGCTGCCACCTGAGTGGAAGCCTTAATCATATATATTGTCAGCTCATTTAACTTGGGTGTCAGGAATAGGTTTCTCAGCGCAGAGCATTAAACAGTAAACTCTAAGAGCTAAATCTAAAATTATCCTCTTAATGACCACTAAACCAATAATAGCTAGAATGATATCAAATTTGCACTGATAATTATTAAGTTTTTTACCTTAACGAACTGAAATTACCTATTAAGTGAATAGAAAATAAGTGAAAAGAATTTACTTCAATTGACTCAAAACCAAATAATCATTTCAGCATTAATATAAAAAATTCAAACAGCTAACATGAAATCCACTCATTTAGCTACACTCTATAAATATAAAACTACTTATAGTTCTACTAATTATAAGCAGCAAGTCGAATTATTTTTGTAAAAAAACTTGCTAACAAGAATACAAAATGTTATTATATTCTATAGACAATGGATAGACAAATAAATTTTTAAAAAATGTAATAAATAGTATACCGCCGAGGATTTTTTTCTCTTTTTGGCCCGTGATGAGTACAAACAGACAGGTGACCATTCTTAACTTTGGATTTTATTTCCTCAGCCCATTGATCCATAACGGAAGCAGGGCATATGACCAGTGTCTTGCCTTTCTTTACTAAACAATCAAAACAAAATTTTTGTTATATTTTATGAATAAAAGAGCCTGGGATTCAGTCAGGAGTAAATTATGATAATCATATAAATTATAATCTATACTATTATATAAAGGACTAGCCATTTTTCATTTGTGATTTCTAACCATCAACTACAGAATCAATCTGTACCAAGTTTTAACCACATCATCTTCATAGTGCGAGGAAGGTTTAGAAATAATAAAATCTACTGATTTTCTATTAATGTATAATTAAAATATTGATAGACAATATATGGATAACAGAGAAGTTTTAAAATTGCCCAATAGTTGGCGAGAACCATTCTACATGAGAGGTTACAAAGATGTAAAGTGTTATATAGAGCTTGAAATTGATAATAAAATTTATTTATATTCAATTAAATTATTAAAAACTATTTAAATAGTTTTGGCCTCCACGTGGATTTCAGTCAACTTGAAAATCAACCCAATTGTGGTTGCTGCCATTTTATAATAGAGTTTATAATGGTAAAACTACTCTGAAATTTTAACTAACTTTTTATCATCAGAGTTCTAGAAAGATTTAGCAATAATAAAAATTAAAATAATGTAAAATTTTGTGAGGCAACATAGCAACGAGGTTTGCTAAACTGCCATATACTTTTACGGCTAGAAATTAAAATCCCACCAGATGAAATTAATACAATTATTCATGCCGTCAAAAATTATTACCAAATCAAAATGTTAATTTTGATATTGTGTGTAAAAATATGATCCATGGACATTTAGTTGTAAGTAATGATAATGCAGTCCATTATCCGTTAGAGTTTCTTAATAGTCTCTTCTGTTCATCTGAATTACCAATTCATTCATTAAATTAAAAAATTGAATATCCAATTATGCTTTTACCAACCAGGTATGCAAGTTTAAAATGTCGTTTTAATTCCAATAGAATGCGCTCTTAGCCTATTGAAGGATTTGCTTATCTCTAAACGCTATTTTGTTTGTTAGTCATTTGTTTACAAAAGTCAGTTGTTTTTAAGTCGTTTACGTGGACGTATCATACCTTTCTTTGGTCTCATTAATAAAAATGTTCTTTGGTCTAATAAAAATGTCTAATTTTAAGCCAAATAATGAGCATTTGCGGCATGTCATGATTTTCTTATTTAATCAAAAGAAAAAGGCATCTGAATGTCATCGAATTCTTGTTGAGACTTATGGCGATGTTGCTCCAACCGTCAGGACATGTGAACGTTGGTTTCAAAGTTTCAAACATGGTGATTTTGATGTTACTGATCAAAAACGAGAAAATCGACCAAAAAAGTTTGAGGACTTCGAATTGCAATCTTTATTAGACGAAGACAATACCCAAACCCAACAAATGGTGGCAGAACAGTTGAATGTCACTAGGCAAGTCATTTCCGATCGCCTGAGAGCTATGGGAAAGATTCAAAAGGTTGGAAAATGGGTTCCACATGAATTGGACGAACGACAGATGGAAAAACGAAAAACTGTGTGCAAAATGCTGCTTTTACGCCACGAAAGAAAGGGTTTTTTGCATCGAGTTGTAACTGGCGATGAAAAATGGATTTATTTTCAGAATCCCAAACGAAAAAAATCATGGGTAACGCCAGGACAACCATCCACATCGAGTGCAAGACCGGATCGTTTTGGGAAGAAGACAATGCTGTGTGTGTGGTGGGATCAGAAGGGAGTAGTCTACTACGAGCTTCTCAAACCCGGCGAAACAGTCAATACCGAGCGCCACTGACAACAAATGATCAATTTGAGTCACGCATTGATCGAAAAACGCCCAGAATGGGCTCACAGGCACGCCAAAGTCATTCTTCAGCATGATAACGCTCCTGCACATTCAGCCAGATTGACTAAGGAAACGATTTCTTCGCTTGGTTGGGAACTCCTACCCCACCCGCCGTATTCACCTGACCTGGCGCCTTCTGATTATCACCTCTTCTCATCGATGGGACACTCATTGGCGGAGCAACACTTCAACAATTTCGAAAACATACGAAAATGGCTCGATGAATGGATTTCAAATAAAGATGAAGCATTCTTTTGGAATGGTATCCATATATTGCCCGAGAGATGGACAAAATGTGTAGAAAGCGAGGGTCAGTACTTTGAATAAAATATATTATACTTTTTTTTAAATTACTGTGTATATATTTTAAGAAATAAACGACATTTTAAACTTGCATACCTGGTAATCTTCAACCATCTAATCAGTGCAATTTTAATCCAGCTTTAAAATTAATTAAAGCTTGTGGCAGCTTAAAACAGATTATCTTACATTGAATTCTGATAATAAAGTGTCTCTGGGGGGAAAGATGGATAGCAGCTACCAACATATGTTATTTTGGAACGCTGAAAAACCTAAAATAGGCGTTGATAATGGACTTAGTCTAAAGTAGATGAAAGGAACCTTTTTAGCTAGCTCTGAGGGTTAGATCGTTCCAAACATATTAAGAAAGGCCCTCAATAGAGAATTACCAAAATAATAAACATAACAATAACAATGCAGATGTTATTGATGCAATTTGGGAGGCTCCCCTGTGGTACGGCAGAACTACTAAGAAAGTAAATACTAAACACAGATTAAATTCTGAAGCTTCTTATTCGATGATACGTATTGCAATTATTCAAAATAAACTAATTAAATTGATGAAAAATGCAAAAATATTTTTCAAAAGATGAATATGATAACGAACTACTGATTGCATATCCACTAGGAAAATAAAAACTTAAAATATAAGAAGAAAGTACATGGCTAACCCAGCAGGAAGGAAAACAGACAAATTTAAAACTGAAATTAAAAAAATGATTTCTTGAACAATTTTAAGTCATGATTTGCTTAAGAGAAATGTAGAAGGTAAAATAATAAACCTAAAACAATTATTATAAGTTATAGCTATTAAACTTGCTAATAAATGATAAATTATAATACAACAGTTGTTGGAATCTAATAGCGCCACATTTTTATTGTACATCTGATAGATCCTTAAAAACAAAATGGTTCCAAAATAAATAAAAAGTAATACAAATGACATCTTTATACAATAAATGGCATTAGATATAGATAATAAGACCAAAAAAATTATCATTCATTCTGTAGAAAGTAACTTACAATGTCTACTTTCGAATTCATCATCTGACGAGTCCTTATCTTCATTCGATGCACCCTGTTTTGATTTCAAAATCAACGATATTAATGTAAGTGTTTTTCCCAAGCCCATGTCATCAGCTTCAGTATAAAATCAAAAATGAGGTAAGATTAAAAAAAGAAAATAAGATCTGATAAAACGATATCAAAAGAAATACAAATACCTAAAATCCCCCCAGCGGGCTTTTCTTTTTCCCTCTTTTCCAGCCAGGCGAGGCCGACAAGCTGATGTGGTAACAATGACACCCTCAGCCCCTGAGGTTCCTTCGTCGTTCGTTCAACATCAGATTTCCTCAAAAATTTATGTAACCTTTCCAAAGTTTTCACAGTTTCCCTTTGTTGTATTGTGTGTGTTTCTAATGCTAGAATATAAGATAAACTCAGGTGAAATGAAGTGTACCATACAGAGGCACCTTTAAAATTTATAAAAAAACAGAGAAACAAATGGATACTCAATAATTGACCCAAACATAAATCGATAGTAAAGGCCATGGGTTTTACTTTTATTGGAAAAGTGGAATTCAAACCAGCCTGGCATGATTCCAAGCAGTGCTTACCTTTAGAAACATGGTAATTTTCTGCAAATATAATAAACTCACCAGGATGAAATGATATCCATAATTTAGAAAACAAAATTTAATCATGTTATGCTAAGAAAGTTATTTTATAATAGATAAACTAATAAAATCTCTTATTTTCAGTAATATTAAATCTTGAAGAAAACTATTAAGCATTTTCTGTTCATTTGAAATATTTCAAAAATAGCAAAAAGAAAAAATAGTACCTAGAAAAACTAGCTAGCCATATCTTGAAGGCATTTGATATATTATTTAAATATAATATATAGCAAAATAATATAGGTACCATAAAATTTCATATTCAGATTAAAAAAACAGTTGAAATTTGATAAACCTTGAAATAACTAGATAGATTCCTCAACAGAACAGAAACAGAAATTCATAAATAAAGTAAGAATAAAATATTAAATAAGTTTCCAAGGGAGCTGCCAAAACAACTACTACTATAAAAATTAAAAAAGAAATGCAACCTTTTTTGCCCATTTCATTTACGTTCATGTGATCTTTAGTAAGATCAATGATCGACGGCAACTGCTTAGTTGGTTTTTTGGGTTTCTCTTCTTCTTCCAGAATTGATCCTAAAAAAAAAAAAGAAAAAAAAAAGAAGATAAATAATGATTAATCAATTAGTTAATAAAGTATAGATGCAAATATACAATACAAAAATTGAATGCTTATTTTCAATTATAAAAACTGGAGAACGGTTCCTAGATAACTACAATAACTAGTTAGCTAATTAGCTAGTGACCAATGTGCTTCAGGGAAAGTAAGTCTTCTCAATTGCCACCCTCAACAATGGATATGGATTTTATCATTCACTAAATGATATTTAATAAATATTACCAATAAGAAAATAATTATCTATTATCTTCTGTATTATCAACAGTAGAGCGTACTTTTACAGATTAGTAGATAGTAGTAGATATATAGCCAATGTGGGTATCTTCAAAGACTTTATAATGAAAACTTTACAGGTTATATTAAACACCTTCATATTTACCAGAATTAGAAGAGAGTATATTGAAGTGTATTGGCCTACAAACAAGAAAAATTCTGACTAATTGAAAGATATTTACCAGCAAGGTTATTAATTTAATCTCACATTATCGGTCTCTGTCCTCCCACAGGAAAATTAGAAACTTGCAACAATGCGCCATCCTCTATTATGAATAACTATTAATCTGGTCCCGAGCATCAAAGTGCACAGCTTCTTCCTTCCTACTTAACGCTGGTCCTCTCTAGCTTCTGACTACCAACACTGACCAAGCACAGCCATCAGTCTTTTGATTTTTCTTCCACATTTTTCTTTTAGGAATTTAGGAATTTTCTTTTTGGGCATTCTTGCCAGGTTTACTGCTTATCTAAACCTTCTAAACTAAATAAATACAAGGATAGCATCTTCATTTCAAAGTTCAAGGAGTTCAACATTAAATTTGTAGTTAAATTTGAGACAGTCCACTATTTTGATCCATAACTGAGGAGCAGTCTTATCACAGTCCTGGAGAGATTAAATTTAGGGGAACAACGATTGTACTTACCTTTAATATTCTACAAAACCAAAATAGCACCTATCCTTTGAAGGATTTAATGGTGTTCACTATTTTATCATTAAATAAGATTGGTACAGGATACTGGGCTCGTCAGAGGAGCTGCTGAGCTATAAAGGCAATGGATTGCTGTAGCATCTAATTTACACAATGGACTGCTATAGCATCTAATTTACACAATGGACTGCTATAGCATCTAATTTGCACAATTGGGAATAACAGTGTTCTCATCATAAAGCTCATATATTTGAAGAAATAAATCAAGTTTTATTGACACTGAGGGAAATTTTTATTTAAGAAAATTTCATTTAATCTATGGTTTAAGAAAGTGAAAACTTCTTGATTTTACCCCATTAACCGTTCTTATCATAAGTAAATTTCCATTCAAAAATCCAGCATAAAGCCACTGAAAGAAACTTAAAACATTGAAAAAGTATACAAATAGACAAATAAAAAGAAAAAAAAAAACATTTACCATTTCCATCATCTGAACTAATGCTCATTGATAGGTGTGATAGTTGGTTGTTAAGTTCATTAACTTTTTTCAATTGTTTTTCAATTGAAGATCTCAACTTGGCACCTTTATCGGGAAGTGTTTCAATTTTAATATTCTTGGTAGTAGCCTTAAACAATAAAAAAGTTCTAATATAAAATATAAATTGGATAAATATTTAATAAATTCTAAGATATAATGTTAGCCTTAAAATTCCATTTCATTTGCGTTTTATGCATAAAAATATAATTAATATGAATAATGACTCGACCCTATTCAACCTACCTCCAAATAATTCCTCCTACTTTCCTCCATTGAATGCCAAAGATCTGACTTCATATACAGGGCGAGTACCTCTCAGTATAAAAATAAAAATTGGATGTAACTAGATCAAAAATGTAGAAAAATGCTGCAGACCTCACCTTACTATTCCAATCCGTTGCCGATATATGTACGATAAATCAAAGAGTTTTTTAAGGAAACCATGTTTTTAACCATAAAAGCTGTAATATCTCCATTTTGTTTAAATATTTTTCAAACTTTGACCACATTTTCGGATTTAGCATTAAATTTCCTATAAGAGTAGATTACATGTAACTTTGAATTTACAAACTTGGTATCTATAGAACAGCTTGATCTTCACCTTATTTAGGGAAGTTACAATGTCTTATATTACTTTAACGCTCACCGTTTTTCGAAAAAAACTATCCACAAAACACCAAATATAACAAAAACAGGCAAATTTAATCAGCTTTCTAATGATATGTTGAAAGTAAAGATTCTTTTTCGATTACATGGAGAAATTTACTTTTAAAACCGAAAAAACATAGTGTTCTCATTTGGCATACAAATCAGTTACTTGTGTAAATAAAACATTATGACAATTCCTTAATGGAAATATGCATTTTAAATATAATAAACTCTACATAGGAATAAAAAGCAAAGAAAAAAACGATAGTTTGATAAAGGAAAACTGTCAATAAAGCGACAAAAGATCAGAGGATCTTATGTTATTACATTTATTTATACAATACAACACACCGTGTCAGTTCCATTTACATATCATATGTAAATGGAACTGACATGGTGTGTTTACACCAAGAAAAGAATTTTTAAAGTCTGAGAATGGGACATTGTTGTTCCCGAAACATGTAACAAGATTTATTAATAATAAATGAGGAGTAAATGCCATGAATAATGAAATAATTTCTATATATGTAACTCCTTCATTGAAGAATTAATTTATTTATTTATTTAAGATTTATATTTATTTGCTATTAGTATTTAAGATTTATTTTATTAGATTTTCAATGTAAGATTTAAAACCTAATGATAATGAACATAGACCTCAATTTTGCCATTAGCTTCTGAATGCAAATTGTGTTGAAGAATACCACTTTTTGAGGTGAATTTTAAGGGCAGATGAGTCTGTGTTTACAGGGGAAGGCATCTCTACCTATACATGTATATCATTGGATTATATTTGTACTGCTTTCAAATAATATGGAGGAGCACCATGGTATTGAAAAATCATATTTTGCCGAACTTCAGGAGGAATATTGCGATGAAGTTGAGATGGGATATTTTGTAACATATCTTAGAAATTCTCATCATTCAATCTGAAAATTTTCTGACAACCCTTATCAGAAATTTTATGGAGAATACTTATTGTTATTTTTATATAACATTTGCCACTAGGACCTACTGTTTAGTAGCTATATTGGTTCGAATGAAAAAAGTCAAGTTTGAAATGCCTATTTTCTCTCAATTTGGTTTATTTCAAATAATCATTTATTGTCATTGTAAGTTAATTATTAATGAAGTAATTTGATCCTTTTAATTATAAAATGTAAATTGACTAAATCAATAGATAATAGACAGAGCCATAATCTTTTTCTTTTTTTTCCAGTCGGGGAGGGAATTGAGTTTTTACAATTTTGAGCTGGATTGCATTCTTTCATATCATTTTTCATTTTGAGTTGTGTTCTTTGTTATTATAATGAGATGAAGTATAATATACTTGTAACTGACAAAATACAATCTAAAGATACAAAGGTTTAGTTTAAGAGTCCCATATTCTACCTTATCAAATCCAATCCCTTTTAATGAAGAAAATTAATAACATTAGAACTACAAGAATATGAAATTTAGATATCCATTCACTATAGAAATAAATTTATACGGAAAACTAATTCCCCTTCCTTTCAAGGCTGCTAACAAATGGCATAGCAACACAAGTGCTAAAGTCCCTTCCAAACAAAAACAATCTACTCAAGTTATTTAGCTATATAAGTTTTTTTAATAAATATAAATCAATTAAAGGAATCACCTTAAGGTTATCAAGCGCTGCCTTTTCTTTCGCTAATTGAATTTCATAAAATCTTTTAGCATTTTTTAGTTCACTCTGCCTTGCCTTACATGAATTAGAACTGTCAAGGGCTGTTGATGAGCTAGATTTATCTTTCTCTGGTGAACTATCTACCTCTGAACCAGATGTCAATATAATATCTGATCGGTTTGGCATCTTGCTCAAAGATGAAACCTCCTAAATTTTAAATTCAGGCCAAACCAAACAGAGTATGAATAAAATAGTGACCTTTGTTTCTTTTAATCCTCCCTTTTTCAATATTGATAAATCGGATCCTCTTCACCATTAATTCACAGTTGATATTGATAAATTAATTCGTCTTCACTAATATTAGCAGTAATCTTCGCAGAATCCAGTTGTTGGTAAGAACGACACTTATCTTAAATTTCAATTCAACTGTTTGGAGCGCATTGTAACAGCTTCCTCTGAGGGCACACACCTGCCAGCAAAGAGCTATGAACTTAGCTATATGGTACCGTTGCTGTTAAAATTAGTAATGTCACTAACCCATCATCTTAATATTTATCGTTGCCTAAGGAAGTTGGCTCCGAGATGATGCTTGGAGGAAGGCCAGTTAGGTAAATACACATTATTACTTTAATTTATTAAATTTTTGGCAATAATATTTTCATATGATCAATTCCAACCATCTTCTCCTCAGCTTAGGCTTTTCAGTAGATAAAAAAAAAATTGGAACTTGATATTAGCTGAAAATAAATTAACATAAAATACGTTTTCAACAAAAAAATTGATAACGGTCGGGTTAAGAGGAGGCAGCTCCTACGCCCGCCGAGAATACCTTTTATCGATTCTTACCTTCTTCCGATTTATTCCGGTGTTTTAGTCGCTACTTTTCGAGGGGAAAGGTTATTCTCATTTATTTACGGAGAAACTTTAAATCCCTGTTCAAAGTAATATTAACTTCTGTTTACCTTATGATATTAAAATGAGAAATAAGAAAATGTCAAAATATAAGACACTAAATCAATTTTATATTAAATGAAAATTAATATAATGCTAAACCACCAGTAATGTTAATTCCTGATAAACTTTGTGATGTGAGGGAAGTGTAAATAACAAATTATAAATATTTAAAAGACAGAATCCTTTAGCATTTATTTCACATAACTCCTATTTATTTAACATTTGCAGCTACATGTTTCGGAGACAATGCTCCATCATCAGGCTTCTAAAAATGTTTAAAAATACATTAATCTATAACATTACACCAATAGTTTTACAATTATATAATGTCATTTACCTCTTAATCTGTGATTATTTTCACATTGTCCATTCTCCATTTTATAAGGGATATAATATAAGACAGAATCCTTATTGAAAGTTATGATGTTAATTTCTGCTATATTTTCTCAAGGGAAGTGGAAATAAGAAAATATGAAACCTATGATATACTTTCTCACATTTATTTTTAGATTGATATGTTTTATTGAAATAATTATACAATCTGTCTCACTTTAGGGCAAAAAGTATTATGGATGACAAAGAATGCATTCACAAAATATGCATACTGAAATTTTATCACTTAAATTGATACAACAAATAAAAATATATAAAACATCAAATCCATATACAAATTAATGTTCTTAAGTTTTGTAACACTTTTACACATTAGTTAAGAGGAAATAAGAAAACATGAATTGATAAAACACTTAATCCTTTATCAAACTCATTTTGTTAACTTCTGTTTCACTTATTTACATTATAAAATCTGTTACACTTTAGGACAATAAGTATTATGGATGACAAAGAATCCATTCACAAAATATGCATACCGAAATTTTATCACTCCAATTGGTACAACAAATAAAAATATATAAAACACCAAATCCATGTTCTTAAGTTTTGTAACGCTTTTACACATTAGATAACAGGGAATAAGAAAACATGAATTGATAAAACACTTAATCCTTTATCAAACTCATTTTGTTAACTTCTGTTTCACTTATTTACATTTAAGAAGACTAAATATCAATATAACAGACTAAACAACACAATCCAAGTTGAAACTGTAGAAGTGATTGTTTACATGTGAGGTTATAGGAAAGAGCTATCGATAAATGTAAACTCGAAGTGAAGCGTAAGGATCGAACTGGTCGGTGTAGCGCGGGTGAGGCCAGTCTGGTGCCTCCTCTTAACCCGACCGTTACCAAAAAATTATTAAAAACTACATAACAAATGGCAGCTCGACGGCCGAGCGAGGGTCTCAGCGCGCTCGGTATTGAAGGTCGTGGGTTCGAATCCCATATGGGTGGGTTAAAATTTACAATTGCCACACCAGTGACTTGAGGATTTATACATGTAAAGAAATTTTGTTTAGTCTTTTTGTTATATATTTAATTTGCAAACAATAAACATTTAACATCTCATATATAATATAGAAAAGAAAAATTTAGCAAGTTAGGCATAAAAAAAAAAAAAATGCTGTTTTTCACCGCCCAAAATGTATTGGCATACCTTAATTAATAATATAATATTAGTGTTAAAGGCACATACATTACTTAATATTTTGTAAACATAACATTGGCATTGTCTGCAGGCGCCTTGGCATGGATTCTACTAAATTATTTAATATTTCTAGTGATAAATTGTTCCAAGATCAATTTCCAACATCTTGTATCTAAAGATCTTTTATTTTTCCGCCAAATTGTCACAATGTTAGCCGGTTTATAAACTTCGAATTTGCTTTCATAAGAAAATATATCTTTCTTCCAAAAATATAGTGGTTCATTTACGTATTTTTTCGCGAACTCGAGTCTCTTTTTTCTATTCAATTCACTAATGAAAGGTTTTTTTTAGAGGTCTTCTGCCAAGAGTGCCTTCACAATGGAGACCGTTTCGGATTGTTTGTAGTGCAACATACTTTCCATTAGATGATGCTAGGTCATCGGCAAGATTTTGAGCACTTTTCTGAGTTTTCTTAAAACGTCTTGAACTACCTGTCTTCTTTCTCACACTGTAAGGGCCCTTGGACGGTTGCTGATTTTCAGTCGATCCAGTTCTTATCTTTTTTTTTTTAATAATATACCGCACAGTAGAGAATTACAATTTCAATTATTTAGCGATCTCACGGTATCTTTTACCTTAAGACGATAATAATATAATCATCTCCCTAACAGACAATGGTATCCATTATTTTGCGGGCCATTAGATAATGAATAAGGTGGTAATAACAATATCACTGGAGGTAATAAGCAGTAACAGCATTAGTGAGTGTCATAGATCACTAATTCCTTTCTCAGGTATAAGATAAGAAGTCAACTTTTCAGTAATTCCCAGTGTGCCAATACTATATGTATGTGCGGTGAAAAACTACATTTTGTTGTTTATTCAATATATTGTTTTCTATATTATATTTACCATGTTAAATTGTTTGCTCTTGACTAATTAAAGATAAATCAAGCAGGCTAAAAAAAAAAAAATAAATAAAAAAAAAATAAAAAATAAAAAAAAATTATTATGCATAAAACCTCTAATCGCTGGTTACAAATACTTTTTGTGCCAACTATATTTCGGGGCGAACCCAGGAAAGGAATCCTTACCCTCCTAACCTGGCTAGAATAGGTTGGTAACCTGGGGGATAACCCGCCCTTCCTGCCCAACATAAGGACATAATACCCTAATAAACAAAATCACAAATGCTTTGAATAATGCTTTGAAAAACTTGAATGCTATAATAATACAGCTCTGCTGATTTTAATCTAAATTATTTTAATGTAAGTTACTCAAGCATCGAGTTAGATGAGGTCCGCTCTTATTAGAAGGGATCTTCTTCAGCTCTTTAGATAGGCTCCACCGATTTTGATTTAAGTTTATACCAACATCTCTTCTAACACTTCCTTAGGATTGAATCATCTAAATCTTTCGGGGAAGGTTTATGATCATTAGTAATATTTGGATGAAACTAGAAACAAATAAACTTTTACTCACAAATTAAAAAAAAATTCTATGCATGTTGTTTTTAAAAAATGCGTTAATTTTTTTTACATGTAATATGAAATGCCAAGAATTCATTTAGCCATATCAGCGACGCTAATACGTCATTGTTGAATTATCGTAAGGGATTAATTTTCCCATGAGTCAATGTTCCAAATGTCTTTCTTAGAAGTTCTACTCTCTCCTGAGTGTGCGTTGTATATGATTCATGATACACTCTAAGAGACCTTTCATTCTCAAATAGAAGCCTAGTTTTGGATCATGATAGCCAAGAATGTTGGGGCGATTGTCCTAGAGGTTCCGATTTATAAGGCCGTGGGTGCTATTCCCATCCAGGTCGGCTGACATTTATTTAGTAGCGGTCCTGCGAAATGAACTTCGACTCACACCCTGTTGAGGATCTATTGGTAGCCAGAATAGTTTCCCCACCCTTACCAGGAGCAATGGTGAAGTTTCTGGAAGATAGCCTTGGGAGAAGGAATCAGGGCGGGAATATTCATGCCAGTACCTAGCACGTGCCAACTGCTATCCGTTAAATGGCATGGGTATACGTTAACTGGTATGTAAGAAGATAGCACATTTGGTTTTGCGTGCTAGTGATGAAGTGCGCATGCATGGAAAGTCCCACCATCGCATGATAATTGTTAGCAAATGTATATTCAGAGTGGTAGTAACTGGCGCATTCCAGCAACTAACATGTGAGCTAATCTCCCAATTTGTTGGGAAACGTATTCCCGGCCTTACAGTGTTACAGCAAAAGCATCGCCAATGGTAAGCTTATTAGACGCTGATTTAATGGTTGTCGATAAAGATCTTAACTGGATGGTAATATAATTTACAAAAGTAAGGGGAGCGATTTAAGAAAACTGAATGTGAGTAAAGTTTTGAACTTTGGCTCAGGGAAATTCATGCCTAATTATATAGTAGCTAGTGGCTGCCTGCCACTGCCACTTTATTTTTGTTTTGTGATATATATAATAATATATGGGATTGTTGAAAAATAAATAATATTACTAACTCTACTAACTCACTATAATCCATGAACAACTTGGCCCCTTTCATCTACTACCCTATTATCTACAGCTCTGAAATCCAATGGCATCACCAGGGACCTTGGAAATCTTCCAGCAACTGGTCTAGTTCTCCCTATTGTGATGGTTATTTGACTGCAGAGTAACTGATGAATTTATTTTTTTGATGAATCAGTCAAGATGTGATAACAGTTTTAGCATTTGTACTATTAGGAGACAACACTGCAATAATAAAACAAAGTAGAATGTTAATTTTTTGAATATTTATTTTCATGTCCTGATGTACTCCAACTAGAGGCAGAAATTACCACAGGCTACCCTAGAGGTTAGCAATATGTTTAAAGGAGAAGGGTTAAAATCTATTAAATACATCCACCTACATATTGTAGACCTGCCTAGTATGAGAATGTAGACCAGCTTAGAATTGATCCTGGGGTTGGCTAACCATTCTTGGGTATAATCTTTCAAGAAGAAACAGATTGATTCTATTCTGCTATAAGGCTAGGGCTCAACTGAAACAATTGAACGACAGAAGTAAACATGAAAATATAATGGTAGTGGGCAGTGAGGAGTCTAGTGAACCTTATGATTCATTCCTTGTTTAGTTGCTACGCTTTTTCAGTTTGAGGAATGCACTAAGGTATATAAAAATCAATACAATTAGTTATTATTGAATTATTGGCCACTTCTATGGGTATTTTGTAATTGAAGAGTAGTTTCAAGTGTTCAAAAATTCAAAACATTACAAATTATATAGACAGATTATGTATGTATGTGTATATATATATATATATATATATATATATATATATATATATATATATATATATATATATATATATATCTATAATGAAATAATTCTTGGTTGATAATTTTTTTTTTTTTTTTTTTTTTTTTTTATTTTATTTAATTTTTTTTTTTTATTTATTTATTTTTTTTTTTTTGAAGATCCAATTAAAAGTAATGTTCAAATTGAACATTCATCCCCGAATTGTACATCGCAATTGCGAGTGCCGGGGGGTATGGATCAAGTGAAGAGAAAGGATTTCCCTGGTTCAGATACGAGCTCGGTGGCCTAGTGGACAAGGCACCACGCTAGAGAGGTGGAGACTTGGGTTCGAATCCCAACCGGGGTCAAATCTTTTCTCTTCAAAAAAAAAAAAAAAAATATATATATATATATATATATATATATATATATATATATATATAAATGTATATTTTCTTTTTCTTTTATTATATAGAAATTTACAACTGTATTAGAAAACACATCTAGCAAATATGCAGTATACATGAGATATAATGACATAAATAATTTGCAGAGGAACTAGCCATTGGTAGTACTCTAATGAAATATTTACAAAAGAAGAAGATCCTGAGGCCATCTTCTTTTCAGGTGCCTCGGAGGATTGCCAGGAATCAAGTTCAAGTTTAAGAGGAATCAGGGAAGCAAGTTGTGCAACAAGTGGATTTGGTTACGGAGTAAGTTAATTATGAAAGGAGAGGTATCTGGTTCAAGCCAAATCAGCAACATAAGGGATATTAAGGTCATTGTGGATCACTTCATTTGTGACAAGGTAAGGAGCATTAAGGATTTTGGATTGGAGTGATTGGATGTGGGAAGAATTCGATGGTTTGGTGGATTCCCACAATGCTATACCATAGTCCAAATAGGTCTGATGATCGTCATATAGATAAGTTTCTTATAGTTAATCGGGAGTTTTGAACGTTTGTCAAGTGTTGTAGCAGTTGAAATCGACGTGCAGCTTCTTGTATTTTCAATCTTGTATGAGGGTTCGAGGTAAGTCTCTTGTCCAGATGAAATCCCAGGTATCGTATTTGTTCCACATTATTTAGCGGTACACTATTAAAGGATACAGGACAGGATGAAGTAGGTTTTCAGTGGAGGGTAAAGGTTATTTGCTGGGATTTATCTTAACTCTCCAGTTATGACACCTTTCTTCAAGGGAAGTGATATGTGACTGGAGTGTCTGGGATGCAGCAAATGGATCTTCATTGGCTGATAACACGCTGGTGTCATCAGCATAGGTTGTGAGGATAGTACTAGGATGAGTTGAGGATGATTAACTGACTACCCCAACCCCCTTTCTGACATCCTACAGATCACTTTAGGAATCAACAGCCTCAAGACTCCCCTTCGCTTCTCTTCCTTAGGTGAGTATCAAATGTTTGATTTGTTATCTTACGTTTTTAAAATAAATCTTAATAGCTGATTTTTTGAATTTTCTAGAACTAAGATGAATTACTTACATTCGAAACAAGTCTTTGAATAAAAAATACCATTTGAAGCAACAAATAATTCATCAATTTCTAATTTCTATGGTTTTTGCTCCACTGTGAGTTCAGGCTAACAGCACTAAAGAGATAGAGAAAAGTCAAAAGATAGATATTTATCCTGAATATTAAAAATTTAAGTAATTATTAAGGTTTTCTAAGCATTATGTTTTTTTTATTTTTATAAAAAGGCATTTCACCTTTTGTTCAATGCCATACTCTTACTTATATGTATTTTTCTATTCTATTCTATATTGGACCACTACAGTCCGATGAAGGACCTCGGCCTCTGCACACAGCTTTCTCTACTCCTCTCTGTCAGCGGCCACGTTCCTCCAATTCTGGATATTTAGCCGCTATATGTCCCCTTCCACAACATCCATCTATCTTGATCTGTGCCTGCCTCTTCTTCTTGTTTCTCCTGGCGTTCACATCCACATTTTTCTTGGCAGCCTTTGAGGTTCCATTCTCTCTAAAGGCCCCAGCCATCACATCCTCACTTTTTTCACAACAGTGACAACATCCGTCTCATCAGTGAGCTTTCTGAGCTCTGCATTGTTTCTGATGCGCCACCTTTGTAGCTCTTTGATTAGGCCATATATCTTTCTCAGAACTTTTCTTTCCCATACTAGTTGACTTCTGATATTCCTTTTTTAGAGTCTATGTTTCACTAACATAAGTCACTACTGGTCTTATTACAGTTTATTTTATTTTTTCTATTTTAATTTTTTTTTCCACAAATATTTTAAATTTAGTAAGAAATTTATTATATATGAATCGATAATTATCCTTTGTTAATATAAATATATGGAGGGGCACTTTGAATGGCCCAATTTTCCAAATCCAACTCTTTGATGACTAATTTTTATTAATTTCCTTAATTATAGTCGGTTCAAATAATTCATTTGGAAAAACTCATATAATCATCGCAGCCTTTATCATAATGTTATGTCAGTCATTTCGTGACCCAGTTCCAGCAGGCAAAACTCCCTCACCTTCCTTTAACCCTCATGGATATGACATGTTAAACTTTTTAGAAATCTTCCTACTGTAATATTAATAGTCCAATAGGTATCTGCAAAAAAAAGTACAGTCTTAAATGTCAATTTCACACAGTAATTTTATGGCTTTTTTTTTTCCTGTATTTCATAGTTCTGTTTGATTTGTGTATTTATTTATGATATGAAAGTTTTTATTGGATTACTTTGTGATAATTGGAACATTTTAACAACCCCTACATCACTTATAATTCACAACACAATGTCATTAAATACAACATATATATTTTTATTTTGTGTTATATTAAAAAATAAAATAAAATAAATTAATGTGTATAATCTATAAAGCAAAGTGCTGACGTTTTTAGAACTGATGATGATTGATGTTTAACATTCAAAAATAGATTTCAAATAAAAAGAATTCCAATAGAAGTGGCAATTCATCAATTGCCATTGACATTATACATTTCATCATTTCACAACACCTCAAAATATTAATATTGAAAATAGCAATTTTTTAGCAAAATTGAATATAGGTACAGACACAAAACTTAGTTGACTTTGACAGACAAATCACTTATTTATTACCAGCACACAGTAATATTGGAACAGCAATCATAAAATCAAATCTTATCACAATGTTAGAGTTCTAAATATTTATGGTACACTTATTATAACAATACTCCACAATATTGCATTACCTTTATTAGCTCTTACATTCTGTCCCTATTTGATCATAAATGGATTCACTTCGCCAGTGACAATTACAAAATATTTCTTTGATTTTAATTGCAACAATACCTTTAAACAGTGGACATAATTATTATAAAACTAGTGCAAAAAAATAAAAAGATCTAAAAATCTGACACTCTTCCTTTCCTCTCCCAGTCACCATATCTGGTTGGTTCAGGGCCTATTGGACCACCAATTTCACCAGTGACAGGATTCACACCTCCTGGAAATCCTTGCAAAGGTTCCTTTTCTTGATAAGGATGCTTCCCTTCAAATTCATCTAATTTCCCTGTAATATATATTATAATTCTAATTTTGCAAAATTTAATCAATTGTATTCTATTTTTTTATAGAATTCATAATCAATAAATGTTCTAAAATTTTTAATCATCTAATTCAGCATTAAATAAAACACAGATATACCTAATGGAGTCTTTTGTAAAATTGACTTTTTAGAACCTTTTTTGGGTTTCGGATTTTTTTCTGATGGTGTATCAGAACAAAATCTAAATAAAGAAATTTCAGTAAACGAATAATTCTTGAGGATTCGCGACGAACGAATCATGACAGCGATTAATGAATTAAAAATTCAAGATAAGATGCAAAGCAATCAACAATCTTTCATATTTCAATAAACAACTTGACAAGCTATAACAAAATAACCTGTACTGTAACTAACCTCATCTACATTACAAAGAGGTCGATTGTTACTCACCTAAAAGTCGTTATTCCCTAAAGGAAGGTAATAATTTTTAAAAAGGGACGTACAAATATTTAGTATAGTTGAGCGTCGATTATCCGAACTTTTTATTGATTTTATTATATGTTTATTTCGTTTAACGTCACTTTATGCTGCTATGGCTAATCGGACGATGCTACGGTCGGAGTCCTAAATCTTGCCTATCCAGGTATAATTAGGATAGGGATCTTTAACGAGTACCTGACATCGCACAGGCTCGGGACCCCCCATTTTACGTCCCTTCCGAAGGACGGCATAGCTAAGGATTTTTTATTCCCTTTAAGATATCCTAAGGTCATCTGCCGGGCTCCGAACCCGCTATCTTGGGTTTGGTAAGTTGCTATGCTAACCACTACACCAGAGGTGACCCGTTATTATAAGAATTAATTGTTCTAATTACTTATTTATATTGTTAAAATTATTTTTATTAAAAAATTAAATTAAATGAAAAACAAAATGTTTTCCATAATGTCTATGAGAGAAGCCTTAATTATTTCTCAGAAACTGCAAAAAATGAACTTAAGACTATTATACCTACACATTTGTTGTTTAATGAGAACTCACTAGTTCATTCCATTTGTTTCTCTGAACCTCCTCCCCTAGATTCCCTTCATTTAGTTTGTAATACATCGATTACCTTCAGTTTTAATTCGTTCTTTGTGAGGTATGCATCGCATTTGTGATCTTTATTTGTTTTATTATTACAACATGTCAAAAAAAAAGATAACGAGTGGGTCTTTCATTAATTGACAAAATGGAAATTTATCGTGTCAGGCATTAGCTATCGAGTTCGGGTTGGTAAACTAAATTTAATGGGAGATAAAAATTATTCTGATTCAATTATGTGGTACGCACATAATCTTTCCAGTGAGGCGAGCATTTCAAGTCGCGAAAGATTGAAAAAAAATAAATAAATAAACTGTTGGAAGATACTGTTAACAACTAATGTTAATGTTTTTAAGCGAATTTGGAGTTATCAGAAGGAAACTCCAAGGAAACTTAATATAGCTAAATTCTTTTTAACTGACTTTATTTGTATTCAATGCCCTACGATCGTCAGGATGCTAGGTTCTTTGGCAAACCTTCCTAGAGACGATTCGGATTAAGAAAGGACTATTACTTCTTGGGACAAAGGCTTTTTTTATACGGTTTGTAGAAAGGTCGAAGTGGGACTGCATTTAAAGTTACTTCCTGCATTATAATCATATTAGTAAAGAAACGAGCTGTAGATTTTAATTCTTAAAGAGTTTTAAGTGAGACTCTGATATCTATGGTATTGTATGTTGTTATGATGGAAGAATTAGAGCCTTTAATTATTGGAGAGGGAGAAGTTGGGGTTTGTAAACAAATAGAGATTCGTCTAATATTAATCAACCCTTGTGTATAAAATATTTTTTTACAATCAAATTATGAATATATCAGTTTAACGAAATGTCTGTAATTTTTACATTATTTACTAACGACTGAGAGGTCCTTTTTTTTTTTTTTTTTTTTTTTTTTTTAACAATTATATTTCAAGGCTTTAATCCATTTCGACAATTTAATGAAGTTCATGAAATTGAGCATGCTTGATTTTAAAATATAGGTTGAATTGAGTGCCTAATTACATTAAAGTCTTCCCCAATCGTTGAGTTTTCCATTGTGATTGCAGCATTAGAGAATTCAGCTGAACAAGACTTGACTATCTGCATGCTAACGGCTTTGTACAGAGAAGCTATCAAAGAATTCGACTAAAATTTATACAGAAGCAAGTTGAACTCAGATTTAAATACTACAAAACCCTTTATTTTTAATTTATCACCATGATTTTCAGTTGTGAGTAACTCTGATTTAATGGTGTTGGCCATTAAAGTTTCGACCTTATCAGATGGGAAATATTTAGTAATATAGCAATCGAAACTGTATGGAATATATAGTTAGTAAGAAAGAAACTTAGTTTATTATAATTTTCATAGAAATTGAAATATCTTAAGAAATTAATGTTTAAATGTTTTAGCTCTTTGGATGTCTATAACTGTATACTAAGACTTGAAGTAACTCAAAATGTAGTGAATTTAATATTAATTTTTGGATATTTAAATACTTGAAATGTTTTCGAACCTATCATATTTTACTTGATAAGATGTTTATAAAGATCGATAATGGTCCCTTTAGAAACTTTAGACCATTATATGCTAATATGTGGTGTATTGGGTGTTGTTTATGTTGCTATAATGCTTGGGATACTTCTCTGTTTTCTCCGAAAATACCACTGCGAACCTTTAAGCAGTCCTACTGCTCAACAGATAGAAATGCACCCTGTTTCACAAACGTACCAATATTCAGTTGTCCATCAAAGCTCTGATTCAATTAATCATTCCTGTGCTACCAGATCAGTTCATAGTTATGGATCAAGGAAAAGCTCAAACATTTACCACAAGCCATCCAATAAGAAAGTCATCTATGTCAGAACAGTGCCAGATTTCAGCCAAATGGAAAGATTAGCTACTCTTTAAAGACAATTATACTTTGAACAGATTCTAGTCATCTATTTGTACCGATACTATCTATTGGCAAAGGTATGACCATATTTTATTATTATAGACTACTTTTAACCTTTAATTTAGTTTTTAATCTAATGTTATTTTAATTTATTATGATGTATGCTCTCAAAACAATATAAGAACTTCGAATCATTACTGAAAGAGATTTATGACTATTGCAAGTGCTTTTCATTATGTTAAAATTATTGGGCAGAAGTGAACAGTTTTGGTTCATCCTTATGGACAGAGGGGCTAATTGTGGCATTTCAATAAGTTTTTGTATTGCAATTTCTGCTATTTGGTATTTTATATTTTTAATGCTGTTCATTAGATATCTAAACTCTGCCGGTTAGTCCACCCTTCATGATCACTTGAGCATAGTTTAAAATGTGTTTAGAAACCTGTGTCCAAAAATTTAAGTCCAAGCTTAATCTTTTTGTGTAGCTTCTTAATGCCAAGTCTTTCATGAATAGAGAACATTGCTGAATTATCTACCACGCTACTGGAATTATTTTGAAATCATTAAAAAGTAAAATATCAACCTTTTAAATATTTATAAATCTGTTCTAGGACCACATATCTGCAAGTTTCCCACTAATATCTTTTGGCCGAGGCCATGTTTTATGGACCCAATTTATAATAATGTGTTGCTGTTTTGGCTGTTAATCATGGACTTGTTGTTTTAAGCAATCATTCAAAATTGATAAATAATAGAATTCTCTGATATTTTATTAATTCTGCAATATGATGTTGAAGCCCACCACTCCACCTCTGATAAAATATAATATAAGCATAGTATATTCAAGGTGTTAATTTCAATTAATATAACATTTTAAAACAGTATAAATATTGCATAATCTAATAATACTTCACAGAGAAGGCACAGTATATGTGTGGATGAGAAAAAATTGAAGACAGAAAACAAAATTGCTTTATCAATGTGCCTTTATAGTATATTAATTGATATTTTTCTGGATAGTTGAAACACTTTTTTTCTTCAGTGTTTCAGATATTTTGTTAACATGAAAATCTAAGTAATCACCTTAATGTCATGTAACGCTTTAACTTATAAATATATAATTGGTGAGAATGTGTTTGATGAAAAGGGCTTATTTAGACCAGATTGTGTTCTAATGATGTTTAATGATTCAAAGTTACTTAGTAAATATTTATTACAAAAAAAAAAAATTCAGAATTATTTAATTTTCTATTTCAGATTTTATTAGTAATTTTCATCATTGCTGCCAACTATATTATGAAGTATTTCAAGCTATATTATTTCAATTTCCTGATAATTGATTACATATTTATAAATAAGTTTAGAAATGGATGAGATGTTTAAGTTGTAGATTTAGTTTTAAATTTGTTTAAAGTTTATATATTGTAAATAAAATTGTATCTTTAATTGTTACGTTGAAATTTATTTCAATCTATAAATTGCCAACTATTAAAAATAACTCTGTTAATGTTATTTTAGTGTTATATTTGTGTTGTAAATGTCAAGACTATTTAAGTTTGTTAAAATAAGCTAGCTAAATATGTTTTGTATGTATTAATTAAATTTATTTAATATTTTATGATATTAAACTTATAATTATTGTACATTACTTTTCCAATGGAAGCTATTTCAAAGCTTTGATGCTCTGATAACGTAAGCATTTAAAATTTTAATTATTGAAGAATACAATTAAGACTGATGAACGATATATGTAGTGGATTAAAATGAGTTTATTATTTTACGTATATTTATAGTTGACTTGATTAGTTATTATTTTTTGCTATTTGAATAGTGATTGTTTTTGTTAATCAAATATTTCATCTGTGTTAATGGTTATTGGTACCATAACCTATATGTTTGTAAAGAAAGTACTATAGTCTGCTAAGGATTTTACTTATCTTAAAATTATTTTATTTAGACATAGCTTGTCTTTTTCCCATGTAATTTTCTTTTTTTATTGTAAAACTAAGAAGACTGTATCTGTTGACTTAATGATATCGTGTTAACGATTGCATTTATTCATGAGTGATATTTAAAATGTAATAAATTGTGCCAAATTTTGTAATCAATTTTGTTTCAATGATTCATTACACCAATAATTATCCCTTCCTGAGCCAACAGTAGCCAAAGACTGTTTAGTGCATTCATATTGGTTAGTCAGCTTCTGTTATTTAACGTTAACAGCGGCTAACATGTAAAACGATGATGAGCATTAATTTTCAGAGCTGTGGCTGCTATATGATCTATGTTCTCAGTATTACTGTATATTGCTGTTTAAAACTGTATTAAAATCCATCAGGTAAATGCGAGAAACTATGAATTTGACTTGCAAAGTAACTAGCGATTGGTAGCACTTACATTTTAGATTGAAAGGATTGGATAGAAGATTGGATGGGTTAGTGGAGCCCGTAAGCTCAACTCTCGAAAAAAGGTTACTACACATAACTGGTAGCTAACAGCAATTGTTGAGTAAATATGCCAGTATGGGATTCAAAATCGCAAGCAGTTTCTGGCTGTTGGTCTTCTTATAACACTTTCATTCCAAACATATATTTGATTACATTTTTCTTTATTTCATATATTCCTTAGTCGCTATGTCCATAATTGTTAAGGCAAACGTATATATTCACCTAGTATTAAATAAAAAAATGTTAATCCTTAATATTCATACTTAAACATTATATTTTTAATTTTCATGATTTATTTTGCTTCAAATAGTCTAATTTCTTTTTCATACATATCCATAGTGTTGTACTGATGATGATGATGGTCCACTGAGTCTGGGCAAAATATTAGCATACATAAAAAAGGTAAATAACCATTGCATTATTTTTATTAAACCTCGACTAACCTATAAAACAATTTTTTATTAAAGTCTATGAACTAACTTATTAAAAAATTAAAATTTGTGATTATATTAATGACGTGATAGTGGGGGGGGGGGGATACATGTAATGTATAAATGTTTTAGCCATAATGTTAAATTGTCTATGTGATAGTTATTGCTGACCAATCGTGGTTAGCAAAAATGGATCATAAAGGAACGACTGTTTTAATGTAACAGATATTAATTTCACAACTAGTATAAATGATCGAATAATTGAATTTGATAAGAAATCAAGATTAAAAATAAATAAATAGAATAGAATAATAATTGTTGAAGGGACCCCCTTAGGGGTTTTGCCAGGGAGGGTTTGAACCATAGAGTATTAAATATCTATCATAGAGAGGACAAGTAGGTAGCTGGGAGGTGTCACGGGCCCACTAACCTTGGCGCTTAGGTTTCTCTGATTCTAGCTGTCAAACTTCCTTTATCCTCAACTGTTTCGTTGTGTTAGTGTTGTTCACAAGAGCTTTTGTTTGTTTTTCTTGTAGACTATTTAATTTTGCAGCGAATACACCAACTCAACAAATCTGTTATTTCACCGGTAAGTTATAATTTACTTCATTCAAGTTTATGTTATTGTAAAGTTAAATTTATAATAAATAAATTTTAGTTTTTATGATTTTTAGGATATGTTTTTCGAAGACTGAGAAAAATAAAATGCGCATACTGCCGAACTACCATCTGCTGATGAACATGGGTTTTTAAATTCTAATAATTTAGTTAGAATTAAAAACAGTGGAGGTTTGTTGAGGCCATCTTCAGATGTTACAAGATTATGTGCCAGAAGTAAAAAGAAATTTTTAACTATCTCTTCAAAAAATAATAAAATTGTCAGTGATATTAATTTATTTGATAGCTCATTGTTATGAAATGAATTTTTTAATCTACTATAATCACATTTTGATATTGATATTGAAAATGACCACAAGTTTTGGCTAATTGAATCAAATGGGAAATCATATTTCAGTATAAGAATTAAAAAATTTATTAAAGAGAAAATGAATTGTTGCAAAAAAATAAAAATTAAGACAAATATTTATTAAAATGATTCATTTTAAAGGTCAGTAGAATACTGAATTTTAAAATAAATTATTTACTTGTTATAAATTATATGTGTATATATGTATATTTACTTTGTATAGTTCTTTTTATAGATTTATTTTTATTTTTCCCTATTATGTTATTTTTTGTTATGAGAAGGCTCAATTGCTTTTAATGACACTTTAACTTAACATACTCGACCACCATTACATTAAATAAACAGAATGAGCTCACTATTTTTATTTATTTATCCAACGCCTGTCTGTGGCAGTTTAGCTATTTGACAATGAGCCAATATTATATCGATTTATGTCGTCTTCTGGGTAGATAAGAGCAGGGCAAACCCTCAGGTGATTTCCGTCCATGCATCCTAGGTAACATAAGAGCAAAAGTCACTGTCAGCAAGACCAATGCGGTACAAGTTGGCTTGCAAGTAGTCGTGTCCTGTGATTAGTCGAAATCGTGCAGCGGCTTCAGCTCTCTCGATGTTTCCTGGGATCGGTCCTACCGTGGCAAGTTCCTCCCATTTTTGCCAGTGCTTGATGTCATCAGGGTCATTTTAGTTACGCTACAGACCATGGCGTCTATCAGATTTCTGGCTCTTTATAAAGTGAGTGGCACGATAGGCTGGTCTGACTCTGCTCCCTGCTTAGCCTCAGCGTCAGCACACTTGTTACCATGGAGCCCAACGTGGCTGGGTACCCATTGTAGGAAGACGACCCACCCAGTCAAAATGAGTTCTGCAATTTTTCTGCGACACTTAATTGTCTCAATGCAGTCCATGGTGGTATTGCTGCTTAGAGCTATTATTGCTGCCTTGGAATCGATGAGGAAGACCGCGGCTGAGTTTTCGAATAGCTGGTTAAGGTCGAATAGCTCACAAAGTTGATTGTTTAACTAGATTTATTTTGACAACTCTCTCAACAGGTCTCGTCTCGACTAACACCTGGCTGGTTAATGCGAGGTTCCTTTCTTTAAACAATGACTATTTCATCTTGAATAACCAAACATACTAATTTTATTTTAATTTAAATAAATTTAAAAAAAAATGTTTAAATTAAAAATTTACATCAACTGAGGAAAATTAATTAATAAGACATTATTATTTCAAAAAATTAGATTTTTTGTTCTCACATTTCCAACATTTTTTTTAAAGCTCTATTTAAGAATATTGAACACTTTCCACTTTGAATGATGTTAAACCTAAACCTGGTTGCTAAGTAAAATTGACCAGCACTCCTAGTGATTCTTCTTCGACTTCAAGAAACCACACCCAAATAGCTCTGCCGTCATTGATATTACAATTGGTTTTTAGGTTTTTTAAACAGGGCACTAAATTACAAAAAAAAATTTTAAACTCAATTTTTAAAATTGTCTTCAAAAGATCTATTTTTTCATTATCTGTTGATCGTTTTACTTATTATTATATTTTTTTAAACTTAAATTCTAAAACATTATTTCTTTTACAAATGGTATATCTATATGATTGTGATGGAAAATAAGTAACTTATTTAAATTGCACAGAAGAATGGTGTAATGGTTTTATTAATAAAAATAACAAGAACCTATACTAATAAAATCAATAATGGAACACAAAATAAAACAGTTTATTTAAAGCAAGGAAACAATGATAATTAAAACGTGACTAGGCACTTACAATAGACCATCAATAATTTGATGGAAACAATTATTTCATAAATATTTAAGATAAAACTTATCTACAGTTTAGAAATTTAAAATTTCTACAATTAGATCAAAATAATTTAATGACATAAATAGTCCCGTAACATATCATATCGAAGTCTTTAAATCATCGTAATTTGAAAAACATAACACTAGGAGTATTTTCAGAATACTGCCGTGTTCCAGGATCTACAATTCCTCTTAATTATTTGTTATTAACCATATCACTTCGTCAACCCAACTTCTGACATATCTCATCTGTGAACTTTGAACAAGAGGCAGTGCCTCCTAGATCTCCAGTACGATATTTACCTTCTTTGATCACATCTAAGCAAGCTTTTTGTATCTTTTCAGCGTAAGAAGTGAGCTCTAAGTGATGTAACATCATCACTGCAGACAAAAGAAGAGCAGTTGGATTAGCAAGATCCTTTCCAGCGATATCAGGAGCGGTACCGTGTACCTAAAACCAAACTCGTCTAAAAAAAAAACAACTCAGAAAATGTTTTTATTCAAGTTAAGATAATGTCTGCATCACTATTATAAAAATAAACTTTGTTTTTATAAAGAGTATGCCTTTCTCTTACAAACCAGAAAGTATTTGGTTGTAATTAAAAAAAAAAAAAAAATCTACAAATCCAAATTACAATAGCATTTACCAACAGAAAAAAAATTGGTTTTAGATAATCCTGGAGATTAGATATTAATTAAAAGACAAAGAATAATTATTAGATCACATCATCCAAGAGACCAGAATGTCCATTATTAATCAACATTTATTTTAATTGATTTATAATATTTAAACATATTTAGCTATAAAACAAAATACATTTAACAACAGTTTAAGGTAAGAAATATGTAAAATAAATAATACCGATTCAAATAATGCACCATTAGTTCCAATATTTCCAGAAGGAGTGAGCCCGAGGCCTCCAACCAGCCCAGCGCACATATCGGAAAGGATATCACCGTAGAGGTTAGGCATCACCAGCACATCGTACTGAGATGGATCTTGGACCATGCTCAAGCAAACAGTATCCAGGTATTTTTCTTCGAACCTGATTTCAGGAAACTGTTTCGCCGCTTCTCGGCAACATCGTAAAAACAGACCATCAGACATTCTCCTATAACCATACAAAATATTTAATAAATGAGAATTAAAATTAAGAGTATAATCTTGTAATATTAATGATTAAGTAATATATACAATAAAGTAAGACGGTCTCATAATAAGCATAAATTAAAAATGCATATATAAGGTAGTATAGGTAGTATAATTAACATGTTAAGTAAAATTTCACTTTATTGATGAAAATTAGAAACACATTCACACACCATTGTACTTTGTCCTGATCAAAAACTTAAAAAAAAAAAAATTAATTTGCATTCCTAGAATTTACTAAAACTGAAATAAATTTACAAATGATTTGAATTAAATAACCAGTCAAAACCTTAAATATTGACAACATTAAATGATAATAAATAATTATCCCAATATAAAAAAATAAACAACTAGTCAAAATAAAAATGGAATTTGATTCTACCTCAATTGAACAAAGACCTATCATTATTTATAAACATTGGTAGATAGCTAGAAGCGAGTAGAGAACTACTAAACCTTACTAACAATTTTAAATGTTTAGGGAAAATGGGGCACTCCTATATTGTAAGGATTTGCCGTTCCGATATTTTCTTGTCACTTTTCTAACTATTCCAGTGACCTGTTACTGCTCCATATTATCGGTACAGTTCCTATACTGTGACAACCTTGACGGGCCTTGAATTCTAGATCCGGCCAATTCCAATAGTCTACTATTACTATTATCTAATTTACTACCAAATGATTGGCTGATCAGCCTGGATATTGAACATCACTTTACTAAATCAGTATCACCCACTTCATCTTAACTATTGCATTTTATCACTATTATTATTTTTTGTTACAATTTGTAAAAATAGTAGTATGTTGTAAAATTGTTTTGAACAATATCAGTGACATATTTCAATGACTCTTTTACAACTAATTATAATGTTCTACTACAAAATATGAATCAAATTCTGCAAAATAAGTATCAATATTATTAAGAAACACTCCCATTGATTAAAACCATTAACAAATTAAAAATTACAGTACTAAATAATAATTGCAGTGGGTCACTCGATATCAAATCAAGCAAGAAACAAATTGTTGGCAAGCAATATATTTTGTACTTATTTCCTTTTTCCAATGATGAGTATGAGCCATTAAATCAAATTTTATTTTGTATGTCTAACATACCTAGTTCATTTTTTACATCCTCTTAAAATTTTCGGAATTTCACAATTTTTATTAATCGAAATAGGAAGCCAACTTTGAAATAAGTTATATTGTTTCTGTTTAAAATGTTAATGATTTACTTTGATATGTTTGGACCCCTGAAATAAATCAATTAAACACCAAGTTCTGATCCATGGTAACAAACCCGCTGCCAGGGGGGACGGGAAAAAACCCCGGGCCCGGGCTCTTGGGTGGCCTGTGCTAAGTTGGCCACTCACAATGCAATTTTAATTTAATATCTAAAGAACATTAGCAAAACCAGTGATTTCCAGCTTAACATATTTATTTCATTGGTTGGTAACGATGAGAAATCATAAATTTTAAAAAATATTATTGGGTAAGACTCTATTCAAAATAGTTAAACTATCTTGATGAGGATTTTCCACATTAATAATAAATAAAAAGTTACATTAGTATATTTCACACAGGAAATATATAAAAAAAATATATAATTTTTTTTCTTCATATTTATAAGAAACCAGAGATACAAATATTTTTCATTTGTTATTTATTCAAATTTCCATTTATCAGAACTTTCAGGGCTCCAAAGATATCAAAGTAAATTATTAACACTTTAAACAAATTTCAAGCTGTGCCAGGTTACAACTGGCTATCAGTATTTTTCCATAATTAAAGTGTACATTTTGCCACTTAAAGTTATGACATAGTCACACGGTCCATACGCACTGAAAAGGGCCTTTAGGGGTTTGCTTACTCTTGTGCAAGTGGAATGTAAACAAAACAGGATAAAACCAAAAATCTTACCCTTGCTATAACTGAAAATTCTATAAATATTTTGAGAACATTTGTTTAAGTCATAGAGAAATAGCAATCTAGCCAGGAAATTGATAGTATACATACTATTAGGCCTGGCTTTAGATTGGAGAGATAAAAAAGTGGTATTCATAAAGTGATGTTTGGCTCACAAAAATAAGGATAAATCAAACATACAGAAAGGTTGCGGCTAAAAAGAAACAACACGTCCAAGTAGAAATAGTTTAATTGTGTACCAACATTCCTTCATTGACCTATCCTCCAGGATAAATCAAATAAATTTTAGACTAAGCATTTAGTAATGTTTTGTCAATAGATTAAAGGAGCAACAATAAATTATAAGGGAGATTGTTGGATTACTATTTAAAAGTACATAATAAAATAAATATAAGAAGGTTAGCCCACACAGAAAGAATTTTGACCTTACCACCCCTACAATAGATGAGTAACCTGTAAGATAAATCGTCCGTCCTTCCTCCCCTACTTGGAGTATAAAAAGACGTTAAGCTCCAACAACAAACAAAGACGAGAGTTAGGTTAGTAATCAATCATATCATGCCATGGAGATAACATATGACATGATAATTTAGACAAATTAAAAAAAAAAAAAAAAGCAGTTTAATAAAAACATATGAGAATAAATAACATGTGTTGTATTGGACCATTTCAGATCTGCTATAACTTCAAACCTAATACCATCCCTTATTAAGTGACATTTTGATACAAGCGATGAGATCTGAGCAAGTTATCAATACATATGGGATAGAGGTATGTATCATCTAATCTTTATCAATTGCAAAGATTACAAAAATTTGGAACAACATACCATATAACTTCAAATCTTCATAGTTTTGGGTATCAATAAATATGCCTGTTTGCTACATTAGACATTGCTTGGATAAAAGTATGACCAGAAGGTCACACAACGATCTTTAATTATTTAAAAATTGATAAAGGTGAGAATGAGAGTTCAACCTAAGAGCATCAGAGAGACCAACAAGTTGAAGATTACTTCCTTATATTCAAAATATAAGTTGCCAAGTATAATAGTTGATAAACATTCAAGCAAACTAATAACGGAGATTATTTCTTTATTTTATGTACAACAGTTCCTTGTTTGACGAGCTTCTGTCCTTAATTTTATAAAGACTTTTAAAACATCATCAACACAAAGAAACCATCATTTAATATACCCCCCCCCCCTCCCCAGGAAACAAATTTCAATAGAAAATTCATATTATTGAAATAGAGGGTATCAGAATAAAATTATTTAAGGAAACCTATCTATATTCAGTTACCTGGATTAGAACAAAAGAAAATTGAAAAATATAATATTCTGGAAGAGGATATGGAATAAACTATGTTCTAGATGAACAAATTTATATTACCAAATTATCTATTATTATAAATAAACTTCAAGAACAGTTTATGTTCTTTTAAAAAAGTAATTTAAATTTTTGAGTCTGCCTCTAAAACTGAATATTTCTCAAGAAAGAGTTGTTTATGAAACCTGCCATCATCTTTCTATAGGGCACAGTCTTTAAAACCTTTTCATTTTAGTTGCTTTCAGATTTCTATTGTGGTGTATATAAATTAAAATTTTATTTAACTTTTAAATTTGTGCATGAGAAAGGTCCTGTGGAGATTTTAAGAAATATGTAACAACATATCAAGAGCTTTTCAATATCATGATAACATTTTCTTGCAATCTGTGTATGAAAGGATTGTATTCCTTTGTGAAAAATGAACAATTCTCAGTCAGAAAAAACACTTTGTTATAAACCAAAGTGTTTTTTCTTTGAGCCAAACATCACTTTATGAATACCACTTTTTTATCTCTCCAATCTAAAGCCAGGCCTATATAGTATGTATACTATCAATTTCCTGGCTAGATTGCTATTTCTCTATGACTTAAACAAATGTTCTCAAAATATTTATAGAATTTTCAGTTATAGCAAGGGTAAGATTTTTGGTTTTATCCTGTTTTGTTTACATTCCACTTGCACAAGAGTAAGCAAACCCTAAAGGCCCTTTTCAGTGCGTATGGACCGTGTGACTATGTCATAACTTTAAGTGGCAAAATGTACACTTTAATTATGGAAAAATACTGATAGCCAGTTGTAACTGTTGTAAATTTTTGAGTCTGCCTCTAAAACTGAATATTTCTCAAGAAAGAGTTGTTTATGAAACCTGCCATCATCTTTCTATAGGGCACAGTCTTTAAAACCTTTTCATTTTAGTTGCTTTCAGATTTCTATTGTGGTGGTGTATATAAATTAAAATTTTATTTAACTTTTAAATTTGTGCATGAGAAAGGTCCTGTGGAGATTTTAAGAAATATGTAACAACATATCAAGAGCTTTTCAATATCATGATAACATTTTCTTGCAATCTGTGTATGAAAGGATTGTATTCCTTTGTGAAAAATGAACAATTCTCAGTCAGAAAAAACACTTTGGTTTATAACATGTCTTGTTTTTGAGTGAATAACAGACAACGAGCAAAGTTAAGAATAAAAGTGTCCATATGTATGAAGTTGAAGAGGGGCTACCTAGATGGAGGTTTCACATTATTTCTCAGCGAGAACATTTCAAACAATGTTTTTACTGAAGAAAATTCTCTAAGATTTTTGTCAGTGAAAAATAAAAAAAGATAAACGAGTTATGCGTTTTAATCACCTAGAAAATATTTGAGTACCATGAAAATACTATTAAGTATTATTATATATAAACGGTGCTTCCACTAAAAGTATTATTACATTTCGATGGGTGAGATAAAATTTCATATTGTATTAAATAACCAGTATATCATTAAAATTATTTTATCTAAAATAATTACATAAATATCTAACATAATTGCAGATATTAACTGTAAAAATGGACTTCACCTTATGACTTAAAAGTTATAGAACGGTTGAAAACAACTTTATTTAATTAAACAAAAAATATTAACACATACAATAAATCATGCTAAAAAAAAAAAAAAATTAAGAGTGGTGGTTCGGTTTAAATTACATGTTATCGATTAAGATCTTGTGTATAATTAAGTTCCAATAGTAAAATTAATTGATTGGGGAAAGCTGCGATGGCAATGTTCCACTAAAAAATATAAAATTAATCATGATCCTAGAGCTGTTAAAAAATATGGATTAAACTTAACCTACATGATATTAGCTTTATGGACAGCTGTCACTTTCTTTCTGTTTTGTTCTTTGGCATATTTGAAAGCAAACTGAGCGACTCTCATCGATGCTTCTTCAGTGATGAGTTTGATACTCTGAACGACTCCATCCACAATTTCATGCTCAATTCCTGAATATTCACCCTCTGTGTTTTCTCTAATAGTCACAACGTCGACATTCTCGTAGAGGGTAGGGTATCCTTCAATTGACCGGCATGGCCTAACGTTCGCATAAAGGTTGAATTCTCTAAACAATTAATGATAAAACCATTTATTAACATTCACTCAGATCATAATGTTAGATTTATAAAAACTTAACTAATTTTATCTGAAAGGAGAGCAAATAAAGGATTTTTTAAGCAATGATGGATATTTGAATGCTAATAGTATATCAAATATCTTATTTGTTGGGATATGGTGAAACAAAAACAACTTTTTGTTAAACTTTTCTTAATCTGATATCTAGTAAAATATAATAAATAAGAAACAATATATTAAATTATAGAATTCTAGAATAAGTAAACTTGACAATAAAGAGATAAAATATGACCTAGTTTTTAGGAGATAAGAAAAAATTTTAAATGCAAACTAAGACACTGATTACTCAACTTCAAAAAATGCCAGGTATTCAATTATTTAAAGATTATTTATTTTCAAAAATGCTCATAAATCTAAACATAATAACCTTAGCAGTAAAATTTATTTTGACATAATTTTATTTCACTTACTTCCTCAAGGCCAAGTTCAAAGACCTATGGCCTTTACCAATTGGTGTCATAAGCGGACCTTTGAGCCCAACTTTGTTCCTGTTAACGGAATCAATAGCAGACTGAGGAATTCCAAACTTTCCATCTGGACCTCTTACAGGAGTTACATCAACTATTTCCCACTCAATAGGGACCTAAAAGCATTTAACATAAAACTGTAACAAGAAAAAAACATTAATAGAAATAAAACTACACCTTATTTCATTTTCTCTATAATACTCAAAATGCACCTTGGAAAAAAACTTAAATCATTATTTATAAAAATAAGTCTTTTATCAATTTTTTTAAAACTGTCAACTTCATTATCACAGTCTAGCAAAAAATCCAAGACTTATTATTCTTCATCTCTTTACCTATTTATTTAACTAGGTCAAATTTTAAAACTAGCAATAATCGAATTTCAGTGGGTAATATGTGGTTATGAAGTTGCCCCTGAGATAGATAGACATTGTATTCCATAGTCCCCTTCATCCCATCAAATAGCTTCTCCTTAGCTGCCAAATGACCTAAGTACCTCCCATGCATAAATCAAATTATAACCAGTTCAAAAAAGATCTTCCTTATCTCTTACAGTACTAGATTTATCCAAATTGCTGATTTAAATTTCAAGCATACCATTGTTTAAAAAAATTAAGGCCATAACATCTAGTAAACAAATATGGAAATATAAATAAATACAATTTAAAATATTAATTACTCCTTTTTTTTGTTGGGTAAATTTTTCAGAATCTTAACCTTGCAACACAGTTTGTTGAATCTGCGGAGTTAGTTCCATAATTATGTAGGGGAAAAAATTCCAGGACTACATGAATAGTTAAGAGGAATAAGGTTATAATAAAATTAACCACTAGTTATGGAGGTTAGCTGACATCCTAATCACGGAGCCATATATATTTTTTCTTTGGTAGTTTTGGGTATTATTTACAACTTCAGGTACATATATATATATATATATATATATATATATATATATATATATATATATATATATATATATATATATATATATATATATATATATATATATATATATATATATATATATATATATACACACACACACACAATATATATATATATATATATATATATATATATATATATATATATATATATATATATATATATATATATATACACAATATATATATGTATATACAAAACCATTTTTCTGTTCTAACATTGAGAGTAAGAAAGATACCAGTTTAACTAATGCAATTCTTTAATAAAACCAACTAAAGATAAAATTGATAAAAGATTATGATTGCCAGTATAATCTAATAAAGCATCTATAACAATTACATTCATAACTATCTACGGAGTGTTGAGAATGTCAATAGATGGCCTATTAGTGTGACCATTGGAGTACTAAAACCTCAGAACTTGAAAAGCCTAAATCAATTTTTTACAGGATCTCAAAACTGAAGAGCTATCATGGTATCAGATAGCTACAGTCAACTTACACTTTAAGAAGAGCCCGTCTGAATAACTATAAAGTACTGAATATATTTATGAGTCAACTTTAGGTAGTCTAAGCACTTATTTATTACAGAAAATAAATTTTTAACAAATCGAAAAAGTCAAAACACCTTAATAATTTTAAATTCAATGAAAGATTAGCACAACTATAAAGAATTTTATCATTAGGTATTAAGGCGAAGTTAAATAACATTAATTCTAAAATGTCAATGAATTTTGATGCTACATTGAATAGTAACATTTGTAAATATGTGTAATAAGAAGTAACTTCCACTTACTTGGGCAGCATTAAATATTTTCTGGACCGCAGCAGAAATTTCAGGGCCAATTCCATCACCAGGAATTAAAGTAGCTTTTCTTAAAGCTGTACTGTATGTTCTGCTCGCACTCAATGAACAAGACTTCACAAATTTAAAAAAAAAATTAGAAAACATAACCTCCTATAGATAACAAATTTATATAATTTTCAGATAACTAAAAATAGTTAAGAACACATTCTTTCTATGCTAGTTAAAAGCACTACGATATAAAAGCCAAAACAATACAGCAATAGCATCGTATGAGTTAAATTACTAATAAATACATAGTGTCAATTAAAGTATTTTCGAAAATTCATGAATTTCCTTAACTTACGAATTTCTTTAGAAATTGAACGGCCATGCTGGAAGAAAAGATTGAAGCGCTCCCAGTGTATAATATTCAAAGCGATAATATCCTAAGAATATTTATTTAATTTTTATATATCATATTAAGGTTAAAACATTGCTTATTTGAAGTAACAATTTTAAAAAACAAATACGAATTTTAGCAAATTGCAATCAAATGTTCTAATAGTTTGAATGTATAAAGAAGATAAACAAACTATCATGTATCCATTTCTTGTTTTCGCGCTGAATTTGCTTTTTATTACCTCCTACAATTCTTAGTTTTTTTAATGAATGAAGTTTGTCTGTAATCCTTCGTTAGCTTGATTTCCTTTCATCTCCTTGTAATTGTTTATATTTTAACAGTTTTTATTTGCGTCAATAGTTAGAAATCATTTCACTATGTCAAATTGAAAATAATATTATTTGCTGAGTGGTTTAGCATTAAAGTTTTATTTCAGAGTCTGTTGTTTATAATTATTCTAATGGGTTTGGAAGATGAAAACGGGCCACCAAAAAAGAAATTAAAGCAAGGTATGGGTGGATAATCATGTTAATATGACTTCTTGGCTCATATAGAATACTAAATTATCTTTATCTCATTTTTGTAATTTTTATCATCAGCAATGCCCAATTGATTTATAATATTAACACAAATTTTATTAAAATGTTAGAGCATTTATTTCTCCTTTAAAATGTAGGATTTAGATTACATTTTTAGTAAACCTTACTGTTTTGTTTTTATTTGTATTGTTTATAACTGCTTAGTGATGTATAATCCTCACTTATCTTATAAATAGAATAGAAATTTGAAAGATGGTTTTGCTCTATTTGGAGAATGAAATAAATATTTTACAATCAACAGGGATCACTTGAATCCTTGGGGTGTAACTTGAAGCTTAAACGAAAATGTGTTTCTTATTTACAGATTAATTTTAAGTTGTATTGTCTACAGACCCACTGGGAGTAGAATTACATTTAAAATTATATACAAACTAAATAGATATATGTAATAGTTTTGCGTCACTTGTTTTGAGTTCGAGTTAGGCCTTGAGGACACAAGTAAATCAAAAACTCCCATTTACAGTACTCAGAGAAATGATTTTATGCAAATTATATCTTTATAATTTCTTCTCATATTTAAATTTTATTTATTAATTGCTATTTGTATTGAATTGACATGTTTTACTGGAATTATGGACCTCAGTTTTTTTTATTAATGTAAGAGTTTTTTTATTAATTAAGAGGTACTTATTTGTTTTAATTAATGCATCAAATTAGATTTATTTTTTCCCATTTTCCTTAGCACTTTATATATATACATTAAAATATAAATTATTTTCAGACTAAAAAAAAAAGTTTTGTTTTCTTTGATTGTTTTATGTTTTTATGAATTCCATTTACAGTAGTTATTTATAGGAAGTAAGCTTTCTTAATATCTAGTAAAAACTTAATGTTTTATTATAAATGGTTTTAGAGGTGTAATTTATTCAGAATTAAAATCATGCTAAAACAAATTATCTGTTTTGATAATTTGTTCTATGTTTCTGTTTTTCTTTACAATTTTTCATATTTGTTTAAACTTTTGTCTTGCAGCTCAGTTATGTTTTGGAAACGTTTTAATTAAAAGCCAAAAGAGGAAACTAAGCTCAGACTTAAATGACGAAGTTCATGCAAACAAAATTGTCTGCAAAGAGATCGAAAAAGAAAATGTTGAAATCAATAATAAATCATTGTGTGGATTTAGTGAGAGTCGGAAGAAATCTGAGTTCGAATCATCCTGCCAGAATTCATCCGAAAAACTTATTACAGCTAAAAGTGAAAATTTTGTTGATTTAAGTGATGATGCAGTGTCTGCTTCACAGAATATAGAAGTGGAACCTGTTGTTAAAGAAGATGAAAAGTCACTCAGAGATTTTTCTTTAGTTATTAGTGACAGTGTTTTAAATTCGATTAATAATAAAAGTGTTGAGGGTGAGAGTAATTCAAATAGTGACAATACAACGGTTGAGAAAAGCAATGGTGTGAAAGACTGCTGCCCGAATGGTCTTAGTGACAACAAACAGGAAAGTGACACCATTAAAGATGATCCTGTGGACAAAGCTCAGTCAATCGATGATACCCTTAATAGAACATTCAATAGTGAAGATGATTTTGCCTTATCTTCAGAAGAAAGTCCTGTGAGTTCTTTTTAGTGTTTTGTAATTTTACTATCTTAAATGCTTTGTTTTGATGACTGATGTATGTATTACAGAAAAATACATCATCTCCTGGTACTGCAGCACGAAAATTAACTGCTAAACGTTTAGAGTCCATGAAGAGAAAAGAAGAAAAAGATCGTATAAGATTGGTAAGTGAGTCAAAGGAAGGTTTTTCTATTCAATGTATTTTTAGTTGGAAGATAAGATACATCACATCCTCTCACCAAACATCAATTTTTTATATTGATAGAGGTGCTTATTTCAGTTAATCATATCTGTTTGTCCTTTTAATTCTGTTATCCTAAAGTGTTAAAGTCAGTCCTGAAATTTTTTACTTTTAAAAGAAATGCTTATTTAAATTTAATTATTATTATAGGAACGAAAATTATTGAAAAACAAAGCAAAAGAAGAAAAACTAAAATTAAAGCTTGAAAAAGAAGATTTAAAGCGAAAAGAGAAAGAAGAAAAAGAAAGGAAACGACAAGCCGAACAAAAGTAAGGTTTCGAAAAATAAGATGTTCATATATGTATAAATTATGATAATTTAAATTGAATTAATTTTATAAATTAAATGGATACGTCAATTTTAAATTGGCTCAATCCACTTTTAAAAATATTATTTGGGAAAAAAAAATGCTATGATTATTTGTTATATTTGTAAATGTAACAGTGGTAAATAACAACTGGTTATTGCTACAGGCCTTGGATTATTATGATTGATGGTAAGTAGTGTCGTGTGGTGTCTTTGAGTGTTTATGTACCGTTGTGTGTACCGTTTCCTTACCATATGTACTATGGTTTACCATCTATATCTAATTTATTTTACATCACATTTTATTTTCTAAGTAAATGTTTCTGGTTTGTATAAAAGAATTCTGATGAATTAATACAATAAAGTCAGATTAATAAAGGTAATTTGGCTTGGTGAATGATAAAGAATTTACATTTTACTAGCATCCCCTGCTGCGGCTTCGCCCACTATCATAAGTAAAAAACATACATAATTTTAACAAATATTGAAAGTTTTATTTGTTTATCAATAAAAATCTTCTATTAAAGTATGCAATTGAGTATTATATTTTCATTTATAGTTTAGTTTATAGATATTTTCATGCTTAGTTAAAAGTGTAACATTAACGTAACAAGTTAAAGCAGATCTAGGGCTACATATAGATATTTTCATGCTTAGTTAAAAGCATAACATTAACATAACAAGTTAAAGCAGATCTAGGACTACATATAGATATTTTCATGCTTAGTTAAAAGCGTAACATTAAGTTAAAGCAGATCTAGGATTACATATTCAATGCTTATAACTCAAGGCCCATTGAGTCGTATTTTTACTCTCAATATCTTAAAGCAAAAAATTTAAATTTTGATTTGGTAATAATATTTATTCGGTAGAAATAATTTTATTAATTTCGTCTGGTTGGATTTTAATTTCTAACCATGAAAGTATATGACAGTGTGGCAAACCTGGATTCTGACATTCAACATTGTACATATAAATTATGATTTCGGTAAATTTTAGTATTTTTAAGCCTTGCTAGAACTATGAAGATGATATAGTTAAAATTTAGTACAGATGGGTTAAGTAGTTTTATCCTTGTGAACTATATGAACAATATTGTGGACTGTATGAACAATATTGTGGAATGGTGCTAACCACATATCTATGTTTAAACTTCACTGGGATCCACATCTCACCACTTATTTATGGAAGTCTTTTTTAATAATTTAATTAAGTATAATTTAAATTTTATTATCAATTCATTACTCTATATAACACCTTATCTTCGTAATCTTTCTTGAATGGCATTTGCCACCTATCGTTCAATATTCAAATGTCAATCACATATTTATAACTTTTTTAACGACAGTTTAATTGAAAATATGCAAATTGTATTATTGCTAAACCTTCCTTGAACTACGAAGATGATACAGTTCAAATTTGGTACAGATTGGTTCAGTAGTTTTCATGGTTAGTGATCACAAACGAAAAATTGCTTGTCCTTTTATGTAATAGTATAGATATTGAAAGACAATTGTTATTTTGCTGTATCAACACTATTTTTACCTTTAATTTTTTTAATCCACATCTGTCTCTCAACCTGTGATAAGAAAATAATACAACTCATAAATCAGACGATGAGGAAAGTCCGGGGACGGGTCCAGCAGTACTTAATTCTAACATGACCTTCAAAAAGTTTTTGTTATAGGAGTTGCCTCAACCAAGTCTTTTTTAGCGTCCTGTGAGTAATTTCTGGCATGTTTTTTCGATGTCTTTTTTTTTTTTTTTTTTTTTTTTTTTTTTTTTTTAAATATACATTTGATGGTTTGTTATGTCTATAGAGTTTGTCACATAATCTTCTATATGAATTCTGTATGTAATCTTGTACTGTCCATTTTTGTAGTCTGTGTGCAATGTTTTGTTACTGACCCATTGTATTTAATGTTTTTTATTGGAAAGTTTGTAATTTATTTAATGGACGTCTTTTGAGATGTTCTGTTAATTTTTGAAGTGTATGTCCAAAATAGTTTTAGTAAGCACAAGTATCCATGTCAATGTTAAGCTGTTATTGTACAATAGAAGAAAAGAAATATTAAATAAGCTAGTTTTTGTCAATTACAAACTATCATTAAAAAAATTTATATTTTTTAATACTTTGTATTAAATACAGATTTTTGTATTTTTTTTTAGAATTAAGGAAGAAGAAAAAAGACTTAAAGAAGAAGAAAAGAAAAAAAAGGAAGAAGAACGGAAAAAGAAAGAAGAAGAAAAAAAGTTGAAAGATGAAGAAAGGAAGCAGAAGGAAGAAGAAAAACGAAAAAAAGAAGAGGCTAAGGAAGAGGAAAAAAGGAAAAAAGAAGGAATGACTGAGAAGGAGAAGGCTGCTTTTGCCAATTTTTTCATTCCAAAGAAAAAAAGTCAAAGCGATGTTGTTGAAAAACAAAAAGAATGTGAGGAGGAAGTTAAATTTATGCCTTTTCCAGTGAGTATCTAAATCTTTTAGAATTTGTCATTTTATCACTTGAACTACACCATGATGTTATAGAGCGATCAATGCAATTAGGATTGATGAATGAATTATCTAATAGAAGGAGCAATTAATTCAATAATACAATAATAATACAATACAATATCCGGCTCAACAACTCGTTACCAAGTCCGGGCTGCCTCAAGTAGCCTCCGCCAGTTGGCTCTATCCTCTGCAGCAGTCCTCCAGTCCTAGCGTCCTCTGTCACACCATGCATCCATCTTACATTCGGCCTTCCCACTCTCCTAGTTCCAAAGATCTCTTCTGTGGCCACCTTCTTTGGAATCTCGCCATCATCCATTCTGGCCAGATGGCCTGCCCATCGAAGTCTTCCCAATTTTATGATTTTGGAGATCTCGTTATCTTCAAAGAGTTTTGTACAATTCCACGTTTTTTCATCTCCTCCACATCTCGCATTCTTTGATGGGTCCATATATCCTCCTCAGTATCGTCCTTCTGAACACCAAGAGCCGTTTTTCATCCGCCTTCTTAATAGCCCATGCCTCCGCGTCATAAATTAGTACTGGGCGGACTATTGTTTTATATATCTTAATTTTTGAATTTACTTGTCAGATATCGGCTCCTGGAGTTTCTTGATAAGCTCTAGTAGCACCTGTTAGCGGTTATTATCCTACGCTTGATTTCTTGATTTCTTGGGTGAATCGTTTTGGTAGTTTATTTCGCTTCCCAAGTATATAAAGTTGTTAACCACCTGGAATCTATACTGTCCAACCTCAGAGTACGCCTCATGGTTTCCTAGCCCCCCAACCTGCATATACTTAGTTTTTTGCTGGTTTACTTTTAATACAAACCTTCTTACAGCCTTCTCGAGGGCAAGGAATGCTTCTCTTAAAGTTCGTTTGGATCTGGCCATTATGTCAATGTCATCAGCATAACCCAGCAGCCGCACCAGTCTATTGAACAGGGTCCCACCAATCTGGATACCCGACTTCCTGACAGCCCCTTCTGCGGCTAGGTTAAAGAGCAGGCATGCAAGTGCACCTCCCTGCCTCATTCCATTATTTGTGCAGAATTCCTCTGAGATGTCGGATCCAATTAATTTCAGCAATTAATTCATCTATCCTAATTGTCATTTTATGTTTAAATTGTAAGTTATATTACATTCTTCATAGAATTAATTGTTCCGATAGAACAAAGAACGATAAATAAGAGAAGAATAAATGCATTAAAACAAAGAGTATCAGTTAAGATCCTCCCTATTATCGTTTTCCTACTTTATGAGCTCATTTCTGCTTAAGTAATTGATTAGAAATCATTATAATGTTTTTTAAATTGTTTGTCATTATACATTATTGTTATCATAGATGAAGTCCGATATGAAGCTGGCAATAAATCCCCGTCGGACAATGAGCTCTGATGAGAAAGCAAGGTTAGATAGCACAATTTCTAATAAGAGTGAAAAATGTCAGGAATTATATTTGAAAGAGCTAAAAACCGGGGCACGTTTACCTAAAAAAACTGAGGCTACGTGGCCTCTTGTATCTCAAGAAGAAGAACATGATGTAATTATCATTGGTGAGTATTGTTATAATATTATCTCCCTTAGTTATTTTTATTTTTATTTAATGATAATATTATTTGGTATAATGAAAATGTTGTAATGATTATAAAATGTGAAAAGGTGACATTACCTAATATTAAATTTAAGGTTCGATGTTTAGGGACTGTTATTTGTTTCATGATAATGTTTAGATAGATTGCAATTAAAGATTTAAATTTTTATTTCTGACTTCAAGTTATATTAACTGTTATGTATATTTTTGTCTTTGCCCATTATTTAAAATCATTATTTGACTAATATTAGAGTACTCCATAAATTTAATAATTAGTGTAAGAACATATAAATAATATTGAAGTACAACTTCATTCTATCGTCTTACCTTTTTTGCATATTCATTTTTTGATTTATATTTTTAATTATTTTGGTTTCTTATACATTTTTAGAGTCTACTGCTGATGGTGAATGTATTGATTTGACTAATACAAAAGTGATTAATAATAAGAAAAAAATGAAAGCTAAGTTGCTACAGTTTCATGATAACCGTCGCCCGCCTTACTGGGGTACTTGGAGGAAGAAAAGTACTTTTGTGGGCCCTCGTAGGCCTCTTGGTCAAGACAAGGTATTTCATTGTCAAGTTTTTTTGTTGTCCAAGTAGTCTTCATAAATAAAATACATTTCTATTATGTTAAACATACAAGCATCTTCTACTTACTGTATGTATCTATATTGAGGGATTAATTCAGTTTAAATTTTTTTTAAAATTTATGAGTTTATTGTTTGTTTCTAGCATTAAATATATTAAATAATGACCATCATACCTTTTTGCTGGATTTATCACTTTTGTTTATAACACTGCTTTTTGTTTAGAAAACCTTTGATTATGAAGTTGACTCAGACTCCGAGTGGGAGGATGAAGGGGAAGGAGAAGATATAGATAAAGCGGGTGATTCTGATGAAGAACAAGGCGAAGAAGAAGAAAATCAGAACAGCGGTGAAAATGGTTACTTATTAGACAACACTTTTGTTCCCCATGGATATTTAAGTGATGAAGAAGTACATCCCGACGAGGAGGTTGATGATAATGTGAGTTATTATTATTTTTATCTTTATTTCATTGTAAACTGAAGTACCCTTTAACGATAGATTAGGCTTAAACAAATGTTATTTAAAGTTCGAGAAAAACAAAGAGATTAAAGAAAGAATATGAAAAAGACAGTCCAGTGATGAAGTCATGATTTGAGTAGTTTTGTTAAAGTGTTTGGTCAGAGCTATCTGTAAAACAAATAATCTTCTTGTTTTAGTTCTAGTAGAATCTTATCTTTTTTCTTTCACCCCTCCCTTGAATATTTAAAAAAAAAAATTAAATAAATGTTATTAATTAAACAGTTGTGTTATTAATTTACCATAGCTTAGAGGTTGCATGTTTTAAACTAGATCCAGATTTAATATTGGGAAGGTATTTAAATTTCTGGGGCATGCAATAATTGTACAAAATCAATTGAAAAAAGAACTTGCTTAGCATCTGCATGATTGATAGTGTTCCCTAAATTATTATTTTGTTCCGCCTGAGGTCGTTTGGGCTCTGATAAGGTCATAATATGAAGGCTCAGGTTTAATCTGTGGATTCTCTGTAAAATAATAAATGTTAATCATCTCAAGCTGAAATTGGATTGGCTAAAACTTTTGGTTCAACACTTTTAGCTTTTTTTTTAGAGCTCTGATAAATAAAAATGTTCTTTATTATCTGACATTGTTTTGAAAATATTTCATATTGTTTTCTGAACCTTTAATTATTTTGTTTTTCAATCCAAGTTGATTATTTATCAACTATATTACTTATTGTCTTTTATCTAATTTCTAATTTTAAAATTTGAGGACCCTGAAAATTTAAAGTTGAGGATGAAGTTGTTAAAACAGGAGTTTGACGAAGAAATGAAAAGTAAAACTGAAAGATTAAAACCTCGCCTCTTGGGATGTGTTTGGATCAGTAATGGCACAACAGAAGTCAGTTCAGGTGAAGTATCAAAATATTCACTTTGGGTTCTATGTTTTGCGTCATTAATGATTCAAGTAATATGTCTACTCATATTCAAACTAGCATCCTCCATTCATTATTATGGGACGTTATACCAATAATGAAATATAAATATTTTAAGTTTATCCTAATATCTATCTAATCATAGCTTTATTTATTTATTTTTTAAAATTGTTTGTTTCATTGTTTTATTTGCCATATTTTACAGTTATATTTTCAAGGACACCTTTAATAGTTTTTTTTATTTGTAATAACATAATAATAAATTAATTATGAAATTATAATTAATTTTTAAAAGATTCAAAAAATATTTTTTATTTAAGGTGTCGCAAGCTTAGGTATTTCAAATCATTTGCTGCTTTAAAATTATATTTTATTGAATTTGATTTAAAAAAAAAAAAAAAATGCTCCAAGTAGTAATAACATTTTGTTAGTTACGAAGAAGGTAACACACTGGATTTCTTGTGATTTAAGAAAAAATTACATTTTTTGAGCTTACTTTTTTATTTTTACCTCTATGTTTGAAAATGTCCGTTAAGAATAGTATAGCCTCTTAAGATGGAAGTTATGAGGTTTCATTTAATATTTAATATACACTTGTTTGTTATGTTTATTATGATAATGGATGATACGATCAACCAATTTCTAAATCGAATCATATCAACTCATCAAATTTTATAACAACAAAATATTTATCAACGATTCTGTAGAGCAAAGAGACCTTGAGGAACTAAAGTTACTTTCGTAGATTCCTCTCCAATTCCAAGGAGAGATAAAATATATTTAAATATAGAATTTATCATTCTGTTTGTCACTGAATTAATCAATTTATTTTATTTAATCCTTACCTATTAATCATTAAAGAAAAATATTTTTGAAAATAAAATACTATTATGTATCAAATACAAAATATTATTTAATAAATTATTTTGATTTTTTTTTTAATTTCATTTATTTTCTGATAATGTTAATAGGGAGTCTTTATGAAACGCTTCTACGGTTTCGTGCAGTTTGGAATGAAGAAGGAGGTTCTATCGATGTCTTTGGTCCAGAAATTGAAGAAAGTCCTACTTCGATCGTTCAAACGAAGTGTAAGCCGTTTCCTGCTGTTGGTTCGTATGCCTATTTAAACATTACTTTCCTTATTTGTTATACTTAGTTAAATATATGTAACTTAACTAGTTTTTACTTATAGTGTTGCCAGTACTCGCAAAGTTCGTACATGGAAATAACTTACCTCTCTCAGCCCTCGTCAGAGAATTTTTATTAATAGTTGAGAAAGATTATCCTTCTGAAAACATCACTAAAAGGTCTATTTCACTCAAAATTAAAGATATTGCCGCCAAAACATACGATTCTTATGGAAAATCTGTTTGGTAAGTATTTACCTAAGTATTAGTATTTTTTTTTTTTTTTTTTTTTTTTTTTTTTTTTTTTTTTTGTTAGAAGAGAACTTTTTTTCTTAAATGTATGTTGCCTAGTATAGTTTGTAACTAGTGATTTGTGGCTTATTATTGATATTTATGAAGTGTGTTGTAATTCTAGTGAAAATATCTTGCTACAAATTTATTATTTAATTTATTTTTATTTTAATTAATTTATACTGTCTTATTAAATGTGCTATTACTTTAGGGCTGTGAATGTAGATATGTGCAACGAGTATGGATTAACGGTAATAAATAATTCAAAATCTTCTGCACCACCTACACCTGTTGTGCCGTAAGTAACATTATTTTTTTTTTTAACCTATTCCATAATACTATTTTTTAAATTACTTTATTTTTATTTTTAGAGAAAAACCGAAAGAGAGCCTTTTAGTAAATTTCTTAAAAGGTACTCACACTCCTCAACCTGTTAAAAAAAGAATTGAACTTATTCCTGTTCTTTCAGCTAGTGAGTGTAATTTTCATATATTTATTTTTCTAAATGATTTATTTAATAATCCTTTAATGAGCATTTTCATTATTATTCTTTTAACGAATCCTTTACTTTTTATAAAAAAAAAGAAAAGATGTAGAAAATGAAAATATATATTATAAAATGAAACCGACATAGATTAATAGACCTGTACTGTTCATTTCTAGACAGTACACCTGTTAGAAAGGAAAACGAAAAGACTGTACACGTATCAACGCCAAGGCCACCGGTTGCAAACGTTGTTAAAAAAAGAGCACAGTTAATTACTTTATCTAGTACTCCAGAAACTGTGAAGACTGTTTCATCTGTACATACAGACACCCCGAGGCCATCACATGTCCCCACTAAAGTCCATCTCGAAACTGTCGATCTTTCCACTGATTCCTCATAAAAGTGTCCTTATAATAGTATTATGATTTAAAAATTGCTTATATAGTTTAATGGTTTATTCCTATAACTGTAATGCCTATTTAATTTTTATTTTATTCTATTTATAGCTTTTTATTCATTATAAGAAAAAAAAAAAAAAGAAATATATTTATGTATGATTAAATTGAAAATGAAGATTGGTTTTTATATGTATAAAAACTGTATGAAATGTAATCTGAGTGTAATAATTCACCAATTAAAATAATATTAGGTTATTCGTTCTAGATATAACTTTGTTGCCCAAAATGTCTCATTAAGTAACACTATAAAGATGTACATATTAAGGAAGTTATTTCTTGAAAATTTTATAAAATTGTTTACCTTTAATATTTTTCATCAGAATTTTATGGATTAACCTTGATATGCCTTAAATTGAATATTATGAGATAAATTTTTTTGTATTTATTTTATTTTTGTTAATTAACCAATTCTCATTTGTATATTTGATAGAAACAGCAGTGTATATATTTGAACAAAATAGACATAAATGTGAAAAAAAAAATTAATGTCTATAATTTATGTTTTGGCCATGACCTTTAACCATCAATCGCTAATGATCATTGATTTATAATTATTGTGCTCATCAACTTCTATTTTATATTTTGGAGTCTCAAGTTCTCTATGGCCTCTTATGATTTACTATCCTGTAAATCACTTAAATGAGATTTGAGATGTCATTACCAAAATATTTTTAGTTTATGGTCTTTACTAAGCTAGATCAGTAACTAAATTTATAGTTCTGATAATTTACTATGATCATTATTTTAAGTAACATAATGATCAAGTTGAGTTATTTGAAAATTATGAGACTGTGCTGAGTGTAATACTGATACTGTTGGCACTGGAAAGTTTTCTTTAAGTTAGATTATACTAATTTAGTTAGTCGCTGATGTCTGGATTTGAATTAATTGCTTTTATATTATGTGAGCTTCTCGTTTGTTAACTGTTGTTTTGACAGTTATCAAACCTGAAAATAATTGCTAGAGAAAATTAATTGTTTACATTCAGTCGTAAATCTAATGATAATTGTTTATTGTTATTTTTTTTTTGTTATATATATTAGAGAAGACAATATTAGTTAGATTTATTGGGGATGTTTATTAATTGTTAAGGTGTTATATGGTAGACAATTTACTCGAACTTTTTGAATTTGCATTAGGAAATGTAACTTTTATTTTTCATAGATACCATTAAATCAGTTGTATTATTATGAAAGGAAAATGTTTTAGTCGACTGAATAATGATGAACTTTAGTATTTCTTTTGAATGAATGTCTTTCATTACACTTTAATAGATTTATATATAGCATAGCTAGTATCTTTTTTGATATTCAAAAGAAAGTAATAATGATTATAGAAAACATTTATTCCTACATTCCTATCTTATAATGGTAAGAATAATTTATGTACATTTGTCTAATTAATATGCTTTTTATATTAAATTTTACATTTGCTAAGTTTGCTGATATGTCTTCTTTTATCTTTACCTATTTCCAATACAAATTTTTAATCTTTCTTTTTGGTCTTCGTTTATATTTTCATATTCATTCATTTCATTATTTCATCTCAATTAAAGAAGTGGCTGAGGTTAAGAATAATAGCTGCCAGTAGTTTTTATTGGTCCATCACTGTTGTGAATACACTTTTTTATTATCAGATTTTGAAATTGACTCAGAGTTATTGCTCCTTAAAAAGATTTTTCATCTTTCAATTTATAATAATTATGGTGGAGTTATTAGTTGGAATATATAATGGAGGCTAAGCGTCAACAACAAACTCAAATAATTTAGTCTCTTTGATAAGTATTTCTCAGTATTTGTAATGCTTGAGGTTGATGACAGCTGTTAAGTTAGGTTCCACTGATTCAGGAAAGAAATAGAGGAACCATGGAGTTATAGACAAGTGGAGGGGGCTTACCACTGAATAGCCAGGGCAGGCAGCCACTTTGGTGTGAACCTATTATCAGTATATTAACCTCTTATCAGTTCAAATTTTGGCTTCCTAGGCTTTATACTGCTGTTATTTTATTTTAATGATTTACTTATTTTATTTATTACGAACCCTTTCAATTGCCCTAGGCTATATAGAATGCAAGTCGCCAGTTGGGCATAGTGGGCGTGGCCGGTTGTTTTGGTCTCGCACCTCACGGAACAGTATAGCCCAGTCAATAAAGGTTTCGTGTCGCAACTAATTAGGGGAAAGCTGAATTTTTGCATGGTGTTAGTACATAAAGTATACACTAAAAAAACACAAAGTCCCGACCCCCACCCCTTCAGCAACATTGCAAGTACAGAACTCTGATTATATGGCGACAGCTCGAAACCTAAGTATACTATCGGAGTGTTCTTTTTTTTATTTTACTCCTAATAATATTACAAACAAATTATGTTATATACAATTTTTATGTAGATAGCTTAGTTTCGTCGTAATACTTAATCATATACATAAAACTGCCACTACAAAAAACAAAACGTAACTTCAACAAATTATAGATTTTTATCATTACGTTTTGGGAAGAAAATTGTTAAACAAAACTCATAGATAATATAATTAGCTTTAAAATGATGTGTCTCATAACCCATAACATTAAAACGATGGCTTCATAGAGAGCGTTGTAAGAGCAGTGGACACCGGTGCCGCTCCGCCGGTCTTAGCAGGACCGTATTGAGGTGCACAAACGCATTTATTGCTGTTCATGATCATGAATAGTCATTTAGTTGAAATGCAGCAACAACGTAATAACGTTTATTTTTAGGTTATTACTTTCAAAGTGCATTTTTTGTGTTATAATAGTCTATAGTTTTCTTGTATCACTTATATAGTACAAAATTTAGCATCGAAGATTCAACTCCAAAAATCAAAAGATCTGACTACTGGATATTGTTCACCACCCTCAGCTGTAAGTGTGATATAGAGTCTTCCTCAAAATATCTTTGGATTTAAGGGAGAGAGGGGGTGAAAGTCTTATGTTGGCGACTGTCTGATCTCGAAACTCGGAAAACGTTAGTTTTAGCACATATATACATAAAAAAGTAAAGAAAATTTGCAAAAAATGTCATTTTATTTCTCTTTTTTCCATATCATAATTTTAGAGCCATGGAAGATGGAAAAATAGATTTTTTACTTGAGGTAAGTCGCAGTTCTCCGGAATAACATTTTTGTCGGTACTCATTTGGCTTTAACTCTTTCAACGATCTCTATGAAGCCATCGTTTTAATGTTATGCGTTATGAGACACATCATTTTAAAGCTAATTATATTATCTATGAGTTTTGTTCAACACTTTTCTTCCCAAAACGTAATGATAAAAATCTATAATTTGTTGAAGTTACGTTTTGTTTTTTGTAGTGGCAGTTTTATGTATATGATTAAGTATTACGACGAAACTAAGCTATCTACATAAAAAGTGTATATAACATAATTTGTTTGTAATATTATACTCTGGCTTAAGGGCATCGTTAGCCAGAGTCGGTTCAATTCTCCTAACTCCAGCCCTTACCAAAATGGGAATAGATATTTTAATAGCCGATCTCCGACAAGTGTCCATTTTTTTAAATATTTCATTAGCGTGAAAATAATATTTAAACATTATCTACAATTTTTTTTTTTTTTTTTAAATTCCTTCTGTACTTATATGCCGTCATCTCGTTCCTAGGGTGGGACGGACCCACACCCAGGCAAGCCTCTAGCTACTAAACGAAACAGTTTTATGGTATTATTACAACACTAGCTTCGCCCGCATTCAAAAGTAAAGAGCATAGATTATTTTAATTAATAATTGATTTTCATTTGTTTATCGATAAAAATCTTGTATTGAAGTATGGAATTTAGCATTATTACTTCAATATTTTCACGCATAGCAGTTATTTTTAACCTGGTTAAAATTGCAGTGATAAGATGGTTGAAATTTACGTAATAGCATAATTGAATATTTAATTATTAATAATAATGCTATCAAGTTAGTTATCCAGGTGGGCAGAGGCTATGTAGGAAGAAGCTCTGGCGGATAATGGACTGCATTATCAGTCCTTTCACTGACTATTCACCCATAAATCATATTTTTACACAGAATATTAAAAAGAAAAGGATCGACATGTCGTTTTGGCAGAAATAATTTTATCGATACATGTCGTTGGATTTTAATTGCTAACCATAATAGGATATGACAGTTTGGCAAACCTCGTTTCTGCCACTCAAATGTTGTTTCTAGCAATTTAAATTATTTTATTATTATTTTCGTGTGGCTACGATTACACAACTTCCACCATTTTCTCATGTTCTCTTTCTCCTTCCTCTTTCGCCAGTACTCCTTCATTCGTTAGCTTGTTCGTGCTCGTTCTTCTGCCGAGAATGCTCTGTTTTTCGAGTTAAATTATTATTGTAGTAAACTTTATTATAGTAAGCCTTCCTAGAACTATGAAGTTGTTGTAGTTAAAATTTGGTACAGTCGGGTTCAATAGTTTTACCATTGCAAACTCAGTTGCAGAATGGTGCTAGCCACACATCGGTCGATTTTTAAACTGCTTTGGGATCCACATGTCGCTCCACATATTTATAGCTTTTTTTAAATAACAATTGAATTGAAAATAAGTACATTGTATATCTTTATAACCTCTCTCGAATGGTGCTCGCCACCTATCGGTGGATTATCAAACTTCACTGCGCACCACATATTTATTGCTTTTTTATGGCAATTTAATTGAAAACATTTAAATTTTATTATAGCTAAACCTTCCTTGAACCATGATGATGATGTAGTTAAAATTTGGTACAATAGTTTTTGCAGTTAGTGATCACAAACGAAAAATGGCTTGTCCTTTTATATAATTGTATAGATATTATTTATAGTGAGGTTTATTTAAACTTTGTTGTGCTAATACCGTGACTATATTTTTATTTTTTACATATTTGTAATTTTTTCACTTTGATCTACAGCATCTCCCCCTTGCCGCTGGGGTGGTATCTACACCATTGTCTCCCAGCGATCTTATTGTTCGTTTGGTCTTAACGTCCTTATGCATCCAAACTTTTTTTTTTTTTTTTTTTTTTTTTTTTTTTTTTTTTTTATCTCCATTTCTTTACCGTAACGGCAACTCGAGGTTTCCTGTCCAGGGTGATTCGGGGTAGTGATTAATTACACATCTAGAGTCGAACCTGGGATCTTCGGTTTATCATGGTTGCTAGGATACCGCACTTTTTCCCAAATGCATTAGGACTCAGCTAAGCCCCACCCACTGTTGCCCACCCATTTTTGCACTTCAACTAGGGCAGGTTAGATGAGTTTTGTTCTAGTTCACCAATCGATTCTATTCTGAGTTGGAAGGTAAAGATTCATTCCGTGGGTCCGTCACGAAATAAGTTTCAACTCTTCAGGTCTGATGTACTTGTCAAGAAATATACTTTAACGTCTAAATAATTACAATCAACATAACAGTACTATCTGCTTAGTTAGATCATTAGCACATGTTGATTTTTCATAGCAAGTTTCCGTCGTTGCTGCAGTGGATAACTATACTCTTTAGACAATTTATGCACCCCTCAAGCGGAAGTATCAACGCAGAGCTATTATATTATCCGAAAACATAAGACATAGCTATATAGGGATATATAACAAACATAGTGAATGGGGAGGCAATATTTTGGTATTATACTCCCAGCGCTTGCAATAGAAAGAATGTATTGGCTACTTTAGTTTTCGTTGTTATAGTTTAAACCTTTCATTATCTTTGAAATGGATATTGTAACCAGAGTATAACCTCCTGTTTATAATATCTATATTGTAATTGCAACTATCTCTTTACAACAATGAAATTGCTTGCCGCTATTTACTTCCGCTTTGAACAGAGTATCATAATCCAGGGTTGGTTCAACACTGATACCTTTAATTGTAGCATTTTATGGCTGCTTTACAACTCATATTGAAATTTTTGACAATAATTTGATTGATGTGAGTTCTTTTGTCCATAAATATATAAATTTAACCTTAGAAATAAACTAATATAATTTTGTAAAGTATTTCACTTTTGATACCCTTTTGCCTCATGTAACAAACTGTACATTTACCATTTTCATTATAATTCTTTATTTATCATATTCTGAGTTTTGCTACGATATTCAATATCAATATTCTTCTTCTTCTAGCAGAACAGACAACATAAAGCGGGCCCTGGCTTTTTCAACTTCTGCCTTCCATTTATTCCTATCCATCGCACACAACCCATTCATTTTCATCCGCCATATGCCTTGGAGTTTGTCTTTTCAGAGTTCTTGAAGGTTGGAGTGTTGCCAAGTGTCCAAGTTTAAACTCATAAAAAAAATGTTTCCATGATCATATATGATGGCATTCCATACAATGTGCCATTAATCGGAGTTATAGTAAATATCAAAACAGAGAGGATTAAGAAAAATTCATAATAACAGGAAAGTAGTAAACTACAGAGGTTACCCTTTCATTTTTATCTCTTGAATTATTTTATTATATTATTTTAAATATTGATTATCTTTATTTTGACATGGCTGTCTTTTGGCTGGGGGTCTATAATTTTCTTGTTGTAATTTTCTTTTTTTAGTCTCAAAACATTGTTTTTGTAACATTATAAAAACATTGTTGTTGTAACATTATAAAACATTGTTGTTGTAACATTATAAAAATATGACATATTGACACCCTTTAGCTCTGTTGGTGTTGATCGGATCGAAAATTTGCCGACAGTTTGTTTATCAAAACCAGTAAATATAAAGACAGTAGATTATAGATAGGCCGACAGTTTGTTTATCAAAACCAGTAAATATAAAGACAGTAGATTTTGTTTATCAAAACCAGTAGATATAAAGACAGTAGATTATAGATAGGCCGACAGTTTGTTTATCAAAACCAGTAAATATAAAGACAGTAGATTAGAGGTAGGCATAGCCATCGTCTATTGTTTTCCTATGTCAGGGGGAATAGATTTTTTTTTTTTACGTGAATACGTCTTTAAATTTGCTACGATATGGGGGCAATCCAAAAAACCTAATGATAACAAATTCAGGGCATACAGTTTGGCGTTGTAGGTTTGAATCTATTAGGCCAGTCAAATAAGACATGAACATCGAAAAAAATGAAGAAGTTCTGATTTTTTGATATGTTGTTAGGATACAAGAGAGTAGTGTAAAACCAAGTTTGCAACAACCAAAGACCTGTGCTAGCTTCGTGGTGGTCAAAAAACCTCGATTTTTTCCCACTTTTTTCAGAATTTCCTAAGTATCTCTAGAACTATGCATCGTAAAAAAAATATCTTTCACTTTTTCTTTAAAGTAGATACAATTACCTACAATTTGAGCCCAAGATATGCTCTGTAGCTCTAATAAGTTCGGAGATTCAGCTCTTCGAAGATCGGGTAATTTTTCCAAAAATTTTTCAAGTCCCCTTTAGTCATCTGTTCATTAGAATAATGGCTTCTATTATCATCCCTGCGCATTTTTTCTATTATAACTCAGTTGCAGAACAATTATCACCATTAATTTATGCACAAAGCGGAGAGCCCATTAGCTCTTTCGTGTTATAAAAAAATCATCTGCCAAGAAGGATGGCACATAGCTTCCTCGTATTGGTAGATTATACGAGTACAACTGTCCAACTGGACAGTTCAATCCGGTCTCAACGAATTTATAGAAAATATTGCCGATGTTAGTTCCTAACTACCTCGAAAGTGTCAATCGAATTCGACGATTAGTTCGCAAGCAACACATATTTACACAATCTCATGTAATCTCTAACGATTGTGAATAGCCTCCTATTGATTCGAAGAGAGTCCGCTTTTAGTCATCTGTTCATTGATTGGCTTCTATTATCATCCCTGCGCATTTTTTCTATTATAACTCTGTTTCAGAACAATTATTACCACTTATTTATGCACTTAGCTGAGAGGCCAATAGCTATATCATTTTCAAAAAACGAAATTGGCAAATTCTGAAATTTAGGCCAATTGAGGGCCTGATAATTAGTATGACTCATATTATTTCTATAGAAAGAGAGAGAAAAAGACAAAAGATTTCTAATGTAAGTTTATTATTGATTTCGGAAAAAATTATCATTGTGAAAGAAAGAAATAATAATGAATGTGAAAATTGTGTATCATGGTTAAAGCTAATTGTGAAATAATATTTAATACAAAAAATATTAACATAGAAAAAAAAAATACATATGTATATGCTTAGACGCAGACCTGTGTTCTAGTCCTCATCGTCGGATTCTCCGATATCTACTGTAGGGATATTAAAGCACGCCTTTCCCATAGAAAAGCTGCACAAAGAAGAACACTTCAGCCCTCCTTTCTTGCAGATGCAGCATCCTCCAGAGCATTGCTTACGACACTTACAGGAGATAAGTTTCAACAAACTTTGTGAATCAGGGTCTGTTGTGACAGGTAGCAGGCACTGCTGGCTTCTGGTCCATCCTCACAAGGTTGGATCCTTATCCACTCTTAGCCATTTTTGAATTTGATGGTACGTTCGATAGGAGTGTTGATCGGCAGCCTCTTCAGTTGGGGGCAGACGAGCCAGGTTGACCTTTGCGTTGGTAGCTGCGTGCACAAACAGCTTGTACCGCAAAGAGTGCTGAGTGTCGTGGGTGTCTCCTCTATACAGTGCTACAAGGCACTTGATGCCAGCAGCAGCTACCTGTTCCTGCGTTACGTCAGGCTATAGGAACACGTCTACCTCGTCCACTAGACGTTGATTTTTCTCCAGAGCAGCCAGCATCTTTGTTTTTCCTTGCCCGAATATAGCCGATGAGTGTCACAACCGCTAAATGCGTGGAGGAACAGGACGAAGGAGGGGGGAATGAGCAGATCTACAAGATTGAACGAGGTGGATGAAAATTGCTGGCAACCTCATTTGCTACTTTTCTGGAAGAAGACGTTTTCCTTATCTGACCCTAATCAATTCAGGAGAACCACCAAGTCGACATCCTCTCCAATGATTAATACATTTTTAAAGAAAGAGCTCTTATCGATTGCAGCTCTTACGACGGTAGAGTCTGCGTCCTCCTCTGCCTGTCTTGTTTCCATGCCCACTTTTTCTAAACCGGACCGGAGGAAGCTGATTAGGCGTCGTTTGTTTGTCAAAAACTTCTCCTGGGGCACTATTTGGGGAGGTAATTCTAATTATATTTTAAACCCTTGAGGTTAGCTTAATTATTTTAAACAAACCAAAAAGGACTAATACCAAGCAACTGTATAAAAAATGTTTATTGCTTCCAAGTCTACTAAAGGTAGCGGAAGCATTGTAATCACTTTTTGGAGGGAAAATATTTCTTCCTCCAAAATCAAAATTTCCACTCGGGTTTTACGTTTTAGAACACCCTGAAAAAATTTGGTTCGGTTTCTATCTGTCTGTTAGTATGTGATCACTTTCCTTGTCCCTCCCCCTAACTTTCTCAATTTTTATCCGACTTCAATGAAATTTCCAGGTAGTATGTAGTTTGTAGTCTAGATTCCTCCTACTAATCAAGCTGCAATCGAATCAATAGGAGGCTTTTCACAATCGTTAGAGATTACATGAGATTATGTAAATATGTGTTGCTTGCGAACTAATCGTCGAATTCGATTGACACTTTCGAGGTAGTTAGGAACTAACATCGGCAATATTTTCTATAAATTCGTTGAGGCCGGATTGACTGTCCAGTTGGACAGTTGTACTCGTATAATCTACCAATACGAGGAAACTATGTGCCATCCTTCTTGGCAGACGATTTTTTAATAACACGAAAGAGCTAATGCGCTCTCCGCTTTGTGCATAAATTAATGGTGATAATTGTTCTGCAACTGAGTTATAATAGAAAAAATGCGCAGGGATGATAATAGAAGCCATTATTCTAATGAACAGATGACTAAAGGGGACTTGGAAAATTTTTGGAAAAATTACCCGATCTTCGAAGAGCTGAATCTCCGAACTTATTAGAGCTACAGAGCAGATCTTGGGCTCAAATTGTAGGTAATTGTATCTACTTTAAAGAAGAAGTGAAAGATATTTTTCGTACGATGCATGGTTCTGGAGGTATTTACGAAATTCTGGAAAAAGTGGAAAAAAAATCGAGGTTTTTTGACCACCACGGAGCTAGCACAGGTCTTTGGAAGTTGCAAACTTGGTTTTACACTACTCTCTTGTATCCTAACAACATATCAAAAAATCAGAACTTCTTCATTTTTTCCGATGTTGGCCTTTTTTTTTGTTTTAAGGTTATTTTGCTGCGTATCGAGATTTGCAATTAGTATAACTTTTGACTCGGAGAAGTTACAATGTTCGTTTAAGTTTTAATCGTCAGCTGTCGTCAACATCTATCGATTGCATATAATACATTAGTTTAAAGTAGTGACAGTAAATATAATAAGGAGTTAGAATAAAAAAATATTATCAAAATAAAGTCGGCCTATGCTCGTCGAAAAGCCAAAACCAAATACAGAGATCGTATACGGTTGGAAAGGGCTTCTCAAGAGCAATCGAATGGTAACAATAAAACACCATATGGCCGAGTCAAACAGTGCCGGGAAAGTAAAAGTTGCTGATCAACAATTGTTTTATACTTATTACCGCAAAAGCTTGGCATTATTATGCAAAAAGCTTGGCCGCGCACTCAGAAGACATCTCTACCGATACAATCATCAACCGATCTGATTATTTAGCAATCAGCGAAACTTGGATGGAAAACTCCATGACAGTGAATGTTGCTAGCTTTGGTCTGAGATGATATTGTAATACCGCTAAGGACAGAAAAATTGCAACTACATCATCGGGAGCGATATCATCATCATCATCAAGTCGCAAAGCCGGTGGAGACGCCATATATCGCAACATCAATAGCTTTACTGATTGTAATAGAGTTAACATTGACACATCGGAAATATATTTTGATATGAAAGACGCAACACCTGGTGATGTCTGTCTAGTAAACGTAAAGGCCAATGGCATCTTCAAATTCGTACTCAGGTGTGTTTGTATCCACCCGGGCAAAGCGTTATTAGAAATTAAACTCTTTATGTTACAATCGTTGTTAAAATATTTAAAATTAAAATATAAAAAAGTAAAAACATCGCTAAAATTATAGCCGATTACGAGCCTGATATATACTATGGTTATATACCAGTTATGATAGTTGGAAACTTAAATGTTGATGTCTCACAAAACCGCTCATTGCCCGACTTCATACTCAGCGAGTTCAATTTGCCTTATATTGAAACTTCTCCAACAACGTTAGGTAACACCTGTATTGATTTAACTTTTACCAGAAATCTCGATGTATCCTGTATGCCATTTGTGTCGTATTTTTCGTATAACAGACCTCTAATTAATAAAGTTATATTGTAACACTATAATTATTTGTTTCCTTGCTTTTATCCTAAATACATCGATAAAAATATTTTATTTTAAAAATATGAGCCGTTACATAAACTTATTCACTTACAACACACGGCCGTATTTTGCAATTTTTATACAAACGTTCGAAAAATTATCTATGGCAACCTTTCCTTGTAAATATTCAGAATAAGTGATGGATAAAAATAATAAAACTATACAATAGGTACGAGAGGGAACAGAATTTTGAAAAAGGCCTAGCTCAGAGTCCTCAGAGTAAGTTACGGTTTGATCGCCTCCATAATGAATGATAAATCTCTTCGATTATTACAGGTAAAAGTAGAAGTAGAAGTAAATAATTTAGCAACGGCTCGGTATAAAACTGGACACTACATGACGTATTCTATACTGACTTGCCCTGTGAGTAGGTACTGGTGGCGGTAGATAGTGGAGGCAGTGGGGACGAGAGCCAACGACAATACAACAACAATACAATGGCAGCACCTTATCAACTTCCCTAAATCATCCGCCGCCACGTTCAGCACCCCCCCCCCCCCCCCCCCCCCCCAACCTCTCTATATATTAGCCTTTATCGCCCTCTCTCTTCTCTCTTCCCTTCAAAACTGGAATTATCCTCGCCAATATTCAAACAAAGCCGATCCACTCGCTATATAATGTTAATCGCTCCAGCTATTTGCCAATATATTAAACTATTAATATTAGTTGATTGAAATCGATTATTATAATGTGGAACAGGAAATCTTATTTATTCAGATTAGTATATCATCGTTAGGAATATAAATTTCCAATTCATTAAAAAAGCTCATCTTCATAACTACGAGTATATATTTGGACTGCACGGAGTTGAACTTTTGGGCGCCATAAAACGATTAGTTTCTGACTAAATCTTTTCAACTTAAAGTCCTCAATACTCTTTATAATGTTTCAATCAAATTAGCGATCGGTATTATAGATCTATTCTTATAACTATCTTTCTTTTTATGTGATTAAAAATAACAACTTGTATAGCAAATTCGGTCCAAACTGATTCTTCCAATATGTCTGATAAGAAGATGGCCTAGTTATAGATGTTTAAATAACTTCAATTAGAATTTTATATAACCTTTTATACTGAAGGAGATGTAATTATATTATATATTTCTTTGGCATAACTCCTATTTATTTTCATTCATTCATTTCATCACTGATTAGGAGAAGCCTGGAGATGGAGCATGCTTCCGAAACGTTAAATAGACATGAGTTATGCCAAAGAAATATATTTATAATTCAATTAGAATTTATAGACTATTTGCGACTTCTATCGCCATGTTTTATTCAAAAACTAGTTTCCAGTGTCAGTGTTGAGTAAACAGGGAGGTGATAAAAAGAAAAGGGGGAATCGGTTAGTCATTCAAGCATTGAGGTAAATAGGCAATCACTTAAGTTTGTTTGTTTTTTGGACCTTAATGTCCTCATGTACTCCAACTAAGCTATGAGGAAGGACGGACATAGTCTACAGGTTACCTTTCACTATTGTAGAGTGAAGGTGGGAAGGTCAAGATTTACTCGTGGGATCGCCATGAAACAAATATTAACCCGCCCAGGTGTGAGTCGAACCCACAACCTTCTGGTTACGAGTGTGCTGAGACCCACGCCCCAACTCACTCGCCCAGCGAGTGATTCTCAATAGTGTTCAGATTTACCCCCTCCCCCCCCCTCCCCCCCCGTCACTTAAGTTTTTCTTATTGACTAGTCGGTTTTTTCTGTTCCTGTTCATCTTGGAAACAAGTATAAATGCTACTATTGGAAATATTTATCTGGCGATTTAAACAAAAACGTGAACTGTCTGCCTGGTTTTAAAATATTGTTTTGTTTCTAATGATTCGTAACTATTTAATTTTATATTAATTATTTTATGTATGATGTATTTATTTCACTCCCGAGTCTTTATTGAATTTATAGTTATTTTTATTTAAATGGACAGTGAACATGGAATGGCGTTATATGTTCTTTTAATGTTTGATTTGATTAAATCAAAGTGATGGCCCAGTTTTCGCTATCTACTTCACAGCTACAGTGAATATACAATTATCCGGATCAATGGGGATCAATGGGGACCCAAACTCATCCAAATAATCAGATTTACTATTGAATTAGGTTAGGATATTGGAATTGGAATAAAAAATAAAGACATATGTAATGTTTTAACTAGCTAATGTGCCTGTTTACAATATAATATTAATGTAGCAACAGAGTTTAGTTAGCATTTTATGTCTTTTATTGTGTCATGAAAATGAATAAGGCGGCACCTATCGTATTTTACGTGAGCTCCGAACCACAGCCTACAATGTCTGTTAATGAACTATTAAAAAAAAAAAAATGTATTAAAATATATATATATTTTTTTGTTCAAATCGATCCGGATAATTTTATATTCACTGTATTACATTTTTATTCGTTTCCACCGTTTTTTCGGATCCGGTCTATTTTGTGTTTAGTTTAAAAAAAAGCGTACAAGATACGGCCGCACAGTGGGACGAGCCAACGTAATTTGTTGGACATTGGTTGAAAACAAAAATTTATATTTATGGCTTGAATCATTTATACAATGTTTGCTATAGTCATTGTCGATAAAGAACAGTTCGTTAAACATAATTTTATTACGCACAAAGGACATCAACATCGATATACTAGGTTTGCTTGAAAGGTTCTCGCAAATTTCCCGTTTTGTTAAATTGCATTAGAAATTGTTTACACATCCGATGTAAAGTTTTTGTTGTTCACAGTTTATAGCATGATAAAACAATTGACAATAAAAATAATAATTACAAAAAATAAATGTATTTAAATTTGAAAATTTCAACAAAAAATTGATTTTTGAAAAATATTTATACTTGTTTAAGTCGAAACCCATTTTAATTTAAAATATCGATTATAAAAAGTAACTCAAGATCGAAATCGTCTGCGACCACTTGCGACCTTGGAGAATATTTGGATTTACTTTGATAATTCAACTTGTACAAAAAAGTGGTCCAAATTCCTACAACAAACGGACTTCACAAATGTTATCCACAGGTATTCACCAATAAAAATGCTTAAAATTGATATCGGAATTGGTCTGAATGCTGACACTGACGCGACGAATTTGAACGAATGGATCCAACGATAAAATTTCGATAACCGCAGTTTAGGAGCCTGTGGGCTATAATTGATTACTTCTATTAAATAACTAAATAGTTCCGTTTTCGGTTGGGGACAATATTTAAAATAATTATTACCTATCAGGTTTCTGACAAACCGCACATTGTTTATTTTTTTAGAAAATCCGATCGACGAAAAAGGCAGAAACACGCATAACTCACATAACGGTAAACTGATTGATTTGCAGATTTTTAAATTCGATAGAGCACATCAAAAATCATAGAAAATAATATCCCTTGAATCAAAACACGAAAAAACGAAAATTAGATTTTTTCTAGACACTATTGGTTAACAGAGCAAAGTCCTGAAATTATGGGAAAACACTGACTTTAGATTCGAATTCTACACCTTTGAAAACATACCCATATGAAATTTGAAGTCGATGCTATCATTTTTAGAGGCTCAAAATGCGATGTCCAGAAAAATATATTTTGTTCCCACTGTGGGCCGTGCCCATGACAGAGCCACTGTGGGCCGTGCCCATGACAGAGCCACTGTGGGCCGTGCCCATGACAGAGCCACGCACCTTTTTTTTTTTTTTTATACACTCTATTCTATCACGTAACACATCAATATCTTAACATTCGGCAATAAATACGCTGGCAATCAAAATGTAGGGATTGTTCCATTGTTACAAGGCAAACCTTTCTTTCTCATCAAATTGAATCTCGCCTATTCCTCCATTGCAACTACCATGCTCAGCGGAATGCCTTACTCGAACTCCGTAGGCCTAGATTGGTAAAATAGTTATTATGAATACTGTTTTATTTGGAGATGTAGATAATTAGGGTAGGCAGTCAAAGATATTCAGCTGATCAAAATAAAATGATAAACATTTTATTTTGATCAGCTGAATATCTTTGACTGCCTACCCTAATTATCTACATCTCCTATATACATCACAGTCAACTATACCTTATGACTGTTTTATTTGTATTCTTTTTGTTTTGTGATAGTAATTTTCATATTATTATTCAGCACAAAATTAAGAATTGTTTATATTTATCTCTCTTGCGGGACTCAAGAGCCGAGCGAGTTGGAGCTAGGGTCACAATGCGTTCGGTAAAGAAGGTCGTGGTTTCGAATCCTACCTGGGCGGGTTAAAATTTACTTCTTGGTGGAACTACGAAATTAATCTATTATAATTATTATATAATTAATGAGCCTACTCAACAATAGATATGACCACCTGTAGACTAACCCGTCCTTCCTTCCTGCCTTGGCTATAACATATACATACATATCCTATCGTTATGGCTAGTACATACATATCCTATGGCTAGTACATACATATCGTTGTGGCTAGTACATACATAAAGACGTTAATGCCCCAATAAATAGAATGATAATCTCTCTCGGTCAGTTCTAAGTTCACTTTAGTTACATTATTGCCACATCATTTGATGCATGGTTGTTTCAATTAAACACTCCTGAATTTAGAAGGCTTAAAAATGTGAAATCGGAGGCAATTTATCCGGAAAAAGGGATCCCAAATGTTGTCTTTAAAGTTAAATTATGTTTTCGATATATCTTTCGTTGTTTATCGATTAATCATTTTATTTTTCAAATATATATATATATATATATATATATATATATATATATATATATATATATATATATATATATAAACTAGGGTGAAAACTATATATATTTCCCCTTAATTCTACAAGAAAGCAGTTAGTTAACCAAAACAAATGATTTAATGAAAAATATTTCTCATTCTCATCCTATTAGATCTTAACTAAATCCAATTTTTGCATTAGCCAAATTAGTCAAGTTGCCCTAATTTAAAAAAAAAGGGTTAGAAGGCTTGGTTCCCAAATATGTAGAGCTTGGAGCATGTTTGGGCTCCAAAATTAGCATTGACATATTTGGAAAATATGTCTGGTTGAAGGGACTCTCCATCATGAACCGCGGCGGACGGCTGCCCCACAAACGGTAGAGTCATAAATGGGTTCAAATGATAGGAATTGATGGCCAACGCTTAAACATCTTTCTCTAACAGTTGCCTTTCCAACTTATAAAGCAAAAGCTTTATCTTTTTGAACGATAAGAAAAGTTAATGATACATAAAATATCAATAACTTTACTTGGAAAATGGAAATTATTTATGATTGATTGATTTTGTAAAAAATTTAGTTAGATCTAGTTTATGATGGTGTAGGAGGATAAATACAATTAGGATTGAATAATTAATTGCCACTGCTATTGGAATAATTTAATTGGAAATAGTTTACAGCCATTCATGGAACATACCTTATGGCAGGACGTTAGTGATTTTATTTGTTAGCTCATGTTTTGTTATTAATTGTAAGTTATTTAGCAGAGTCCATACAAGGCATAGAGGCTACGGACATATCTAAATGGGTTTACTAAACGGACTCCCTCAGAGATCTCCTCTGACAATATATAAGTAAATTCAAGGCTGCACAGCCAAAAGTTATTTTTTCAGGTGCATAATTCCTGAAGTTTATTTTAAACGTTCTATATATTATTTGGCATGATGAATTTTAATTTTAAAATTACACCCATCTGAGAGGTGTTTAATTCTCGCTTATATATTAAAAACTACCATATATAATACGAACATTGTTCTTAACAAAATTAACATTTTATGAAAATTTATAAAAGGGATCAGTCAGGAATAAAAAGAAAGATTTTTAAAATTAAGAATTAATTATTTGGAGTATGCCAACGTTGCGGCTATAGCAATGGTGGCCATCATCAAGGCGACTAAATAAAACGTCATCTAGAGAATTCGAAAGTATACAAAAAATAAAGAAGAAATAAATGAAAACAAGTCAATAGTCAAAAGTCAATATAAATGAAAATTAAAAAGGAAACATGGTTAATAATTAAATGAAAATAAGAAAATGCTCTAAGAATGGTAATATTCACTAACAATAAGATGATAAGAATACATGACATGACAATAGATGATAAGAATACAAATTATATTGACATAGAGGTTACGCTATTAGTTATTTAGTTATTTATTAGACAGTTTCCCTATAAGTAGTCTGTTCCTCTGTTCCTCTGTTACTACTGGAACCAAATTTAAAATTGGGACTATTGCAAATATTTATCTAGTCAATTAATCAAAATTCTTGATTGATTTTATTATTTCTAATGATTCGTAAATACCAACATGCAGTATTAGTTTCACTCCCCAATATTTGTTGAATTTATGGTTATTTTAATTTAAATGGATAGCGAAGTTGGAATGCTGTGCCTTAATGTATTTTTATATCCTGTTATATGTTATTTTAATCTTTGATTTACCGATCGTCCAGTTTTTCCTGTTCATTTAGCTTCCCCGTCATTACATTTTAGTTCATATACACCACTTTTTTCGAAAGGGTCTATTTTCTCTTTAGGTTAAAACAAAATAAGATGATAATGGTTTACCTATTTCAAATGAACCTGATTTTCTTAATTCTTTTCCGACTTTGGGCCCTAATATGGTATCAAAATGTATTTCATCGGAGTATGTTTGTCCTTCGAGAATGTCAACAATAACAGAATTAACAGTTGTAGAATTTTTTTTTTAAGATGTCAATAGTACTGTATACTTTATGGTAGGTTACATACACTGTAGGAATGAGTAGTACAAATTTAAATCATTTTCTCAAAATGAACCAATTTCAATTTTATAACAATCGGTTGCGGCAGTAGAGCATATTCGAAAACATGACACTGAATATGAAATCAGTTCATTTTAATGTACATAAACATAAACATAATAACAATAATAAAAGTTTTATTCAAATGATGTAACAGTTTAAAATTGCACATATTAAATTATTGCATGTTTTGGTAATAAAACAATTTACACTACATAGTGAGCTTAGCTAAAATGGATATACTTTGGAATGCATTTATTTTAACAGTAGAAAAAATACTAAAAAATTTACAAAATAAGAAAAAGAAATTGGTAAAAACAAACACATAATAAAATTTACTAAACTAAAATGCATAATTTATTAAATTTTTGTACGTTAAAGGTTATCAATTTTTCAGATAATTAACTTATATATTATTGTTGTTTCAATAAATTTAATTTCTAGCTGAAACAATAACTTTTGGATGTCTTATTAGCAAAATATTATTCTAAACATTAAAATATTATTCTAACAGGTTTTATATATCTTTAGGGATAATCAATCCAAATATAATTAAATTAATTTTCAGTTTTTTGCTTTTATAAGGTGACCGTTTAGGGAAGGAAGTCCTCTTTAAGGTTTTGTCCTACCTCGAAAAGTGTCCTATTTATCCTTTTTCTTCGATTTTTAAAAAGCATTCTATTCTGGTAATCCTAGTATTGGGAGGGGCTAGGCCCAACTGTTATACTGTCATGTAAAATATACTCGTAAATTCAAAGAAAAATACCTATTTGATTAAATAATTAAAAGGAGTGTAAGCATAATTAGTTAATTTTTGTTTACATTAATAAAATATATATTTTTCATAAATTTTCTCGTCCTTTTTATTCTAAAAAAAAAAAAATTGTCATCTTAGTCTATATCTAAAAAAATTAGGATTTTTCGAAGTGATGAGTCAGTATTGTAGAAACTAAAATAATAAAAAAATGCAGTAGACGATTTTGACGTTCTAACAAATTATTATTGACGCCAGAGAGCGCTAAAAAGAAATGTTATTTTCCCTTCTGAAAAAAAGTCAAAATAGCTCCTGCACACGACAGCTGTTGTTACTCAGCGCACTCTATAAACAATACTGCTCACTAGGAAATTTAAGTACCTGGTTCATTATTTTTGTATGTTTAGGTGTAAAACTTTCACTTTTATTAAAATTGAAACCGCTATTTTCGGATGGATATATAAGCACCCATACATCCAGATGGACTTCATTATCAGTGTTTACAACTAAAGTCCCATCAATCATGTAATACAAAAACAACAAATTACACAATTAGAAAAACAAAGGATAGGCATTTTGATTTGGTTATAATTTTTATTTGGAAGAAAAAATTTTATTGCTTTTATCTGGTTGGATTTTAATTTTTAACCATAAAAGTGCTTTAATTTCTGCCCACTCAACATTGTACATTTAAATATTAATTATTGAAAATTTTATTATTGTTAAGCCTTTCTAGAACTATTAACATGATGATGTTAACATTTGATACGGATGGATGCAGTAGTTCTTCCATTGTAAACTCCATTGCGGAATGATGCTAACCACACATCGGTCGATTTTCAAACTTTACTGTTATCCACATAGTATCGTTGTTTAAATCAATTGAAAATCTGTAGATTTTATTATTGCTAAACCTTCCTTGAACAATAAAGATGGTGAGGTTAAAATGTGGTACAGACAGGTTCAGTAGTTTTCGTGGTTAGTGATAACCAACGAAAAATGGCTTGTCCTCTTATATAATAGTATAGATGTAAGAATATTGTTGACAATACAAGTCATTTTGTTGAGACGACCCCCTCCCTGCTCCTATCTCGACACCCCCGCCACCTGGAGGCAACGAGAGGAACACAGCTCGGAATAATGACAGCCCGGGTTGGATGTTTTTTAGCGGCGCTGTGATCGATTGAAGGGGGTTGATTTGCAACGTGTTGCCGCTCCCGAAGAACGCCTTTAATTCTGCGCGGGGTGGGGGGTGGGGGGGGGCGTGCGCAGATTGCCTGAATCCCCCCCCTGCGATTATTATCACATTTCCCGCCCCCGCCAGGCAACTGTCACCGCTGGAGGTCCTTCACGTCTATCGTAAGTACCCGCTTGTCTCATATCTCTCCTCTATCGTCAGCTGATCTTATCATCCAGATCCTATCACATGTCGTCCAGTGCCTTCATAATTTTAATATAATTATCACCTAATATATTTATTTTTGTATATTAATAACACAAAACAGTGATTTAACAAACAGTAATTCAATGATAGACCAAACGTTTGCATGAAATTATCTTTTAACTTTTCGGTAATTCTAAATTTGATTGTTTTAGACATATACTTTTACATTTATTCTACGGATAATATTACCGAAGTGCTTTTAATATTAATTTATTAAATTCTAGAGTTTTTTCTTTTTTATTAGATAGTTGATTTACAATATTTAGGATCCAGCGAATGTTATGCCAACAAATTAAATATACGTTTTCAAAATCATGAAGGTAGAGGAGATTCAATGATAGCTTCCGACTATAAATTATAATAAGAAGTTAATTTAAGACGATACCTTCTCCAGCTCCTTTTGAGCTCCAGTTTGTCGTTTCCTTAAACCTTGGATTAAAGCATTTGAATGGCATGGTCGAGGAAGTATGAGTATGTACAAGGATTTGATAGTGCTCTTAAATATTTGTATAATTACAGATTATTAATAGTAATTCAAGTGATTTACGTTTTTGTGTTTATCAGTAAATTTGCGCACCATAAGTTCATATTGTTCTGAGTTTATAAGCCCTAATGTTTTTAATAAGGTAATTTAAATCACTATTTAAAAATGCAGTTATCAAGCATAAACATATCTAAATGTTTGTAGATTATTTGAAGCTTCAACTGAATGTCTATGTGTGGCTAATGTCGCCATAAAGATATGTTCTGCTAGGGGGAGGTGTGATGTGTAAACTATACATAACAAAGTAGCGAGTATGAAGCCCTGTGGAACACCTGGTTTTGCTATATGGAGCATGGAAAGCGAAGAGCCCTACCGAATCGGTGGCTATCGTTCAAATATGATATGTTGTTTGTTGTGGCTGAACATCGCGATGCACTCCAACTAGGGCAGGAAGAGCGGGTTATTTATCTATTATAGTTCAGAGCAGGAAGGTCAAGATCCATTTCATGAGTCAAACAAGAAAAAATATTCAATCCGTCCGGGTGAGGTTTGAATCCACGACCCTGAATCTACGGCGCTCCGAAACCATCGCTTCAACGTGCTAAGGCATCGATGCCAAAATTTCATTTTATTACTTTGTAATAAGTATAGTATACAACAAGCTTCTTTCGAATTATAGAGAAATCCTGAATGCTATATTCCTATCGAACGCCTGCCGCTCAAGAATAAATAAAAAGGCAAATCTGAACTGTTTAGTGATTGAATAAAACTAGTTTTTTTATATAAGACTGAAATGTTTAATTCGTTTAAGATGTAATACAAAAGAGCCATTATTTAATTTTTTTTTCACAAATTGCAGATAGTCTTCCCATAAAAACTGTAATATCTCCATTTTTTCTAAACATTTTTCAAATTTCGGCCACATTTTTGGATTAAGCATTAAATTTCCTATAGGAACAGAGCACACGTAACCTTGAATTTTACAAACTTGGTATCTAAAGAACAGCTTGATCTTCACCTTATTTGGGAAAGTCACAATGTCTTATTTACTTCAACGCTCACTGTTTTTTGAAAAAACTATCCACAAAACGTCAAATCTCACAAAAACTTGCAAATTTAATCAGCTTTCGAATGATATGTTAAACGTAATGTTTATGTTTCAATTTCATGGAGATATTTACTTTTGAAACTGAAAAAATATGGTGTTCTCATTTGGCACACAAATCAGTTACTTGTGTTATCAAAACATTATGACAATCCCTTAATAGAAATGTGCATTTTAAACATAATAAACTGTTCATTGGAATAAAAAGCAAAGAAAAAAAATTATTGTTTAATAGAAAATAAAGGAAAACTGTCAATAAAGCGACACCAGATCAGAGGATCTTATGTTATTACATTCATTTATTTATTATTATTATTTAGGAATTATTTTATTAGATTTTCAATGTAATGTTTAAAATCCAGTGATAAGGTACATAGACCTCAAATTTGCTATAAGCTTCTGAATGCACATTGTGTCTAAAAATACTACTTTTTGAAGTGCTTTATTTAATGCTTAATCCGAAAATGTGACCAAAATTTGAAAAATATTTAGACAAAATGGAGATATTACATTTTTTATGGGAAAATACGTGATTTCCTTAAAACATTATTTGATTTATTGTATGTCTGCAACGGATTGGAATAGAAAGGTGAGATCTGCGACATTTTGCTACATTTTTGATCTAGTTTCACCCATTTTTTTTTTATACACTTAGAGATACTCACCATGTATAATAACGAGATCCTTACAACGTTGTGATAAAACCTGTGATTTTGGATGGGACGGAGACAACATGCCTATCCAACTTGGAAAAGCTGCTAAGTATAGAGAGAACGATCTTAAGGAAAATCAATGGTCCCAGGAAAACAGAGGTAGGTTATAGGCGAAGATCTACAGAGAAATCAAAGACCTGGAAACCGAGATAAGAATCAAAAGGCTGGTGTTCTATAGGCACATGAAAAGGGTGACGGAGAGAAGATTGGACAAAAAGATGTTTAACGAAATTGTTAGCAACAAAAGCATAGGAGGATAAATAAAGCAAATAAGAGAAAAATCAAAGAACCTAAAAATTCTTCAGATGCCGACTGTCTGGATAGAGACAAAGTAGAAAATAATGAAACTGCGACGGGAAGAAAGAAAATCAAGATTCCCAAAGAAGTCAAAAAAAACCTGAAGCACATTTATAATAAGGTAGTAAGTGTTAAAGATTTCAAAAGACAAGTTTATCCGTTATATTAGTTTAGAGAGCAGATTAGTTCATCTCAAACTATGCAAAGTTTGTATGCGACTTCAGTCCCTCGAAAAAGGCCACCCGTTGTCGAAGAGGCAACGGACAGAGGATTATTTAATCTTATCACCTATCTTTTAGTGATAATAAGCAACAAACTGTGTGTTGATTTACAACTAGTAATGCCATGTTTCGATTTAATTAATTCCATAGTCAATATGAAATAGGTTAATTACTCTTGATACGCCAGCTGGAGAGATCAAAATGTTTTAGTCAAAACATTAAGTTGTGGGGTGGCTAACTTGGCAGACAACTTTTGTTATATTTTCCTTTTGGTATCATTGATTTGTACCTGACATGTTCATGATTGGAGTAATAATTTATCCAATAACGAAACACTTTCGCAGTGTAGTTCAGTTGAGGTGGTGAGGGAAAGCCATTTCAGCTCGGATAAGTGTAATGTAATGTGATTATACCCGAAGAATCCGAGGAAAAAATAATGGATCAATTTATTAATATTTTCATTCTCGTATTTAGTTGTGACCAGAGATCCCATTGTAAACAAATACATTAAACTGTAATCAAGGAGAGGAAAAACGCATCCGGAGACAAGGAAATGCCGAGTGCTTGTAGCATAGCAAGGATATAAGCAAGGAGATGACGGGAGATATGTGATGTCGAGGAAAGGATTTTATGGGATATAGCTCCAAGGTTTGAGGCAGCGGGGCAGAACAGAAATGAAAAGTTGTTTAGAAAAAATAATGGAATGAAGGGAAGGCATTTCAGGGGGCCATATTCAACTAGCCCCTACCCTAAGGGGTTGTCGGCTCTTAATGTACTTGGTTTTGTCGTACGATACCTGGAGTTTGGACAGCAACGGCAGCATCCTTAGAGTCGTTTCTTAAGATCGCGATGTCGTCTGCGAAGGCCAGACTCCTGATTTCAATTTTACGGGTCCCTGCGCCTATGGTTAGAGGCTTAATTCCAAGATTTTTCAGGTTGAGCTCCCAGATCCTCATGACTTTGTCGAGCACAGGTTGAACAGAATTGGCGAGCGACCATCTCCCTGCCGCACCCCGGTGTGTGATGATATTGAAACTCCGAGGCAGTTCTCCTATCTACCCATTAATATAATACTGCTGAATAATATAAGTTTCCTCGAGAGAAGAATGCCGCGATGCATTGGGGGTTAGGCTTTTGAAAATGAAAAAAATTGAATAATGACTGTCATTTGTGAAAAAAAATTGACATCTATAATGTGTTGGGTGATTTTTAGGTGCGCTGTCTTTTTTTTTGATAAAACAGGACGAAATGTAGATTGAAAAGGGTTTATGAAATTTTTTCGCTTTAGCTAAATTTATAACTGCGACTGAACAAAACCTGTGTGAACTAGAAAGTGAGAGGTAGAAATCGATGTGTTGTATTTAGGACTGGCTTTGAGATGTTATTAAGGGGATGAATGGCTTCCAGAATAAACGGAAAATCGGTATTCGTTGGTTTTTGTGGTATAACCTTATATACTCCAACTAGGACAGTAAGAATGGCCCAATCTACCAAATAACAACCTATTATATCGTAGAGCGGGAAGTTTGAGATTGAAAAATAAATTTCAACCTGCACAGAGTTTACGAGAATCCTAATGTGCTTGACACCCCAACAACCCCTGCCACCACAGCGTCGCAAGAGATGAGGTAATTTGCGCGGAAGGACCTGCAGAGCTAGTACTGGTTATTTTCCAAATTATTTTTTACATTTTACATTGCTGTAGAACAGGGGTCTTAAAACTGCGGCCCGCGGACCAAATTCGGCCCGTGACAGATACGCGATGCATAAGGGTGCATTTGAGCATTCCCCCTAAATGAGCACGCGTTCGCCTTTATTTTGTTCAGAGGTATACTGTCGAGACGAATCACTGCCATCTAGAAGTGAATACACCAGGACTTTCTCGAACCAACGAGGTTCAACGCGATTAGAGAGTTATCCGTTAGCGAAGGATAGAGACCCTCTCTACTCATCTGCGTGTAACCTTCGGATGTCGTCAAGTTTCGGGGTCCTCAAAATACTGAACAACACAATAGTGATTGAACTAACGAATTTAGCAAGCTCCCTGTGGGCGCGTAATCGGCGACCAGACTAGAAATTACAGATTCTGACAGGAATATTAAAATGATGTTAGCCCTTGAAAGTCAGTATGGCCCGAAGGCTGAAAAGTTTGGAGACCCCTGCTGTAAAACAAATCTGTGGCACTTAATGATTAGTTGTTTAAGTGGATCTTGTGTGATCACTTTGTTCGTGAATTTGGGTTGTAGGTATCATCGGAAAGCTGTTTTCTCTTTATTTGTGTCTAATGGACTTACTTATGAGGCTGTTACAGATAAGAATACTAATTTGTGCATTAATGTGGAAAAAAATTGATGTTTTTCAAATTACGATTTTTGCACTTAACCTACGCTATGAACTAATGCCACAGATGTATGACTTATTTAAAAATATTGAGTGTAGTTTTTATTATCCTTCAATGATAAACATTTGAGAATGTTCGGTGCTCAAGTGTTTGGGAAGCGAAGATCGATATTTATCTGTTTTACAATTCAATACAACAGAGGGAGGGGGAGGGGGGAGGGTTAGGAGAGGATTCATAAGCCCATTGGCTCCCTCGTGATGTCTTCATGGCCAGTCGTTTAGAAGTGGATCATCGGGCAGCTCTTCTCACCCCAACAATGGCTTTCATACCTCGATGGGAACTATTAAAACCTCCGTTTTATTACAATCTCTTATAGAAAATTTCTTCAGTTATTTCACAATAAGACATTTCGGATTTTCGAAAGGCAATGTTTCCCACCCAATTGCCATTAATTTATCCCTAGTTAACTTGTCTTGAAGGAGGAAGGATCCTCTTCTGTTTTCCAAATCTGGATTTCAAAGTTTAGACTGACAGCGGTCTAATATCGCGCAATAGGGCCCTGCAGTGTCATTAGCCCCCGACTTAGTAGCTCACAGTGCACAATGCCTTTCCTTGTCCAGAAAACAATCAGCAATAGTTTTTTGGCATAATATTGTCGTACAATACTCACTTTATATCAATCATATTATATTAATAATATATAATAATAATAATAATAATAATATATTATCATTAATAATATTATTTATATTAACGATGATTCTGTCAAAAAATGGGTAATTTTCTAATTGAGAAGCTAAAGATGAAGCTGTTGTCAGTTGAATAATCATATTCGCCTCTGATAACTTGTGAGGGAGCCATTTATCCAGTTTTATTATTTTTCCCATTTGATGTAGGTATCTCCAGGCTGTTCCTTGGAAATTATTTAACTGCTTACCTATTTCCCCACGTGTTTGACGAGCAACCGAATAAATTAATTTTCGAATTTCCTGTTCGTTGGCAACTTGAGGTCTTCCAGAACGAGCATCATCTTCAAGCGTTTCATCACCTTGTCGAAATTTGGAAAACCAAAATTGATCTTTACGCTCAGAGAATATCTTCTCACCAAACACGGAGCATATTTTGCGAGCGGCCTCGGTTGCCTTCAAGCCAAGTTTAAATTAATTTAATAAAATTGAACGAATTTGATTTTCAACACTCAACATTTTAAAATATTTCTTTCAACATATTTAAACAGCATTGATTGGATTAAAAGTTAGTCCCTATTTTAAAGACAGTAAACAATATTGTTTACATTGGTACAAAGACAGTATACGTATACCAAATAAAGTTTAAATAATGACAAAACATTTGAAAGGGCCTGGTGTATAAGAATATAATCATTTAATATAATAAAGTATAATGAATAGTTTTAAAATTTTGAGTTTGAAGATAATTGCCTACAAGGCAGCTAGCTTATAATTGGGATTCAGCATTCCAATAAGTTATTAGTTCATTACTACTTGTGTGTATTCATTACTTATTACAGATTTCATTTGTTTTCTATTCAGTGTTGGGTACATATATCTCAACGCGCTCTTTCGCCGTAACAACTTGTTCAAAAAACTATATTGGCGTCAACATTTTATAAAAGAATTTATCTACTTTAAGTTCAAAATGAACCGCCATTTTCGGAAAATATTTAAATTTTAAACATTTGAAATACTTCTGTTCCATTAAGTTTTTTTTTCCTGGCCGTATCGATTGAATTCACAACTATAAAAAAAAAGAAAAAAAAAGTGAGTTTTATAGCTATAAAAAAAAAAAAAAAAAAAAAAAAAAAATGAAAAGATTCTGACATGATGATGAGGATTTCCCAATGACACCTCCATCTCTCTCGTTGATCATATTTAATTTTATTCCAGATCTCTTATCCCGCTCCTTTTTAAGTAAAACAATAAAATAAACTGGAATATCATTATAACATGATTAGAATATTTAAAATGTTATTTCATAAAAAAATAAATAAATAAAAAACGCGATATTTCTCTCTCTCTCTCTCTCTCTCTCCCTCTCTCTCTCAATATATATATATATATATATATATATATATATATATATATATATATATATATATATAATATATAAATATAATATAATATATAAATATATAAAAAATTGTTGTGGGGCGGGGAGAATAGACTGTAAATATAAAGGGCTATGAGAATCGGGACAGGAGAGGAGGAGGATAGGATAGCGATAACGAGAGAGAGGAGAGAGAGAGAGAGAGAGAGAGAGAGAGAGAGAGAGAGAGAGAGAGAGAGAGAGAGAGAGAGAGAGAGAGAGAGAGAGAGAGAGAGAGAGAGAGAGAGAGAGAGAGAGAGAGAGAGAGAGAGAGAGAGAGAGAGAGAGAGAGAGAGAGAGAGAGAGAGAGAGAGAGAGAGAGAGGGAGAGAGGGAGAGAGAGAGAGAGAGAAGCGAGGAGCGAGAAGGGGCGGAGAAGAGAATAATGGAAAGGGCTGCTGCTGCTGCTAGCCCCCCTCCCCCTCCGGCTTAGTTAGAGCCCTAATCCCGGTCCCGGTTTGCAATGCAAATTCTGGAGAGATAGCGGATATGACAATCAGCTCCCCTTCTATCCAATAAAGAACAATATCTCTCCTCTCAGCTGTTACCATTCATCCTACCTTTCAATCCCCATCCAATATCAAACCGGACTTTTTTTTATTTAGTCATTATTTGTTTTTGGTATAGCTTCAGCAGAGGTTTTGATTATCAATCTTGTTTCGAAAAGCAACCATATTAGTTTTACAACAATATTCCAAAATATTTTTTTATTCACAACTATACACAATGGACAATCAGTGAAGTTACATTAAAACAACAGACTTTGGTCAGGCATGAGGGAGTCAGCACCCTGTGGTACAATCTCCAGGCGTGAAACTAAATTATTAGGGATTAGACTAGGAGATCCCTCATTTACTTCCTTTTCAGCCTCCGTTGAGTTATGTCAGGAATTTGCACTGTTGCCATATTATATATCTGTTTTTTAGTGTATCCACATAGTTTTTCATGAAATTGCCGATAAAGTTTATGGATTTGGGACTTGACTGTCGGAATACGTGAGCCTGTATATAGCGTATCTTTTGACAGGTAGTGAGGGGAGTACCATATGTTATCAGCCAAAATATTTAAAACTCAATAACATAATATTATAGATGCGTAGTGTTATAAGCATACTTGTTGAGGCATAGTAATGTGTAATTACGTAGTTTAAATCCTGTATCTTTTATTATTAATATTATTATTGTTGTTCACCTGCCAAGTTTAAAAAAGAAAATTTAAACATTAATTAATTTATTTTTTTTCTCCCTTTTTCCGTCACACTCAAATACTGATGTTATGATAAAATATTCAGCATTAAAAAAAAACTTTAAAGATAAAAAAGGGTGTGGCTGTGTGTTGTACCTGAATACGTTTATGTAACGGGTTATTTTTTATTTTATTTTTTTTTCGTTTCACCCTCTTTGGGGTACGTTGAATCCATCACTTCACTGTGTGTTGTCCTTTCTTAAGTGACCAGTACTTCTTCGTTCTTTTTGATCTTCTTTTTCTTTCTTCATCTGAGATAAAGGGTTTGGTTTTTAGAGTGGATTTATCTTGGAACCTAACATATTCATCTTTAGTTATTAATTTAGAAGTCCGATCAAGTAGTGAATTTTCTGTAATTTTTAATTCTGCTAGGTCCTTTTCAGTTTCTTTAAACCAATTGGGTTTTGTTTTGAGATGGCGTAAGAAGTCAAAGATTTGCTTGGATAATCTATTAGAGTTCATTCTGAGAAGATGGCCGTAAAAATTGATTCTTCTTTTTCGCATAGTATCAGAGAGTTTTTCAATTTTCTTGTAGAGTGTTTCATTCTTTATGTATATTATCTTATTATCCTGAAATTTTGGTCCTATGATTTTTCTTAAAATTTTCCTTTCTTTTAGTTCAAGTTTCTCCATATGACCTTTGATATTCATGTTTAGTGTTTCAGCTGCATACAAGGCTTCTGGTTTAATCACTGTTTTGTAATGTTTTATTTTGGACCCCAGGAAAGAGATTTTTTGTTGTATGTATCTTTTGTCAGTTGGAAAGCAAGTTCAAGTTTATTTTTTCTGGATTCCAATGCTTTGTTTTCCTTAGCATTCCAACTAATCCATTCTCCGAGATATTTGAATTATTTTACTATTTCTATGTTTTGTTCTTGGACTTTGAGGTATTTACGTGGGTGTTTGATGTTTGTCATGATTTTAGTTTTTTGAAAGGATATGTGAAGTCCTATCTTATTTGCTTGTTCTCCAGTTTGAGAATTTGTTCCCTGGCTTCCTCCATTGTTTCAGCAAACAAGGCCATATCATCTGCAAAAGCAATACAATTAATTTTGAGGTTCTTCTTTTTACTGCCCAGTCTTATGCCACTCTTTATATTTTTAGTCCATTCTCTGACTACTTTCTCAAGTGCACAGTTGAATAACAACGATGAGAGCCCATCTCCCTTTCGTACTCCCGTTCTTATTTCGAATCGATCAGATGATTCACCCATGAATTTAACTTTCGAAAATGTATTTGTGAGCGTTGCTTTTATGATATTAACTGGGGGATTTTCTGTCAATCGAATCATATGCCTTTTGAAAGTCAATGAAGGAGATTAAATATGTTTTAGCCCTTGATTTTTGGTATGCCATTATATTTTTGAGATTTAGAATTTGTTCAGAGCATGACCTACCCTTTCGAAAACCTCCCTGATACACTCCAATTTGAGGGTCTAATTGTGGCTCTGCTCTGTTTGAAAGGACTTTAGAAAGAATTTTATATGTTATATCCAGCAATGAAATACCTCTATAGTTGTTTGGGTCTGTTTTCAATCCTTTTTTGTGAATAGGGGGGATGAGAGCTGTTTTCCACTCTATGGGAATCTCTTCCTCCTTCCAGATTTTATCACAAACATATTGAAGAGATGTAATTGCATTTTTGTTAGGTTTTTTCTAAAGTTCGGCGACTATTTGGTTTTCTCCAGCTGCTTTATTATTTCTGAGTTCTGAGATGATTTTTTGTAAGTCTTCCCTTGTTGGTGGTTCTGCATTGGGCTTTTCAGTGTTACTTGGAGTTGATTTAACTGTGTTGAGGGTTGGTTCACAATTCAAGAGTTTCTCAAAATATTCTGCTAGGATTTTGCAATTTTTTGTATTATTGTGAGCTATGGTTCCATGAGTATCTCGAAGTTGGAGGGTGGGTGCTTTGTATCTCGATAATTTCTGCTTGAACGTTTTTTAAAAACTTCTTGTGTTGTTTCTGGAAAAGTCTTCATCAATTTGGAGCAGTGTTTTGTTTTCATGTGTTTTCTTTACCCTTTTTATATTTTTATCTACTATTTTCCTTATTTTAATGAAATTTTGTCTGCTTTCTTCTGTTTTATGTGACTGCCAATTTTGCCATGCTTGTTTTCTTGTTTTAATGTAAATGTCACATTCCTGTGTCCACCAGATATGTTTTTTCATTTTTATTTGAGGTGCTATCCGTTCAGCTGTATTTGTAACGGGTTATATTTTTTAAATAAAATTTTTTTTTTTAATTTCTGCTAACGCTTTGCCCGGGTGGATATACACACACCCGAGTACGAATTTAAAGATGCCATTGGCCTTTACGTTTACTAGACAGACATCACCAGGTTTTGCATCTTTCATTTCCAAATAATTTTCCAAAATGTCAATGTTAACTCTATTACAATCAGTAAAGCTATTGATGTTGCGGTATATGGTGTCTCCACCGGTTTTGCGACTTGATGATGATATCGCTACCGATGATGTCTGTTCTTAGCGGTATTACAATATCATATCAGACCAAAGATAGCAACATTCACTGGCATGGAGTTTTCCATCGAAGCTTCGCTGATTGCTAAATAATCTGATCGGTTGATGATTGTATCGGTAGAGATGTCTTCTGAGTGCGCGGCCAAGCTTTTTGCATAATAATGCCAAGCTTTTGCGGTAATAAGTATAAAACAATTGTTGATCAGGAACTTTTACTGTCCCGGCACTGTTTGACTCGGCCATATGGTGTTTTATTGTTACCATTCGATTGTTCTTGAGAAGCCCTTTCCAACCGTATACGATCACTGTATTTGGTTTTGGCTTTTCGACGAGCATAGGCCGACTTTATAGATTTTTTTTATTCTAACACCTTTGTGTATTTAAACGGATTGGAATGAAATTTCGTATATGGCTTCCTCTAGGACCGTAGGTGCTCGCTAAGAAAGGATTTTAAAAAAATTGGTCTGGATCGCGTGTAATTCGCGAAAAACGCGATTTCTCACGCATAGGAAATTCTTTTAATTAACATTATGGATCTTAATGAAACTTAGTACATTGCTTTTTATTAGATGTTAGATGAACGATAACAATTATTTTATAAGTAGTTTGCCCTGTATCGGTACTACAAAGGGGTAAAATAAAAGTACTCATAAAATTTTATTGGGCAAATAATAATAGATTTATTGTCATATGGTATATAATAATAAGCTAAATTAAAAAATAGGTTAGATTAGATAAAGAAACCGCACACTTTGACCACAAATTAAGTTATTTACATTGTAGTAAACAAGCAAAATTACGATACTGGCATGTAGAAACCTTATTATATGGTACTTTCTGTAAACTCATGGTGGCTGCAGAGTGGACCCTTACAAGTTTGAGTTTTGGGACTATTAGCCCGCTGTGGAAAGGAATTTGAGGAGGTTAAAAGACTTATGTTCTCTGGTGATGACACGGAAGGCCACTTGGGTCTACTTATTCCTCACGAGCACCCTACCAACCTTGCTTCACCAGTAGCTTCGTCCCTAACTTGAACCAACAATCTACCTTTGTTCTCAGTTCAGATGAGAATAAGGCAGGAAATGATTCACAGATTCAGTTCACAACGAACAACTAAGGAAATCGGCAGCAAAAATATAGTCAAACACATGTAGAGGTTAACAGGGAAGTAATTAAGAAATACAGGAAAAATTATCCTGTAAAAATATTAGCAGAAAAGCGGTTCACAAACATAAAGAGAGCCAACCCGAAGAAATCCTGTACAGACATACACTGATGATCACCCAAATATACATAGAGGGGCTGTAGTACATAGAAGTATAACATAACCCATCTTGAAATCCATAGAAAGTCTTTAAAAAAATACTCAGAAAATAATCCTCATGTTGAACGTGTAGCTGTAACAAAACACGATGAAAGACGTTCAATGGAAAGGTTGCAGCCATGGACAGGAAAGAAGCATTCAGGTTACAAGTATGACCCAAAAACTGAATATCCAAAAGATAAAATAGTCTATATAGGACAACGGTCAACATGCAATTGGTGTTATGCTGTGAAATGGAAGGACGAGAGCCCTGTCATGTGCTGCAGTAACGGGAAAATACAACTTCCTCCATTTCAAGAATATGCTAAACTCTTGCACAACCCCCTTACTTACAAACATCCTGAGGTTGAGTATTATCTAAATAATATTTGGAAATAGAACGGTTGTTTCCAAATGACGTCGTTTGGAGCAAAAGAGATAAAAGGGGGACATTTCATGCCAACATTTTAGGTGCAAGGACAGGTATGCCACAGAATAGGGAGTTTGATGCCTGGAACACAACAGCAGCCGTCTTTTATTTAAATAAATTTTGTTGGTGATGACAACCATGAAAGAGACATTTGCTGTGGTTACTTTCTGAACGTGAAGCCTACATTGGGAGGCCAACTCCAGAAAATTGTTCATGAACATAACGAGTATATCAAGGACTTCAGAACTGCTGTGGAGTCTGTTCCCAAAGATCTACAAGATTTCCAGGTAGATATCAGTGCTGACAAAAAGCCTTCAAATGCTTACTGAGGACGTTACAATACTCTTACCTCTAACGAGGTTGCCTTCTTGAAGCTTCACTGCAGGACTGTTAGAATTTAAAAAATTAACTTCTGCAAATTGTCAAATTTACTTATTGAAATTATTCTAAGAATGGAATTCTTTAGGTTTATTTAAGTAATAATAATTATCAACGTTAAGCTTGACCTTTACTAATTTAAGTTGTCCTTAATCCTAATGATATTAAACCGTAGCGAAGCACGGGCACTTTCAGCTAGTGTTTTATATACAATCGATAAATTTTGACGCTGGCTGACGATTAAAACCTAAACGATCATCGTAGCTTCTCCAAGTCAAAAGTTATACTAATTGCAAAGCTCGATACGCAGCAAAATAACCTCACAATTGCAGGTCTTCCCCCACCACCGCGCGTGATGCTTCACTGTTTTCGCTTATCGTAATAAATTCTTTGATCCTTTAGCTATCCAGTGGTATAATTTAATTTTGAATGTAGAGGATAGATTCGAAACTACAACGCCAAACTATATACCCCGATTTTGTTATTATTAGATTTCTTGGATGGACCCATTGGTAGCAATTTCAAAGGTGTATTCACTTTAAAATACATAAATGCCTAATTCACATTAAAACCAAAAAAAAAAAAAAAAAAAAAAAAAAAAAAAAAGTATCAAATAATTACACTGTAACTAGATTAAAAAAAAAAAAAGGTTGGCTGAATAAGAAATATATTTGTAACTGTCATCCAATCAATCAATCAACTTGAAATCAAATACATTATTAGTTGCGCCATTACCAATCAATTATTATTATTATTATATCAGTAATTATTTCAACTAAAATTTTTCATTACTCAAAAGCTTGTTTACTTTGAATTGTTAATCACGTTAGCATTATTTAATCAAGTTATCAGGTACAGCTGTCGAGAAAAAAAAATTCCGAATACAATATATATTGTTAACTGAATCATTACTGAATGAGTTTTAATATTCTAAATAAATACTTGCTATTTTGGGGAGGGCTCGGCCAAACAAAAAAAAAATACATAGTCATGAAATTTATAATTTAAGAAGCTTATCCAATCAGCAAAAATATTTTTAAACTGTATTAAAGAGGCACTGAAATCACAAACATTTGAACTAAAGAAACTGAGATTTTCTTGTTATAAATAGGGATTTTCTAGACTAATTGGGCAATCAGATCGGAACTATTGGGAAATCTAGTCAACATCGTATGGACATTTTAATATATTCTACACCTCTCTCTTATTAGTTATTGTATAAACACCTTATCTAGAAATTCATATAATTTATATGATATAATTAATATGAATTTCTTCAAGGTTAATAAGATTAATGTGATCACAGAAACTGCTCCTGCATAGATTAAAAAAACTGCTTGGCTAGGACCAGAGTTTCTTGGAAAAGCCTGCTTTTTAAATACTAACTGCTTTTCAAAATTTAAAAAAACATTTATTCCATTCATAAATATGGCTACGAGATGGGGGAGAGGCCTTAGTAAATCTTCCTTGAATCAAAATCCATATCAAACATCTTTGATCCCTGATTAGTCAGACCTATGTTTCCTTTTCGCTCTTGATACATGGATTAAAAGGTCTCTTAGAAATGTTTGGATATCACAGTATCGTTGAAATGTTTGTCTCTTAGAAAATATTGATTAATACCAATCTTGCTGGATAAATATTGTAATGCCAATTAGTGTACCAGATCATTTTTAAAAAATGTTTGGATTCTGATTTCATTTCGGCTAGAAGATATGCGTATCAGTCAGCTCTTAGATGCCAACATAATACTAACTTAAGATTCCTGAATCTCTTAAATGAGAAACAGTTAAAAAAAATAAATAAAAAATAATAGTAACAAATTTTATCAAGTAAAAAAAGAAATGGCAAGAGATCTAATTTTATTTTAAAAATTAATCTAATATGTTTCAACATTGCCCAGCTTCATTATCATCAGGGAAAATATTGATTAACACCAATATTGCTGGCTTAATATTGTAATTCCAATTAGTGTACAAGATTATTTAAAAAACTTCATAAGCCAGTGTATATATATACCAACCATTGAATCAAAACAAGATAAAATGTTATAGCCATCGTAGGGAACTGAACGGTCGTTCAGCGATTGATAATTAATTACCTTACTTCTGTTGAGCTTTGAAGTAAAGGCCTGAGGATGCTAATTAGTTTGCTTTCGACTTACCAATCTCTCCGAGAACCGCTGGCTCGGATCAGCGAACCCGATTGGATACGTCATTTGTTTTTTTTCTTTTACCTCGGTTCTGTTAGTAATATTGAGGCATTTCTTTCAAAGTTTCATTTATATTTTAGGTTATTGAGGTAAAGCTTTTTTGTCTTTGGATTCTTCTTTTTCAATAAAGATTATTTGGTTCCATACTGTGACATTTTTATCCCGACTTTCTGTTTCTTTCAAACCATAAATGTTTGTAAAATATAAAAAACTGTGTTAGTAAATATTTTTGTTTGAATTGTATTAGTATAATTTACTTTTTCTTTGTATATTCATTTTGTCGTTATTTAGTTGAAATAATGCAAAGAAAATCACTGTGGATTTACAATTATTTAAGTGATTTATTTATATTGTTTACAATTTTTAATTTATGTCAATGAAATCGCGCGACGAGAGGATGTGGAAAAAAAAAATGAATATATCATTAACTCAGTTGAGCAGCCATTACTGCATTTCTTACTTCAATTTACTAATATATTGTCCATAGAGATCTCTTTTCAAACTTTTTTTGTTGAACTGATTTCTTCTTCGCCATGTTCCCTACAAGTTTGTTGTAATGTTCGTGGAGCTTGTCTTGAAACATTTTCTATGGTGAACAATTTTCTTTGTGAACATGGTCCTGTAAAGTGGGTATCTAATTTAGAATGCACTCATGTCCCTGACCTAGCAGGGTCAGCGTGTTTTAGACTGAAAAGTTTGTAATTTTGGATGTTTCATTTTTTTTTTATTTTAAAAATTCGTGTAAAAAATATTTGCAACCAGTGGCTACCAGAATTATACAAGAATATCAGCATAATTTTTAATCTTTTACTTTTCTATTTCACTTGTGGGCCCCTGGTAGGGTTGGGCGATAGTCGATAGTTAGCACTATCGATAGACCGATACTATCGGTTGAGAACTATCGATTGCTATCGATAGTTTCTTCTTTTTTTTCCAAAGTTATTCATTAAAGAATTTCAACTAATTTAATTAAATTCAATTATCTACTATTTGAAATTTGCAGGATTATAAATTATAAGATTATATCATAAAGATGAGAGAAAAAACTAATTTATTTGAATTTTAAAAAAGTATTTACAATTTACTTAGTTACAGTAATGGAGGCGCGGTAGCTCAGTGGGTAAGGCACTTGACTACCATGCTCCCGGGCCCGAGTTCGAGTCCGACTGAAGGCAGAAAATTTATTTTCTGTTATTTCGGCCGTGGATCGAATTCGAGGTCGGGAGACCCTCCTGGGGCACACCCAGCCTCCTAAAAAGTGGGTACCCTTAATTGGGGAAAAACCTGGCGGTTGAGCGTGATTCTGGCCAAACCACCTCCTTTCACAACCGTTGGCTTAGAAACAGTACAGCCTACCTAAGTACTGAACCCGAGACCCTTCATGGGTTGTAAGTGGTACAGGTTTTTTTTTTTTTTTTTAGTTACAGTAATAATGAACAAATCAAATCTTCAGAAAAGAATAATAACGAAATAGTTAATTTCAAGAGTCAAGTGTGCTCCTTGAGCCACATATTTCCCGAAAAAAAAAACTAGCATTTCTGCTTTCCTTTGGTTTAATCTTTGAGTGAACCCTCGAGCTCTAGGAATTCAGAATTCAACTTCAAATGAACTCGACACTGGACAGAGACAAATCAGCATAATTCCGGAAGTTTCAAAACTTGAAAATAGTAAAAAAGATCTATCGATAGTCGGCACTATCGATAGGCATGACCTATCGATAGTAACTATCGACTATCGCCGAACCCTAGCCACTGGTCATACCTATGTGAGTATTATGTTGCGAACTGTACTATAGGGTCATATTTTATATCAAGAGCCCATTCTTAGAGTAAATAATTTAATATTTAAATTTCCTTAATGTCGATAGTGACCATCGACATATCGATAGTAACTATGGACTATCGCCCAACCCTAGCCACTGGTCATACCTATGTGAGTATTATGTTACGAACTGTACTATAGGGTCATATTTTATATCAAGGTCCCATTCTTAGAGTAAATAATTTAATATTTAAATTTCCTAGACAAAAAAGTTGAGTTTTAATATTGTAGAATTGGGCGTGTATTCAATATGAAATGGTATGTATTCATGCTTCCACGATTGAAAAATAGTTCTAACTTGCCAGTTCATTAATTTTTTGTAACTGGTCATAAAACTAATATATTTTTCTTCAAGTGAAAAAAGGATAGAGGACATACTCTTTTTTTCTATTCCAGGCAGGAGCAATATCGGGTATGATGTGAAGGGGCTTGAGAGTGAGAGAGAGAGGCTGTTAAATAAAGAGGGAGGCAGAAAGGCGGATATTAAAAGGGCCGCTAGGACAAAGCGGTTGTAATCTGGAGCTGGAACTGGAGAGGCCCTCAGAGCGGGGTCTTTCTCATTTATATTGTTTTCTTGTCCGCTCTTCACTTAGCCAAATGTACTCTCTCTCTCTCTGTCAACGCAATCTTCCAGTATAGTTTGGTCTACATTCCCTCCAATCGATCCTTTACCACTACTGTGCCAATAGCAACAGGATTGAAAATATTTTTATAAACCTATCATTTGCACATCACTCAAAATAGTTACATTAACGTGGAAGAATGAATAATGCAATGTTCTTAGATTAATTCCACGTACAAAGAGATTCCTCCAATCGCCAAAAATGGACAGCCAAGATTAAATTTGACTTAAAACAATATTCATTAAGAGATTCTAGCCGACAAATGAGTGTTAGGAAAAATCGTTCATTTAGACCGCGTAGAGAATTACCGGCGAGTGGCTAATATAATAACCTCACTAAGTAAACAAGTCCCAGCTCCCGATCGATTTTACCATAGAAGTCAGATTTTCATTTTCAATATAGATATCATTTTTCATGCTCCAGAAAGAAAAAAATTACTTTAATTACTGTTTATTTAACAATAATGTTTACTTTACAGCCGTTTTCAAGTTAGAGGAAATTAGCGAATGAGAGGATACGATGTGTAAGGCATGAGATAGAGATACGAGTGCTCATTGCTACCTCCTCCTCACTTTATTGGTTACTTACGATCCCTCATCCAACATTTTAGCCTTCACTATTTATTGTCGGGAATAAAATTTAAAGGGAAACAAACAAGGCCACAGCTTAAAGACATGGATTTATTTGAGTTGGCTACGAGGATTATACACTCCACAACCAACTTAAATATTTATTGTATATTAGGACAGTTCACTTCTATTGAAGTGCCAACCAACTCCGGTCCGGGGCAACAACTTAATTGACCATTGTTCACTTTTCTTAAATTTGTATTCAACTTTTAATTCTTATGGAGTGATGTTAGATTTGTCTTTCAGCGTGTTTTATTCTTTTCTCAATAAAATGGTTGAGATTATTGTAACGACGGGTTATCACAAAATTCACTTCATATATAATCAAAAAAGTAGAACAAAAAAAGGGGTCTAGCTGGAAGCGACAACTTTTTGGAGTAAAAGGATCATGACCTAATAGTTAACAAGTGTTAAACTTTCTCCCAACAAAGTCATAATTGAGGAGTAATAAGTTTCAGAAAAATCGACACAGATCGCAAAAGCGGTAGCTTAGTGGGTAAGGCACTAGACCACCAAGTTTCTAGAGCAGAGTTCGATTCCAGCTGAAGGCAGAAAATTTTATTTTATTTCGGCCTTGGATCGACTTCGGGGTCGAGAAACCCTCTTAGGGCACACCCCACCTCTATAAAGTGGGTACCCTTAATGGGGGGAAAATCTGGCAGTTGAGGTTGATTTAAGTCAAATCTCCTGCTTGATAACCGTTCACAGTACCATTCCATCCTTACTGAACTCAGTACATAAGTACTGAAACCAAGACCATTCATGGCCTGTAGCGGCATTGGACTAAGAATGGTCTTCAACTCAAACAAAAAAAAATTATGTTAAAGTCAACCTCTTTATAATGTTTATGAAATAATATTATTAGTAGGGAAATAATACAAAAAAATTCATTAACTTCATGAAAACGTTAGGGAACTCCCACAGCAATTAGGGGATCTGGAAATGTGCAATTAACAATGAATAATACCTGTAATGTAGCTAGGTATAAGAATAATAAACATGGAACCGGGAGTTTTGTGATCGAAAGACCTGATTCCCACACAAGATACAATTAATTACCTAGCTTTTTCAAATATGTAAATTGTAGATGAATATCATTATCATATAAGTTTATAATCTATAATTTATATTAAACTATTTGTTAGTTTCAGCTATCTAAAGGACATAGATCCGAACAAATCCACAAATCCAGATGGACCATTGACATCCAGAGGGATGTCGGAGCGAGAGATGGAGGGAGGAGAGTTGGTGTACAGATTGGTGGCAGCGACACCACCCTACCTCTACTCTCCCACTGGCCTTCCCCATTCATTCTTCTTCAGCGAGCTCCTCAGGAACCTCGTCGCCAAGAGGGCGGCTAGTCCTCCGTCATCCCCTCCAGTCAAGCGGCTTCGCTGTGGAACTGGTATTCAGCTTTCTTTTAATAGCAAATTCTATTTCCTTAAATGTTATTTTTCACTTAAATTAAAAATGGCGCCCAGCAGCTGTTTTATAAGATCAGAAAAATGACTCCCTCTCATAACAGTAACATAGGAATCAAAGAGCCCAGCAATAAAATAAGTAAACACTTAATTTATGACAATTTTCGAGTTACCCATCAAGATCCAAAGATTTTGCTATTTAAAATCCCTTAAGATGGATAATTTTGAAAGGTATGTTCTATTACTTGATTTACGAAATGACAGAAATATTTTATGACAGAATATTTTATTTTATGACAGAATTTATTATTTTATTTTTTTTTACAATTAAATATGAAGTTAAGAGCTAGGTACTTAGATAATAAAGTTCAAACATCTTATGAAAGGGCTCATAGAGCGTTTATTAATCTCTTGACCAGACTATACCAATAATATCTCCATTAGATATAATACGTCAGCACTAAACATAGTACAATTAAAGTCATAAACCGACCTGCAAACTAATAAAAGTTCCGGGATAACAGTATTGGGCATGACACACCTGAGCGACCCCTAGTTTTTTCTCAGGTGTTTCTTTGATAAGCTCTTTTTATCATTCAATTAATGTAGTTTTGGAAAAATACCACTTGATCATAGATTTAAACTCATACTTCCACTTTACTTGTAATTTTAGAAAATGTTTTTAGCATTTTATGAATATTTAATATACTATATATAAGAGCTATAACAATAAAAGATAAAAACAGAAAAAAGTAAGGTATGGTCTGTCATCGGATTGTCAGTTTTTCTCCTTTAGGTTGTGGTGATTATAAGATAAGCAAATGTCTGCCATACATTATTCACCAATATCCGTAATTTTAATTTTATATGACGGATAAAAACCTCACAATAACTCAAAAATTGCTGTGAAATAAATATTTGTATACAGGCTCAAGGATTAATAGGTTAGGTATATTCTATTACAAATTCCTTCTCCAGAATTATAAGGACATAAATTGGATCATACATAATTAAAAATGATAACCTACATGTACAAAATATGATACTGAAAATAATTTGTCAACTATTGTTAATAGGTTCAGCATTCGCTGCCCCCCAGCCAGGATCTGGCAGGGTAGAGGATTCTCTCAACAGACTGTCGACTTCGAGATTACTGCCGAGGATTACAGAGATATACAAAACGGTCAGAGAATCGAGTAAGGAACCTCTACCTGCTGTCATCGGCCTCGAGCTTGTTGTGGACTATGTCAAGCAGGAGAAGGATCCGAGCAAACAGTAGCACAATCTCAATCGTTTCCTCAATATAATCAAAACCAAAAACGTACTACGCAATTATAATTTTAGGTTTCAACAGATAATAGGTACTCTTTGGCACTGCAAACAGTCAATAATTCTTTCCATTAACCAAGATAGGTTAAAGACAATGTAATACTTTACAGGTAGAGTTTTAAATAATTTATTATTCCAAGTATTTCAAATCAATATATAGTACATAGTAAATTCCATCTCATATCAGCAATCTGTAGCATTTGTTTTTAATTATAAATTTTAAAACTATTATACCATCATTAAAAGATTATAATAATTACCATGTTATATTTTTAATAAAATATCGAATATTTAATTTATTTTTTTCAACGGTAAGCGCATTGCCTCCATTTTAGACACAGTCATAAATAGCAATAGTCAGTTATCCTCTATTTATTACTGTTTTAACTTTAAAGCTACTAGCTAATGTGAAAAACACGTTCTTTCATATTCAGTATATCACAGTTGCAAAAGATACTGAATGTTTAGATTTTTGTAAAAATATCATAATTGGTACATGAATATCTTGCTCTCAATTTAAAAGCGTTGACTAAGCCAAAGGAATGGAGAATTTTTAACATTCAATACTTTACAGATGACACAGCAATACGTTAGAAATATGATGCAGTCTCTCAGAGAAAATACAATTCTGAAAATATTTCACAAAAATGGTATAATTGGATTTATAAATATTAATACAATAATCATTTGATATTTAATAAAGTAATTCAGTAATTCAAAAAGGCAGATTAATCAGCTTTGTAAATAATAATATATTTCATTTAAGTGACAGAAAATATGCAATTATTCAAATTTGGAATTAAAAAAATAAATAGCTACTTGTAATAAAAAAATTGCGAGCTTGTATTTAATTTAATAATAAACTACTGCCTGCAGCTAAGGTCAAAGGTCAAACTAAAGCAGAGGATCTTTAAAAAATAAATATGACTACACGAGCTATCTACATGCACGCTCACAATACTATCTGGGCAATGATGTAAGGAAAATAAATGACTAATAATTAAACATTTTTAAGGTAAATATAAATTTTCCAAAAATCTAACCAACTAGTAATGTAAATAATGAATAATGCTAGCATTTGACTACGATTGGCGCAGAGCCAAAATACTTTGATTTTCTTTGAATCATGCTATTCTAACGATAGATTGAAATGTTTGAGATTAACAGCAACCTGGGGTATGTTACAGCTAGCCTATTAAAGGCTAGGTGAAAAATAATGCTGTTAATGGATAAATGAAGAGAAATCTATTTATCAAGTCATACCTATTGTTAATTCACAATTTAAAATTCTAGCACTGTTATATTTACATTGCGGATGGATAGATTCTAAAAACAATGTTATAAGCCATTTATATTTGAAAGGGATTTATAGTAAGCTTGGTATTTTTGTGTTAAGTATTGCATATTTTTCTATTAATATTTTTTTATTAATAAAGAGTAAATTTAGCTTAATAACAAGGATTCAAAAACATAAAACACAAATATTGTCGAAACTAATTGAATGATTTAGTTTAACAAAACAAAGAAGCTTTGACTACCTGACTAGCTTATTGATATTGATGACTTCCAGTGGTAGGCTTCAATACTGTTACATCTTCATTGAGTAAATTTAGAAAACCAATTCTTCTTTTCTTTGCTGACAAAATCAAATCTAAAATTTACAAATCATTTATGATAACAGTTAAATAATATCAACTACATGAATTTAGTTGAATCCAGATGTCCTGACAAGGTGAGCCTGTAGTGACTTCTCCCTCAATTTGGTCTCGACGATAGAATGTTCGGCGACTGCGATACTTATATCCATCTCGCATATTTCCTTCTTCACATCTTTTATAGCTTTTTTTATATGAACCAAAGGAGCTGCAACCAAAAAAAAAATCCAAGGTTTGTTAAAATTAAAAGAATTATTTTTCAATATTTCGAATACTTCTAACTAATGTAAGTTGAAACATTGCAAAATGGGAAAAAAAAAAAAAAAAAAAAAAAAAAAAAAAAAATGAACAAACACAACTAAAATGCCTGATATGCTTCCTCAGGCCCAAAAAAACAAACAAGAATAATAAAATAATCTACTATATATTTGTCAAATACCACTCACTCATTTAACACAAAATCTCAGAAACCACCAATCAGATTGGAATGAAATTCGATATGTAGCTTCCTCTAGGACCGTAGGTGCTCGCTAAGAAAGGAATTTTAAAAAATCAGCCTGGATCGTGGCTAATTCGCGAAAAATGCGATTACAATTTTTATTGGGTGAATAATAATAGATTTATTGTCATATGGTATATGGAGATAAGCTAAGCTAAAAAATAGGTTAGATGTTTAAGCCGCACACTTTGACCACAAATTAAGTTCCTTATAGTAGTAAACAAACAAAAATACGATCGATGTCGAAACCTCATGATATGGTACTTTCTGTGAACCCATGGTGGCTGCAGAGGTGGACCCTTACAAGTCTGAGTTGTTCCGTGACGAGAAGCTATTAAAAGACTTATGTTAAAGAGGAGGTTAAAATACTTATGTTCTCTGGTGATGACATGCAAGGCCAGTTCGATTTACATATTCCATAGGAGCAACCCACCAACATTGCTTCACCAGTAGCTTCGTCCCCAACCACTCTTCCTTCAGCTTTCCGGTCACAAGATAATTGCTCTGAACTTGCCCTCTTCAAATCGGCTTTTTTCAACCAGGCCCAAGTTGTATTTTTCGAATCTGGACAAGTTGTACCTAGCTTTTCTGAATTTTATTCCTTGAACCTAGAATCTACCTTTTTCTCAGTTCAGATGAGTCTATTGCAAAATTGAAGTAAACCCATCAATTTAAAAGTAAACAACGTAGGAAATGATTCACAGATTCAGTTCACAACAAACAACTAAGGAACTTGGCTGCAAAATATATTCAAGCACATGTAGAGGTCAACAGGGAAGCTCTTAAGAAATACATGACAAATCATCCTGAAATTAGCAGAAAAGTGGTTAACAAACATACCAGGTATGCAAGTTTAAAATGTCGTTTTAATTCCAATAGAATGCGCTCTTAGCCTATTGAAGGATTTGCTTATCTCTAAACGCTATTTTGTTTGTTAGTCATTTGTTTACAAAAGTCAGTTGTTTTTAAGTCGTTTACGTGGACGTATCATACCTTTGTTTGGTGTTAAAAATGTCTAATTTTAAGCCAAATAAAGAGCATTTGCGGCATGTCATGATTTTCTTATTTAATCAAAAGAAAAAGGCATCTGAATGTCATCAAATTCTTGTTGAGACTTATGGCGATGTTGCTCCAACCGTCAGGACATGTGAACGTTGGTTTCAAAGTTTCAAACGTGGTGATTTTGATGTTACTGATCAAAAACGAGAAAATCGACCAAAAAAGTTTGAGGACTTCGAATTGCAATCTTTATTAGACGAAGACAATACCCAAACCCAACAAATGATGGCAGAACAGTTGAATGTCACTAGGCAAGCCATTTCCGATCGCCTGAGAGCTATGGGAAAGATTCAAAAGGTTGGAAAATGGGTTCCACATGAATTGGACGAACGACAGATGGAAAAAAAACGAAAAACTGTGTGCGAAATGCTGCTTTTACGCCACGAAAGAAAGGGTTTTTTTTTTGCATCAAGTTGTAACTGGCGATGAAAAATGGATTTATTTTCAGAATCCCAAACGAAAAAAAAAATCATGGGTAACGCCAGGACAACCATCCACATCGAGTGCAAGACCGGATCGTTTTGGGAAGAAGACAATGCTGTGTGGGATCAGAAGGGAGTAGTCTACTACGAGCTTCTCAAACCCGGCGAAACAGTCAATACCGAGCGCTACCGACAACAAATGATCAATTTGAGTCACGCATTGATCGAAAAACGCCCAGAATGGGCTCACAGGCACGCCAAAGTCATTCTTCAGCATGATAACGCTCCTGCACATTCAGCCAGATTGACTAAGGAAATGATTTCTTCGCTTGGTTGGGAACTCCTACCCCACCCGCCGTATTCACCTGACCTGGCGCCTTCTGATTATCACCTCTTCTCATCGATGGGACACTCATTGGCGGAGCAACACTTCAACAATTTCGAAAACGTACGAAAATGGCTCGATGAATGGATTTCAAATAAAGATGAAGCATTCTTTTGGAATGGTATCCATATATTGCCCGAGAGATGGACAAAATGTGTAGAAAGCGAGGGTCAGTACTTTGAATAAAATATATTATACTTTTTTTTAAATTACTGTGTATTTATTTTAAGAAATTAACGACATTTTAAACTTGCATACCTGGTAAAGAGAGCCAACCCGAAGTTAAAGGATATGCTGTACACACATATTCTGAGAATCACCCAAATATACTTAGAGGGGCTGTACAGAAGTATAAGAAAACCCATCCTGAAATCCATAGAAAGTCTTCAAAAAAGTACTCAGAAAATAATCCTCATGTTAAACGTGTAGCTGTAACAAAGCACGATGAAAGATGTTCAATGGAAAGGTTACAGCCAGTATGACCCAAAAACTGAATACGTAAAAGACTAAACAGTCGACATTGGACAATGGTCAACTTGAAATTGGTATTATGCTGTAAAATGGAAGGACGAGAGCCCCGTCATGTGCTGCAGTAACGGGAAAGTCCAACTTCCTTCCTTTCAAGAATATCCTGAATTCCTTACTTACGAAAATCCTGAGGCTGAGTATTTTCTAAAGAATAGAATGGTTGTTTCCAAATGACGTCATTTGGAGCACAAGGGATAAAAGAGGGAGATTTCATGCCAACATTTAAGGTGCGAGGACAGGTATATATCACAGAATAGAGAGTTTGATGCCTGGAACACAACAGCAACCGTCTTTTATTCAGATAAATTTTGTTGGCAATGACAACCATGAAAGAGGCATTCACTGTAGTTACTTTCAAAATGTCAAGCCTTCATTCGTAGGCCAACTCCAGAAAATTCTTCAACAACATAACAAGTATATCAAGGACTTCAGAGTTGCTGTTGAGTCTGTTCCCAAAGAAATACAAGATTTTCAGGTAGTTATCAGTGCTGACAAAAACGAGGAGGTGAAGAACCGTATTAACTTTAATTTCGTAATCTCCCCAACCAATTTATGCTTGATATGTACGCAAAAATAGAAACAGAAAAACTAAACTTTATTCGAAAAAAATCAAAAAAGTTGAGAAGTTGAGACTATATCACTTAAAGTATGCCATAAGAAAAGCTGTTGTTCTGGTATCAGAGCTGGGTAAGGTTAAGGTGGTAGTACTGCCTCGAAGCTTCACTGGAGGACTATCAAAATAATATAAAATTAACTTTTGCAAATTGTCAAATTTACTTATTGAAATTTGAAATTGGAATTCTTTAGGTTTATTTAAGTAATAATAATTATCAACGTTAAGCTTAACTTTTACTAATTTAAGTTGTCCTTAATCCTAATGATATTAAACAGTAGCGGAGCAGGGTACTTTCAGCTAGTTATTATTAATAAAACAATGTAATTTATCCAAAAGCAAAAATATTCTCATTTAGTTACAATAGCTGCAGTGATGCCATGTTATTCTTGTATAAAATTTGTAGGAAAATTATTTCATAATAGTCGATGATTTTGTCGATTAGACTTTCATAAATTGTGATATAAACAAATATTAAGTTGAAAATGAATAGATCAAACTCACATCCATCAGACATTGTAGCACCTCTTTCTTCCATTTCTTGCTTGACTGATTCTAAACTTTCAGAAATTTGATTAAGAGTTTTCTGACGTTCGACAACTCCTACGTTAACTTCCCTATATTTATCATTCACTAAAGACATCTCCTCCTGATAACAAGATATATATATATATTTTATTAAATCTTTATAGCACTAAAATAAAAATATAAAGTGATGAGACTGTATTATTAACTACATTTTCAATTCATGATATTTATTTTTAATAAAAATTTATAACATAATAATAGAAAATAATTGAATATTGAAAATAATAATAATAATCAATAAGAAATTATATAAAACTAAAAAGAATAGAAAGAGATGAGAAGACTACACAGATAAGTACTAAACAAAGGGAAAGAGAGATTATATATAAAATAGAAATAGAAGTTTAATAAAGAGAAAGGCTGTGAAAAAACCTTTCTGTCTCACTGCCTCCTTAAATATTTATTCAAAGGACATTAGAGGACAAAGGTGAATAAGTATAAAGCTTCCATTAACAAATGCTAACTTGAAATGAAGCCAATTTAGAACTTCTAATCATAATAAAGGCTTGATTATTATTATAACTATCGCAACAACAGTTACTATAAATTGCATATACATTATATATATTATAACTATCTCAACAATTACAAATAGGAATTATTAAAACCTGAAGGATCCTATACTGAGAAAGGAGGTCCTCGAACTGGCTGTTGATTACTTTTTCTCTCTTCGAAACTTTTCTCATTGTTTCTTCAATTTCATTACTGAACTTTTTCAATTCTGAAGAAACTGTGTTGGAAATCTGATGAATTTCAGACTGATGGCGTTTCATCAGCTCTAGATGAGACCTCCAATCAGTATTATCTGAAAGAAAATAAGATTTACAACTCCAGAAATGAAGAAAATAGTTTTTTATAGTTTGTATTGCTACAAATACATGGTGGTTAACCCTCCAAGACCACCAGCATCTCATATCACTTTTGGTGAATACACTTTTGAGAGTGTTGATAGTTTTCAGTATCTTGGTTCATTGATCAAATCGGACAGCACAACCGGTCCATAAGTACAGAAAAGAATGATAGGCGCCAATAAGTGTTATTTTGGATTGGCCAAGACATTAAGAAATCGTCTATTATCGAGAAAGACCAAGGCTACGCTGTACAAAACAATTATTAAACATGTTTAAACTTAAGCCTAAGAAACCTGGTCTTTATCAAAATGTGATGCTAACAGTTTACTGCTCCTTGAAAGGAAAGAGTTAAGAAGCATGTTTAGAGTGGTAAGAGTGGGTGACCAGTTCACGCTTAGGCATAATGCAGAGCTGAACCAGATTTATTAGGATCTTAATGCGGTACAGCATATAAGAATTTTAAGGCTAAGATGGGCTGGGCATGTGACTATGTGGTATGTAGATGGGAGGAGATGTGGACAGCTACGACTGAGATGGGTGGACGTGGTCAAGAGGGATTCAAGTGTCCTCGTTGGATCAAGAGCATGGTGGACCCTGGTACAAGACAGAGAGGCGCCTTGATGCAACCATGACTTGTACTTTGTTGTAGAGCCTGTGATTATAATTGCAACAAATACAATATATTACAATTTTGCCTTTTAATCCTTCTGTTGTAAAAAAGATTTGTTTTTGTTTTACCAATAAATTAATATCTTAAGTGTTTCAATCTACTATAAATAAATATATACACAATGAAATTTCAACATCTAAAAAATTTTTTAGAAAACGAATTATAATTGCTATTTAATTTGTACCTCTACTCTACTCACTTCAGTGATATTAAAATTTTAATTTAAAATTGCCTAATAATTTTCATAAAATTAGTGCACAGACGGTTGGAACATATTCTAATTAGTTAGAATGATTCAAAACTTGCTTGAAATAAATTGATTTAGAAAAAAAAAAAAAAAAAAAAAAAAAAGTGTGCAAAATACGATTTAGTATGAACTATCAACTACAGAGTGCGTTGTGTTCCAAGAATTGATTGTTGAAACTAACACTAACTTGACTTTATTGAAACTTTGAGCATTGGGACAACCTTCTCGAGTTCCAAATTCCAGGCTTCTACTGTAACATCAGTTTCAATTATTTCTTCTGCTCTTGTTGTCTCCATAAATGCCTGTTATCGATCAAAAATAAAGGCTTTAAAAATTCAATGAATAAGCTAGTTTAGTTGTTTTTTTTTAGGTCAGCTCAGGCTTGATAAAAATAATATATAGTTTTATAGTTGAATATTAGAATTAAGATTTAAATAATGTACATCAATTTTATCAGAGATACCTATACCTATACCTATAGAAAACAATGTACTCGATTGAATAAATTTATCATTACTTAATTTTCTCTTAACAACTTAATCTAGATATGTCAGTCAAATTACATTTTTCAACGTGATTAAAACCCTAATTTCTTCTCCTTTTCACAGTAGCACACGGGTAGGGCACTATGTCTCCTAAGTGTGAGGTATCAGGTTTAAGTTCAGCTGAGGCAGATAATTACCTATTCAGTTATATCGGCCAAGGATCGATCATGGTTGATGGGGGGATGGTTGACCCTCCTGTGGAACACCTCTCTATAAAGTGGCTACCCTTAATTAGGGAAAAATCTGACCGTTAAGCGTGATTCTAGGAAAATCTCCTTTCACAACTGTTGGCCAGCAATAGTACATTTTAAACAAAGTAATGAACCCATGACCCCTCATGGAATGTAGTGCTGCAGATTTTTTTTTTTTTTTGAATTGCAGTCAATAACATGAAGCTTAATAATCAATATTTGAACAAAACAAAACGGTAAGAGTATATAAAATGTAAGGAATGCAAGCATAATCTAAGGGAGCTAAAAGCTATTCATTTAATATTCTATGATAGGATAAGTTGACTGGTATGATGAATGGAGAAAAAGATGAGCAAGGCAGGTTGAAACGTTGGCACACAATTAAAGAATTTCTTCTTAGACGTGGTGTTCCTCTTTGGCTGCATCCCTCATCATCTTCTCCACTTAATATTCTAATTCTTATAGTTGAAGGCATTTGTAATTTCACTAATGAATTCAACTATACCATATAGATATAATCTATAAAATTAATTGTTTGGATTATAACAAACATTACACAGGATAAACAATGCAAAATTTAAATAAAAGATTGTATCAACTTAAAAATTATAGTAAAAAATATATATAAATCAGAAAAAAACATTGCACCAGCACTACTGGACCACACCCAAACATTAGGGCATAGATATGATTTTGAAAATGCAAAACTACTAAGTTATGAGAAAAAAAACTCATACCAGAAAAATGATTGAAGCAATCTATCAGAAATAGATTGAAAAATAAATAATAAAAATAACTGTTCAACTTAATAATAAGATATGTACTAAGAAATAGACCCTTGAACCCTAAAACCAGAGAATAATAAAATTAATTAATTTTAAATGATTTGAGTTAGTGTATACACTGTAATGAAAAAAGGTATATTAAATTAATTTATTACAATATATTGGTAAGTGAGAATGTATTATAAAAAAAAGGAATATTGTAAAGTTGCAGCCTGATGATGGGAAAGTGATTCCAAAACATGTAATAATTAAGAAAAATAAATAAAAAAGGTTTATTGAGGAGTTAATATCTGTGAGGAGGCAAGATTGAAAAAAAATAATAATACTTACTGAAGCAAGGTAAAGATCATCAACATCAAGTTCATTATCTTCATCTATATCACTGACACCCATAGCCATGTCTTCTTCAATTCTGTCAATATCTAACTCCAAATCTTCATCTTCCTCTACTGTTTGTGAAGAGTCAAACTGTTCCACTGGAGGCACGGGCCTAAACAAGTAAAGGTAAAAGATAAATTCCAGGTTGAAGGTATTGTTAGTAAATACATCAAAATTACAAAATCCTTACTTTTTGAAAGTAATGTTCTTAACCGTAAAGGCTTTTTCAACAAGACTGTTCAAACACTGAAGGGCATAAAGACCAGAGCCCTTTTTTAGCTTATTAGGGGAAAAGTCAACAGAAATTCCCTGAAAATATACAAAACAAATTAATAATAAATAATAAAAAAAAATTATGAAACCCAGTATGGCAAGTTATTTATAAATTATTAACAAGATTTCTTAAACCATCGAGGATGCTGGCAATTGTAGAATTAGGATCATCATCTTCTTCAGGCTGCTTAAATGTGATACCACATTTTCTCATTAACCAAGCAGAAAGAGCAGCGAACATAAAAAATTGCTCACCGGGGTTCGATTGCAATGCAAAATAATGCCTAAAAAATACAAAATTAAACTAATATCACACTATATTACAAGGCTATATTAAGCAATTTGCCAATTTTATTTAAATGCTGAACTGTAAATTAATAAAAAGTTTAATTGAAATACAGAAATGATGATGGAGATAGATATAAGATCACTAAATAGACCTATAACATCCCCTGTACACCCAACCTCAGTAATATTTTAAATTGTATTGAGACGATTTTATTGTTCCAATAATAAGAGGACTGGTCACCGGGACGAGGAATCATTATCATAGTATCAGTTTTAACAAGCAGACCACAGGTATGAAGTTGCATAAATATAACATATCTCAGCAAACAATTTATTCTAGTGAGGATTCCTTTCATTCTGTTTTCCTATATCAAGAATGTGGTAGCTCAATCCATAAGGCGCTAGCCTCTTAAATCCGCAGGTTTAACTATGAAAGAAGGGAAAATTCAATCCTTGATTTTTCAGATATAGGGCTAATCGAATTGGGAGAACCTAATGGTAACACTCTCACTCTTAAAAATTGATAACCGATTCTTTAGAGGGTTTGGAAACAACTTGATGGTTGAAATGCACTTTAACTTGGATCACCTAGTATAACACAATAAGATACATAGTTTTACTGATAAATTAAAAGCCATCCCTTTTGCTATTGCAATCTTGTAAGTCAACAGATCTATTTTACAATATTAAAAAAATTTGACCAATAATTTGTTTATATCATATTGATTGAAAAAAACCACAAATGGAAAATCCAGAACTATTTACACAGCTGGGATTGGTTTTAACTTTCTTAGATATTAAAATGTTTATTTCTTAAAATCTAAAATCATAGTCTCCAAACCTATTTAGCGGTCTCATTTTAAGAACTTTTATAAATTCTTCTTCATAATCCAAAAGCTTTAATTTATCTAAGAGGTTTTCCATTATCATGAAAGTTTGAAAACCTTGTCCTTCATCGTTATTTTGTGGTTGCCGAGGAGTCTCAGCGGTCATTTTAAATAAAGCTAAATTGATAGAATTACTGGATAAAACATAACATTTCACGGCCTAAAAATGAAAAAAAAAAAATTGTTGTTTACTTGACAACAGAACTGACAATTAAGATTCGTCTAAATCTTTTATGATACGTTCAATATTCCGTTACCAAAGAGCGAAATAGCCAAACAAAGTCATACCGCTTTAAAACAAAAAAAAGTTAAATAATAAAAAATCAGACCGTAGGTAACGAGGGTCAGGACCGTAATTAAGCCTTTTTGGTGCGATATTTATTGAGTTGTAGGCCCAAAAAAAAAAAGATTATGTATGTATATAAGTATCCTAGCAGGAAGAAATAAGTAAAAGTTTTGAAACCGTTTCGGTAACGCACTGCTTACAGCATAAAATTGCCTTGAGCAGACTTAAAAAAAATTAAGTATTATAATGAAAAACGTCCTAGATAAGTTGAAGCGTTCAGAGTATGAAGAAGAATTCATAAAAGTTCTGAAAATGAGACAGCTAAGAATTATCTTACTGTGTGAACAATCTTGTAATTAATAGTGGGGGGGGGGGAGAATCAGCTTACCACATTAATACGAATTGTATTCAGTACTTCAGTAAGGGAAGAAAAAAATAGAGTATTCCTACTTAAAGCTGGCTTCCCTGATAGGAAGAAGCTTGCAACACATTACTAATTCCTAGCCCTTCATCGTGAGATACTCACATCATGACCTTTTTTTTTTTAATTGTAGGCAGTTTTTTTTCATATTAATAGAAATACTTTTTAGATGTTATCAAAAAATTAAAGTTTACTTTAAAAATAGTGAACTAATTTTTGTTGATATTCTAGATGCAGAGATAAATCACAATTCATGTTTTTGTTAATTGTACTTCAACTCTTTTAAAACTTTATTTTATTCAGTAAATGTGAAATTGATGTTATAAGGTATTCTAAAAGTAGAGTAAAAAAAAAAAAAAAAAAAAAAAAAATGGCCAGAAAGGAAATGAATAAAAGTGTTTAAATTTATTATTTTTAAGAAGTCCCTAAATGAAACAAACAGCAATATATAATAAAATAACATTAGTAAAAAACCTGAGAAGTCATAAATAAGTGCCAAGATGTGAGAATAATGCAATTAAAAACTGCAAGTGGTTGTTAATAATAGTGGCTGTAAAAATGATATACGAGATACTATAATATATGAGTATAAGATATTTACTTTATGTTTAAAAGTGATAAAGAATAATAAATGAACATTCTATCGCTTTTATTAAAAACCCGGGCGTTAGTGTAGAGCAGTAGTGGATTTTAAAGTATAGGTAAATCGGAATTTTATTTCAACTTAACGGTTATTTACATGTATCGCGTGTTGTTAAAATAAATTTAATTATTATACCGTTCTCTCATTAAATTCAATATAATATTACTTTAAGCTATGGTGGCCGAACATGTTAAAATAGTACTTCAGCATCCTCTGCTATGAAATAGATGCCAATTGATATTCGACGAGATGGGTTGACTGTGATTTATTCTTTCCTGAGATCCAAGTAATAAGTATCGATTTTAAATTTGCTTATAACCAGTATAATAATCCATCCTTTCAGCATTTGGAGTTTAGAAGGAAATTAAACCCCAATAAAAAAAATGTCTCTTGTTGAACACCTTACATATTTTAGTTCAAGATTATAAATGTGACCTCTTTGCAGTGGAGCTATATGGCATGTTTATTGTCGATATTTAGTACCTAACCTGTCCTTAATGTTTGTTGTGTTTTGCATAAGTGGAATTTTGATTTGTGAATGATTGCTGTACTATGTCTAATATTCGTTAGAGGTTTCTGTCTGCATTGACTTTTCTGTACCCGAAACGTGTTTCAGATTGTATTAACTGCTTAAAATTAATTAATTCATTAATTTAAAATGGAGACTATACTAGAGCAGCAAAGGAGATATCATGAGGAAAGAGAAAGGTTAATGGATGCTATGGTAAAAGAAATGCTCCATAAAAAGTCAAGTTATCGAGAACAAATTAACTCAGATCACAGGCTGAAGATGCTTCTAGATCAATATATGGAGAGCACCCACAAGCTGAAGGAACTGTATGAAGATAAGGATGGCATAAGAAAAGATGAAGTTGCTGCGCTTTCAGGTCCTAATGAGTTTTCTGAATTTTATTCGAGATTGAAGACTATTAAGGAATTCTATCGCAGGATTCCCAATGAAATTTCTGTTCCTATGTCTGTCGAATTCGAAGAACTGGCAAAGCTTAGAGAAAACCCTACTGAAGAAACTTCCAATTTAGTAGAGTTTACAGATGAAGAAGGATATGGAAAATATCTTGATCTCCATGAATGCTATGAAAAATATATCAATTTGAAAGGAGTCGAGGTATGCCTAAAATATACCATTATCTCAACAGGCAGTTTGAAAATTTTCAATATATATAAATTATATTTGTTGGTAGTATACTATGATAGTAAAAATTTATACAATAAATTATATCTAGATATGAATTTCATCAAATTTTATAATGCTTAGGTCAATTTAATACTTCTTGTTTTCATTAGAAACTAGTTAAATTCTAGAACCTCTTGCACTCTATTTTTTTTAAATACTCTCTATCTATATTGTCATTTTGTTGTGATAGTTCAGACAATTCAGATTCTATTCAATTTTTATGTATGTTAATAATTAGTCTATCTCACATTTTGTAAAATGGAAACTTGTATTATTTAGGATTTAAAATGGACAACACTAATCCTGATAGTGTTTTTAATAATTATATGTTACTATGTTCATTTATTATAGTACAAGTTTTTAAGTAATATAAGATTTTTTTAATTTCATCAATTCTTGTTATTTCAGAAAGGAGATTACATTACATATCTTACTACGTTTGACCGACTTTATGAAATTCCCAAAGATAGGAAGAGTTCTGAGTACAAAAGATATGTTATTATGCTCTTAAATTATCTGTGCGATTACATTGCTAGAATTAAACCTCTGCTTGACCTAGACCAGGAATTAAATAACGTCCACAAGGATTTCACATCACAATGGGAAGCAGGCACCTTTCCCGGCTGGCCAGTGAGTACAATGCCTTAAAATTATATTCTTAGGTTAAAAAGCTATAATTAAAAGATATATTGTATTTTGGAAATCAACTTTGTTCATGGTTTTTATTTATTTAATCAGCTGCTTTAAAGAGGGATAAATACATTTGAGGCCACATTTTACTTTATAAGTTGAAACACGTGTGAAAGTATGGTTTATTCTCAATTTCCTTTGTTCAATAAAAAGGATGAACAATGCAAACTTTATTTATTTTCTGCGCATTGATTGCTGTTAGGCTATCCAAGACACGATTGTGCCAGTCTAGGTATAGAATCAAAGGTTCTTGCCCAATAAAAAAACTCAATTTGTGAACTGAAAATATTATAAGTTAAACTTATTTAAAATTATAGAGTTCATTTAGTTTGTTTTATCTTATCTATCAATTGTATTTCACCCTAAAAAGGACTACTTAGTTGTCTGAAACATTTCACTCTAAAACAGAAATCCACTTGATGTGTTTTATATTTTTATGGCATCCTCCAATCCACCTCTTGGTTAAGTGATGATCATTTTTCTTTTTTAGTTTTCAATTGGTTTTAAATTAGTGTTTCTATTTATGTAATGGAGTAGTGGAGGATATTCAATATTTTCATCTGTCATTATATTAAATTTATGCTATACTATGTGGAATAATAATTGTAAATTTGGTGAATTTTTGATAAAAAAAATATTTTTTTCCTTTTTATGTAGAAAGAAACAGGCAGCGTGTTAAGCAATGTTGGTGCCCATCTTGACTTATCTGCATTTTCATCTCCTGAAGAATTGGCTTCTCTTGGTTTGGACAGGCTTAAATCAGCATTAATGGCTCTAGGATTAAAATGTGGCGGGTAATTATTTTGTTTTCATATTATAAAATGAAATTTGTTTTAAATTAAACTAAATTTAAAACACTGAGTCACTTCACACTAAGAACCCATATTTTTATTTAAAAATATTATTTCTCACTAAGAAATAAATATTATAACAATGTAATATCTTCTTTATGGTTTATTTGTTACTCATTTCAAGTATTTTTTCCAATTATTTTCTTAATGATGTAAAAATGTTTAATTTGTATGTATATACAATAAAATTAAACTATGATTTTTTTTTTTTTCTTTCAGAACTTTAGAAGAAAGGGCTCAGCGTTTATTCAGCACAAAAGGGAAAAAGTCTCTTGATCCAAATTTACTTGCCAAGTCCAAGCCAGGTAAATCAAATCGAGAACGTGATCTTGAAAGGCAGCGGGACATTGCATTCTTAGAAGCACAAGTTTATAAGTATGTTTTATTAGTAACTAATTTTATTTTATTTATTTTTTCATTACAATCTTCCTCTCTGCTTCAATTAATCAATTATATATATCATAATAATTAGGAAACAATTATTCTTTGTCTGGTTGTATCTCATATAGCCATTTTGAACTTATATATTTAAGCCTTTGATAAATGTTCAAGTATGTATGTATAAGATCAAAACATTTATTTCTAATATCGATAACTTTTTTTTAATTTTTTTTTTATCAGGTTAGCTGAATTATTGAGTGAACAACGAGCTGCTACTAAAGAAAATGTTCAAAGGAAACAAGCTAGGACAGGAGAAGAAAGAGGAGATTCAGAAGGCGAAGCTTCATCATCTGGAAGCGATAGCGAGGGCGAAGATGATGGAGTTCCTTATAATCCTAAAAATCTACCTCTTGGTTGGGACGGAAAGGTATATTGAATATTTCATACCTTTTGTTCTTTGTTAATTGTTATCGTTCACCTTAAACAATAATTAGACAACTCCTTAATATACTCCTTTAAACTGGTGTAGAAAAGAAACTGGAACAATTTTTTTAGATTTCCTGACTAACTGAATTTGATTAAACTTACTTCTGGTCATTTTTAGTATAGTTAGTATAAACAATAATGAAAAGAAGTTTTATAGAAAAATTGATGTTGGTTAAAAAATATTTATCTAATTTATCGGTAGTCCATTAAAAAAAAAAAAAAAAAAAAAAAAAAAAAAAAAAAAAAAAAAAAAAACTACCCTTATTTAGATTATATTCTAGTCATTAGGTATTTTTAATGTATCATTTATTTTGGATGGCTTATATTTAATGAATATCATTGTTTGTTTCAGCCGATTCCGTACTGGCTTTACAAGTTACATGGACTCAACATCAGTTATAATTGTGAAATCTGTGGTAATTTTATTTATAAAGGACCGAAAGCTTTTCAAAGACATTTTGCTGTAAGTATTGTTGTAAACAATTGGCTTATTGTTTATGTTAATAAAATTAATATTTATCTTTATATAAAATAATAAATAAATAACTTGTTGATACAACATATATTATATTTTTAAACATATTTATTTTCAAACTCATTGAATAATTTTATTGAATCTTCTTCCCTTTTTTTCTAGGAATGGAGGCATGCTCACGGCATGCGTTGCCTAGGAATTCCAAATACTGCACATTTTGCCAATGTTACTCAAATAGAAGATGCTTTGGCTTGTATGTATTAATTTTTTTTTTTAAATTTTATTAATAGTTCTATAAATGTGTTGTTGACTCCATAATTTTACTGGAGAAATGTCATAAAATCTTTATACGGATATCTAAAATGAAATCTGTGAACTTCTCCTCAAAAAATCTCTGATTAGTTTTATTAATGGAAGAGTACTTGGTGATGAGACATTATGGTATTAGATTATTCAAAAGTACATAATTGTGTAGCTACTTATGATTAAAGGGATTGTTTTTGATTAGTTAGTAAATTTCTTAATAATTAATTTGTTAAATTTATTTGGTACTAATTTTTAATTTTTTGTTGTTTGAAATAGTGTGGGAGAAACTAAAAACAATGAAACACGATGAACGTTGGCAACCTGAACATGAGGAAGAATATGAAGATTCTCTCGGAAATGTTGTCAACAGGAAAACTTACCAAGATTTAAAAAGACAAGGACTTTTATAAAAAATGTATATATTGTTTATTAAGTTTCTTCATTTCGTCTCTCCAATAATAATATGTGCATATTTTATTTTATTATCTTTTTTCTTTATTTGTCGTTTGGAGAATAATCTGATTTCTATCAAGTGGTGACACTCAAAATTGATTTCGATTTAATGTATATCTATCAAATTTAATAATACATAAGAAGTATAGAAAGTTTTTGTTACAGTTGCAAATTTCATTATTTTACTTATTATTAAAACATAGAGTTTTGAATAAAATACTTTTTTATCTATAAGATTTGAAGTTACTTCTCTGATAATCACTCATTTCCTTAATAACCTCTTTTTTGAAATTGTTGTTGTGTTTATTGAAATGTAATATTTAAGATTTTAATTATAATTATGGCTTTAAAATAAAAGAATCGTTGATTGTATAAATAAAGAGCAAAATAAACTTTAGATTAGAATAAGATTGTTGAAGTTATTGAATACTTTTGATTTCATTTAACTATTTATTTTATTACTGACTTAAGTAATGAGTTCAGCGCCATTAAAACTTTTAAACTTCACTTTCACACTTGCCTAGACAATACCACAAAATATAATAAAACTTGTTATGTTTGTTTATGTTCTATCTAATTCTATTTTTCCTAACCAAAATTACAAATGTTTCAAAGTTAATTTTTTTTAATGGTTCATGGTGTGTTATTTTGTAACATCTTTATTTAATATTTAACTATATTTAACTAATCACTGCTATTAAGTAAGTTACTGAAAAGAATCTTGTTTAAATATATTACAGGATATAAATTGATATATATTATGGCTCCCAACTGAACATAAATGATTACATATTGTTTATTATTAGACTATTATCATTTAAATATAAATGCTACATAATGAAGACAAGAATCAAGGCTGAGGTAGCAGCAAGTATCAGTATACTGATAATGGCTATGCAAACATAGCTGAGAGGATCTGGCCCATGTTGAGCGCAACTGGAGGCTCAAGAAGAACAGGTAGTGTACTCAATATTGTTAGTGGTTTAATACATGTGGGTAAGTAATGAGAAGGGATTATACCCATCCTCTTGTATGGATTCAGTTATACCCACTCAATAGAGGGCTAATATGATATAACAGGTAGGCAATCACAAGACATATTTATTTACCAATGAAAATTCTGAAATTCACCATTACAGACCTCGGGCTGTGTTATAAATGGAGCTACATCTATTAGTAAAGCATCGTTGGACTTACAAGGGGAGGACACACTCATTCTCTCACGGATCTTCACAATTTTTTTGGAGGTTCCTGGTCAAAAAATATTAGACACCTGTTTTGTCATTGGCCAAAATTGGCCCTAGAAGCGGAGAAAAAAAAAAAAAAAAACTTTATTATTAAACTAATTTATTTTATATCTCGAGTTTAAAAATTATGACATGATTCTTGCACCAAGATTTTTAGTTTTGATTGCGGATTTAAGAAAAAATACAGCCGCTCCGTAGATGTTGGGTTAGGTTAATTAAATTCTAAAAAAATGATTAGATTTTCAAGAAAACTACCTCTATAGATTTTTTAACACAAAAATTGACGTCAGGTTCTAATTCAGCACCCTCAAAAACATTGAAAAACGTTTATTCAATAAAAACAAAAAATATCATAAACCAGAATCTATGAAGCAGCTGCATTTTTCCTTAAATGCGCAATCAAAACTAAAAATCATGGTGCAAGAATCATGTTGATATCATTTTTTAAACTCGAGATATAAAATATTTTAATTTAATGCTATTTTTTTTTCTCGGTTTCTAGGGCCCATTGGTTGTAACGGCAAAATACATATACAATATTTTTTGACCAGGAACCTCCAAAAAAATTGCCAACAAGATCCGTGAGAGACTGAGTGTGTCCTCCCCTTGTAAGATGAAAAGCTAAATAATCTACTGGCAATAATGCTAATGGATAAGGTTATAAACGTGAATTATTTCCAGTCGTTTGATCATATACGCTGTATTGATAACCCCAGGTCTGGAATAAAAGAGAATGCTTAATAGAATTGATTTATACCTATACTGAGGTTTGTACACTTTATTTGTACGTCTACACTTTATAACAGAAGTAACACCAATAGTTTGTCCACCACCACCACCTCTTGTTTGATCAGTGGCTGGCATATCAGTAACATTCTATTTTCAAATACATGTTGATGATGAAGATATGATATCTGATGGCCTCTAGCATATTAAGCTAAGAATCTTTGTCTTAAATCATATAATGCTTTATTATATGCACTTTTATTTATTCTATGGTATAATGTACCTGTTAATGGTTCTCACCTGTTCATGATTCACTCTGTGCATGGGACTACAGGGTGAGACCTAGCCAATCTCACCGTTGGGCGGTGGTCGTTATAGCCAGTCACAGGCATAGTGGTCATGGTTAGAAGGCTAGGATAGCAAACCACGTTCTGGCAGCGATCAAACTAGATGGATGGTATCTTTTTTCCAGGGAGTTGCAGCTGCGTCTGCAATACCAACTCTTGAGTGATGGCACATCCTTGAGGTGGAAGGAAAGGAAGGCCTAACGGCTATGTATTCTTCTTTCGTTTTGCCACATCTGTGTCTACTCAGTACACACTGTCATCACTATCACTGCTTGTAATTATTGATTTTTACCTCTTTTTTTTTTTTGACTCCATTCCTAGACTATCATGGTTTGCACTGTCACCTTTAATGTCCTGTGGTCTTCATCCTCTTCTTCCTAGGTTAAAGTGATCTGAACCCATTGCAGTTTTCCTGTAGATAAAACGTTAGTGGAAGGGGTAGTTGTCTGCTGTTCTAATTGACGGAAATCGCTCTTCATCACAACATAGACTTCTGTTTCCATCAGTCTGGCTCTTATTGATAGGCTGTGCAAGATATTAAGATATGCTCCGCGGTCTCCGATAAGCCGCAGCTAGGACATAGGTAAATGATGTCCTTTTCATGTCTTTGGCTATAGGTTCAGAAGCTTCAATACATTGCGAGACCAAATAACATAATAGGACCCTTTGCGATGCCAAAAGTGACCTCAAAGTGGGGGAAGTACTTCTTCAGAGTAGCTCTACCCACCGCGGCGGTGATCTATCGCCTAGTGAGAGAAAGTATTAAATTGGTTGCCTAACCTTAGGAATTCTATCGCAAGATATGCGATATGTGCCCTGCGGTTGCAGCAACATAGTTTTAAGTAAAGTTCAAAATAATAACGTGGTCGCCGACCATATATCTACAACTGCGTTAATGTTCGCTTTTATGTCTGTTAATTTGAGGAATGCCTTAAAGATTACTAAAGCGATATATTATCACCGCCTTAATCACCCCGAAAGCTCTGATAAAGGATTCTCTATCTGATTGGAAAATAATCGATCCTGTTTTTTATATGTGAGAAAGACCATTGAGAATGTCATAATCGACATTTGGTATAAAGAAAACACTAGAAAATCGGTACTTGTATTTTTCATAAGAAACGTAAATTTTTCATAAGAAAAATCTACCCACTAACGTTAATTATTCAAAAAATTAAAACCAGCAAACTCTGCTCCTTGAGGATTGAAACAGCTATGATTTGCTCACAAACCATGGGACTCTGCGTTGGTAAACATAATTCATGGGACCATACCCTTTAAATAGTTAGCCTAAGTATGAATAAACAAAAGTGAGCCCTTCAAGGGTTTTTCGTCAGCAAGAACAAGATGAAAGAGATGTAGACTCGTTGCATTAATCTAAGTTACCAATCTAGAGAAGGATATTTTTCATCTTAATCTTAAAATTTGCTGCCTTAACATGCTTAGTTACCTTAACATTATATCTTGATCACATGAGTGGCATTGAATGTAATATTGCAGGTTTCATTGGATCACGCCCACTATTCAAGTTGTTTTTTATACAGCAATCTTAGAAACGTTTCTCTTTGCTATAGTTCCCGCCTCTTGTTTTGAAATAGGTGTCGGATTGTGTAGTTCACATTAGATTCTGATATTATTCAAGTTGTCAAATATCCTATCCTAAAATTTAAATATTTGATATGCTTATGAAGCATTAAATTATATATTTATAATCATACTGAATTCTAGTGACAATGAGGAGATCCAAAGCTCCTTCAGAAATTGCAAAATTTAAACACCCCCTTAAAACCTCAGCTCATCTAACACCTTTGAAAGATAAGAATAATGGTAATAGTTTCTTACTTATTTTTTTATCTTGTACCTGAACATTCCTATGTATTTATCATCTTTGTATTTTCTACCTACAGATGAGAGTCAGTCTATGTTCAGGATTAACGAAAACCATTCTCACTCTTTGGAACATGAATCCAGATCCTTAGTTTCACCTCAGGCCAATGAAAGCAAACTAGAATCTTTACGGTATTAAATTCCTTCTGTTAAGTTGAGTAAATTTAGCCGTTATGAACTGTATAGAGTATAGAATACAAGTTACCATATTCTATAATTACTGTATATTGTATTATGTTTTATTGTGATCACTGTTTTGAAAATTTTATTTCTGGCAAGTAGTTTGTTGAAAAATATTTATTAATTATGGAAAAGTCATTCTATCTATTTAGGTTTATTAATTTTGGAAATAGGTTTAACATTAATTATATAAACATTATTTTTTTATTCACCTCTGTGTCTATTGCAAAATTTGGCTTGAAAGGCAAGACAGATGGGTATTCACTTCAAAACCTTTCATTTGTTTTAAACTTTCACATACTGTTTGTTTTATGATTAAATATTGCTGTATAGACTTTTATTGCAAATTATTTACTCATGATCCTCTTGAAGTTAATTTAAAAGCTGTCTAAAATGCTTTAATATTGAGCAGAATCTTTTATTTTAGTTCATTTGTTTTTATTTAAATAATTGTCATTGAAAATGTTTTGACATATTTGATTGCATGCTTAAATTAATATATTCTAAAATGGGACCTGCTTGTGCTGTCAACATGTATAATATATTTTAATACTTTAAGTGTTTCTCTCGAATTTTAAATAAGTTTGTTGCTCTTTATTTTTCAATGCAATTTTATTTATTATATTTTTAAATTTAATTCCAGTATATTCAATGTGGTTTATGGAAAAATATCCAAAAAGAAGCATAAGACGTGGGAAGGAGATGGAACACTGGAAGTTAGTTGTAATAGTTTAACGTTGAAGGTGATATTGATATTATTTATATGGTTATCATTTCATGTTTAATTACATAACTTTTTGCAATCATATGTCTTATTTTATTTAGGATGACTCTGGAAAAAGCTTAGGACAAGTTAGAAATTCTAAAAATGTTACATTAGAAGAGGGTTGTAGAATTTTTATAGGCAGCAAGGAAGTAGAAGTAATTGTTATTTATTTTGATTTAGTTGCCTCTTTTAGCAATTCTGATGTAATTATTAGTTTGAGCTTTTAATGTATATTCATGTATTTTATATTTTTCCTCTAGATAATAGATGCTGTGGTATCTAAAGTACCTTTGAAGCGTCCTATTGAGAAATGTGATGAAGAAAGTCAATTTAATGCATCTAAAAAAATAAAAAATAATGAAGTATTAAAACAACAATCAAAATTAATTTTAAAGACCAGTAAATTACACTCACGATATGAACCATTAATCATGCCTGCTCCATCCGATGAACATCAGGTTGTTGCTGCTACCTAACCATGTTTAGTTATATTGTTTATTTTATGCATTGTTACTTATTGCTATATAGTTATTTATTGAAATATGTTGTATATTAAATTTATATTTTTTATTGAGGTATTGATTTCTTATTTGACAAATAAAGTTATATGTTTATACTTTGATAATCATATTTACATTTTTTTTATATTTCATATTATAAAGAAATTAAATTTAAATTTACAAAATAAGTTATTTGTTGTCTAGTTATTATTAAAGTCTTCCATAATGTATATTAAATTATCGTTGAAATAATTTTGGTTGTACATTTTACTAATATCATGAGTGTTGGCAATTATATGCTTTACACTTTATGTAAAACTTTGTTTTTTAATGAGGAAATACAGTAATGTATTGTCGAGAAGAAACCTTTCTAAACTGATTATAAATAATTAACCTTTTGTGATTAGTCTTACGTTTGTCATAAATTAAGTTAATAAGGTGCCTTTTAGTATGTCCAAGTGATTTTTATTTATGTCAGTGTAATTAATTTTAATAGTCATACTTAGTAAAAATTCTGTATTTTTGGATAAAAATGCAGAAGTAATAAAATGATGGGTCAACTTAAGAGTTTCAAGTCCTATCAATATTTGGGTACCACATCAAGCAGGACATGTAAATAATAACTACTAGCAATAGTTGAGGTATTGCTAGTATGGTTTTTAACGCTAAGGGACTCTCACCAGATCAGTGGCACAATAATAAGCAAAAAAGAGGCGAGCAGCCACCACTACCAAGCTTATGTTCTTTAGAACAATATTTTTCATAATATATTTTAATTTAAGCTACCGTATGGAGCTGAGCAATGAACAGTTATGGAAAGCATTTCTCAAGGGGGACAGCTGTGGAAATAATCTTCCGCAGGAGAACTGTGATTAAAACCATGAGAGACTGCATCCGCCACAAAGCCATTCTAGAAGAGGTAAATATAATTTACAATAAAGTAATATAGATAATAGAGGAAAGGCAGCTAAAGTGGTTTGTGCTTGTCTGCAGGGTGCAAGAACTAGTGGACGTGGAGGCCTGTAGTGTACCAGGAGGAAGTCCGCGAGTCAATGATCCATATTGGAACAACAGAAAGGACAAGGATGAATATGCAGAAACTATTGTCTAAATTAAATGGAGCGCAAGTCTGTGAAGAAAGAAAATCTTATGAAAGCATAAAATAAATTATGACAATAAAAATGATATGGCTTGTTGTTGAAAAACATTAATGATTTCAGTAATGTAGATGTAATAAGGAATATTTTTGCGAAACAAGAAGGTGTTATTCTGCAGTCTTAAAATTGTTTAGTTCTCCTTGCCTAAAAATTTCAATAAATTTGATGATGTACGAGGCTTTTTATTTTTTGGATGAGATGTTTCTGCTTAGCTAAAGAATTACTCATCAAAATATTTTATAGAATATTTGGCTTGGCACCGCATAAATGGAAATAAAATGAGTGGAAATAAAAATTTCAATTCTAATTTAACGAACTAATTCAAATCTAGGACATTATCAAGATAGAATTAACTGGTGGCACATTATACCATACACTAGTTTAAGGTCTTATCAAGACAACCAAATGGTGGCACTTTATACCATACACTAGTTTAAGGTTTTATTAAGACAACCAAATGGTGGCACTTTATACTATACACTAGTTTAAGGTTTTATTAAGACTGAACCAAATGGAAAGCAGAAATAATATTTTACATATTTATCAAATTGAAAACAATGGATTTATTTACTTATTAAAATGTCTGCTGTTCAGAATCCAATTGACTTTATTTTCTTTGTATCTATTAAACATAGAATTGAAGCAGTTAACTAATGGTTATTTTATTATTTACTTATTTATTCTGTAATCCTTTTTACTTTACTGGTTGTGTTTTTCAAGTAATGACCCATTTTTTTAGCAATGCATTATTCCTTCATTATTTCAATTTTTGTAATATAAAAATGAAATATATTTTAGTGGGAATTCAACTCTGACTACTTAGCTGTTACTGAAGTAAGTGTAGAAGCAAAACTATGTCGAGTTTTAAGACCCCATCAAAGGGAAGGCATTACTTTTTTATACCGTTGCATTTCTGGAATTAGAAATTTGCAATATACAGGTGCAATACTTGCGGACGAAATGGGCCTTGGTAAAACTCTTCAGAGTATTTCTCTGATATGGTAATATTAGTTGGTGTGAATCATTTTATACAACCTATTATAGATGTCTTAGTTATTTTTGTATGTTTTTTGTGTAGGACATTATTGAATCAGGGTCCCTATGGTCAAAAACCTTTTTTAAGACGGGTACTTGTCGTAGTTCCTTCCAGTCTTGTTCAGAATTGGAAAAATGAATTTATTCGGTGGATTGGTTCGCATCGGTTGAAAATCTTTTCCATAGATCAGGTAATGAACTTAAATTAAATAAGTATTTTCAGAAACATTTTTAGGAACCCTTGTTTTTAATTTTTTTTTTTGTAAATTATACTTAAGCATCTGGATTATAATCCTCATGCTACATCAGGTATATTCTTGTACTTGAAACATTAAATAAGAATTGATTAATTTTTAATATTAAAATCAAAATTATGTTTTTTTAGAAGAATCGCCCTGAAGATTATGTTAAAAACTCAAATGTACCGGTGTTGATAGTTTCTTATGAAATGTTTGTGAGGGGTTTTGAAGTATTAAAAGGTTTAGAATATGATTTAATCGTATGTGATGAAGGTCATCGCTTAAAAAATAGTAACATTAAAGCAACTGTGGTGAGTATGCATCAATGTATACATTCAATATCGAATAATATCGCCTAAATGATTAGTTTTTATATTATCAATACATTAAATATTTAGCCAACATACATATGTATATGTATATATGCTGGAGCTATCACAACCATTTTAGGTGAATTAGAAACATTTGAAGTGGTGGGATCAATGACCATACCAACAAAACAAAAAAATTCAAACAGATAGAGATGTGTAATTTAGTGTTCACAATTTTAGGCTTAACCAGATTTTATACACAAGGATCTCTAATAACAGCAGGAAATGATATAAGAGCAAAGATCAAAGCCAGAATAACAGTGAATAGAAAAAAGAAAACTGCTTTGTACTAGATCATAATAAGACCATTGGTAGAGTATGAAAGCTAATTCTGGATAATGACTCGGTAGCTGGAGGTGACCTTGAAGATTTTGGAAGGAAAGGCCATGTGAAAGATTTTTGGCTTTGTAAAAGAGCGTGCTGTATTGGAAGACAAATAGATATAGCTTGAACAGCCCTTTGGCAATCCTAATATATTGACAATCATCAAAGAAAGATGACAGTGCTGGATTGGACGTTTGCAAAGGATCCAGTTGAGAGGATATCACTCAAGGCTGCGATTGATAGGGCGACGAAAAAGGGCAGAAGATAAACAAGAATAGCTACAAGTTCTGAATGAGGCCTAGAACCAACTACGGCTCTATTACTAAATAAATAAATTATCTAGTAAACTTATTGTTTTGATAAAAATGAATTTTATTTTTAGCTGTTAAATACTTTGCCATGCCGAAGAAGAATCTTATTGACCGGTACCCCTGTACAAAATGATTTGCAGGAGTTCTACTCGCTCATAGATCTAGTCAACCCTGGGGTCTTGGGAACTCCTAAAGGTAACCTACAGTGTCTTGCATTCATTAAAAATTTATCTTATCAATTATTTATATTTTTAGTAATAACCTGTATATATTTATTAAATATATTTAACATGGCAGATAATACAATAGAATAGAGCCAGTGGGTTAAGTTATAAATGTTATGGGAATGCAGGAATGTTATCAAAATATTTAATTTTATGAGACGCAAATAGAGTTGAAATGGCATACAGTGGCTCTGATATTTGATTTGATATTAAAGAGCTACATTATCATCATTTTAAATATTTATTTATAATGCTCTAATAAAGTAACGAAATAAGGAGAACTACCCCCTTTCTAGGCGACAGGCTCGCCGAGAAGTATGAACTCACAATAAGTAGTAGTTTAATGCCAGTTATTATTGTTATAATGTTAATTAATATTGTTCTGCATTTGTGTCTGTATTAAATCTCTTTTTCTTTGTTAATAAATATTTTATAACAATTAAATTCTATTTTTGATTAGTTGATCTGAAGTCCTGAAGGATGCTATTGTAAATATATTGGAGATAAACAGCTAAACAAATTGAGTCTTATATCTGTGTACATATTTATATTTACTTATTAAAAAAAAAAGTAAAATAAAATAACTGTTCATCTGCCTCTCACCTGGGGCCCACTGATGTTTATTGAAATGCTTCATTTTCTTGTGGAAATACAACAGCTGGCAACTTCTTGTGTTTCTTCTTCATGTCGATTACATGTAACATCATCTTTTTTTTATATCGAGACAGTGTTTGTAGGCAATAAAAAAACAATTATTTTTCCTGCTTGAATTGAATAGACATTTCAGATTTAATTGTTTTCATATCTGGCATAAACTTTCACCATGAATTTATCACTTTGAATGGAGGCGTTCTATGTGCCAGTTTTGCTGTCTCTGACAAAAGATCTCTAATTCATTTCACTTTTGTAAAGTTTATAAAAAAACTATAAACTTGTTACTCTATGGAATAATTTTTAAATTTCACATTTTAAAGATCTTTGCGGACAACCACTTTTATTAATATCCCTCAGAGGATTGATGCCTTACTACTATTACCTTTATAATAGGTATGAGAGTGTGGTTTGAAGTTCAATATGTCTAATTGTATTTATTTGATTTGTAAATAAACAATTTTATTTTTTTATGCAAATAAATACATTAATTAAGTGATAATATCTTTAGTTCAAGGTTCAACATAAATATCAAAGGAAGATAATCATAAAAGAGTTGAAATAAATTAAAAACATAAATAAAACTATACTGCTCAATAAAAATTGTTTTGTTTTATTTATATATTTGTTTAGATTTCCAAAAGAATTATGTTAAGGCTATATTGGCATCTAAAGAACCCAAAGCTTGCGAGGACACCGTAAAGGAAGGGAAAGAAAAGAGCGAAGAATTGAGTAGAATAACGAGCAGCTTTATCTTGCGCAGGACCCAGGCCATCATTGACAAGTTCCTACCTGTCAAAAATGAATATGTTGTTTTTTGCAGTGCATCGTCATTACAAGTAAGGGTTTGTTTTAAAACATACATATAGATCTAAAAGTAGGATGATAATTGAGAATATAAAAGTCGATATGGTATATAGGGTAGTTATGATTGACAATAAACAAAGTATAATTTTATTATCTGGTTACTTAATAATTTTGTTTGTTGATTTCTTCTTTTACTCCAATAGATATAAAATATTATCCTTCCAATAACAGTATTGTTTTTTTTCAAATAAATGAAATGGTTTCTGCTAGATTTGTTATCATCTTCTAAAATTATTCCATTGGTCACTTACTGTTTAAAATTAATTAAGTTGTCATTAAGTCCTTGTCATTTGACAGTTAATAATTCGACAAATACAGTTAATGAACTCATGATTTTACTGTTTTGTAGATAAAAATATTGTGATTCAATTCTGTAATTATCAAGTAATTACAGTGCATTTAATTTTTAAGGCAGAATAGCATGGCTTATAATTTAACTTAAGCTATTGCTGTATTTTTAGATTGTGATTGATATTTTGATTCAAGTTACCATATGATACTGTCTTGGCTTCTTCAATTTTGTTTTTAGAAAATAATGGTGTCTTCACTTTTAATAAGAATAAGTTGCTATATATCAAACCTATAAGTTTTAAAATAACGAGGATAATATTCGCGTGTTGCCAAAAGGGTAGCACCTCACGGGTGGTCCGAGAATTCACATCCTTTGTTGGGTCATACAATAAAGGATAGTTTCTCTACCTGCTTGTCCCTTACCTTTTAATATTAGGGGTAAACATGATATTTTAGTTTTTCTAAAAGAAACTGGGAAGTCGGTGGGAGTGTACTTGGTCCAGGGGGGCCAAGCCTATACTTCAAAGAGGGATGGAAAAATATTTTCGGATCAGTCTTTTGATCCTGTCTGGTTGCTTCTGAGCTCGTTCCTGGAGGGCTTGGGTCTGGCCTGGTCTCCCTGGTCGGCCAGCCCTTATCATGATGACATCTCACCGATGGCTTCCACTTCTGCCGATGACGCCTTACCCACATCATAGCAACTCCCTCAGATTAAGATAAATCTAGGTTAAGTTTATTTGTTACCATATAAGATACTAGATTAACTAATGATGCTTATTTGTTGTAATTTTATATCCCAACCCTTGATGGAATATATGTTGTTTTTAGTTTAACCATCATTCATTTACCATTTGCATGTCACTCATTTAATTAATATATTTTGATTACTCTCCTTTATAATTAACACCTCTCAATTATTTGGCCCCACGATCACCTTGTGGAGAAGAGATTAGATTAATTTAATTAATTAATTATATAAAAATACTTATTTATAATTTGTCAGGAAATTAAGTCCTGACTGGCATCCCTAAATTTAGATTAATGCATGAGCCGAACTCGACAGAGGACATAGCAAAGTGGTTAAGTTGAATTTTGATAAAAATGAGTCAAGCAATTTAAAAGAAACGTGGAGGTTATATTTTTTAAATAACTGTTTTAAAATGAACATCTTACTTATATTAAAGTCTTTTACAGAATACTGATGAAGAGGGAATATCTAAATCCTAACCCAATTATTGTATTTTATTGAATCACTTCTTTAGGTTATTTTATGGTATGGTCCTTCCATTCAACCTTATTTCGTTTGTCTTCCCAATTTCAGCTTGAAGATATTTTATATTTTTTTTAGTAATAATATTTATATTTTATAGAAACAAATCTACAATGCTGTCACAGAATTATGGCACAACCAGTATGTAGAAAATTCTGGTTCCTCTGAACCACAGATGGGTGTGCATCTCCAAATAATACATGCATTAAAAAAAATCTGTAACCATCCTCTTCTGCTTGATGTTACCGCTCAAGAAACTGCGGTTAATGTATGTATCACTATATTTATGTATCACTATATTTATGTATCACTGTATTTATGTAATCACTATATTTATATTGTTGATTACTTTTAATTTGCTCTGATACAATTGTTACCGTTAGTTAATTTTTTTTCTAGGGAGACTTCTTAAACACTATTCAACAAATTATTTCTCAATACGAGTTCTCTGTAGATTTGTCAGAGGATTCTGGAAAACTGAAGTTGGTGACAAACCTGCTTAAGTTTTTGTCTTCTACAAATGAAAGAATTGTAATTGTTTCATGTTTCACACAAGTATGATATGAATTCTTTAAAGTATTTAAATTTTTATTTTATGTTATTTTGGAATATGTTAAAGGTTTCTTTTGTTAGTTTCTAATTGACAAATTTTTATTAATGATCTTTGTTCTCATAAAATGTGAATATTTTTGGTAGTTTTGATTTTAAATAATTTTCTTTCAATCAGAACAAAAATAATTTTTGTCAAGTAGAGTGTTAATATTTACAGCACCCCTAACCTTATCCCATAGATAAAGATATTCATGTTATGTTATGACTTGTTCCAATTTATTTATAGACTTTAGATTTACTCGAAGACGTATGCAATAGATTTAGATATAAATATGAAAGATTTGATGGCTCCACTCCACTGTCTACTAGGACTTCTATAGTTAACAAATTTAATGACAAGAATTCAGACACATGTAAGTTATGCTTAAAGTGTATATTTTATTTATTTTTTTAAATAAATGTTTAATGTACTTTTTTGTTATAGTTGTTTTGCTCCTGAGTAATAAAGCCGGTGGATTAGGATTAAACTTGATCGGTGGCTCCCGCCTTATTTTATATGATTCGGATTGGAATCCTGCCATAGATCTTCAAGCAATGGCAAGGATTTGGAGGGAGGGTCAGCGGAAAAAGGTTTTTATTTACAGGTAAATGATTTATTTTATATTTATATTTTGGGTTTCTGTTATGTTTGTAGAATAAGTTATTGTAATTTGTTTTGAAATTTTTGTCTTTAAATGCAGATTCCTGACTTCGGGTACAATTGAAGAGAAAATATTCCAGCGCCAGTTAAGTAAAGCGGGTCTTAATGAATCTATCGTTGATACAGCTTCGGAGAGTAACATTAAATTGTCCTTCGATGAACTGAAGGTGAATTTGTCAATAAATATATGTTAAGTAAAGATATTAAACCATCTACTGTTTATACATTTCCTTGTTTATAATGCACTTAGCTAACTAAACTGTGTATTATAGTATTAATGCTATATAATGATCGTATTGTTTAAAACATGCGAAGTTTTTAATAGTTTGTTATCAACTGCCCTCTTGGCTTTAGTGAACATTTCCTCATTCTGGCAGCTAGCAATGATCTTCGATTGTTAAGAAGTTCATTATAAATCACATCTTAAAGCTTATTAATATTTATGCCATACTGTTATTTTATGTGGACAGATATAGTTAAGTATGAAAACATGTTTTCTATCTTTTAATGATTTTACTTCCATATTAAACCTGTTAAAGAATGATTTTTTTTTGTTCACATTTCATAGCTAGCTTCAACATCTAACACTGTTGCAGTAATTTGGGGGTCAAAATGAAACAGTGTAATAGATGTATAATATTCAATTTGTGCGACTGTTTGAGCCAACTTTGTAAACCTGTCGCCTATGGCCATAAACAACATACTACGGCCAATGAGTAAAAACTTTATTATTTAGCCGTGTCAATAAATATTACTCAACTTCTGTTTGTTTTATTGCGACTACCTTCTTACAATCATTTCCTAGATTTTTAATTACAATCAACTACTTGTTATATATTTTATTAATTTATTTGTTGTAGAATTTATTTAGTTCTATCAGCAGCGATGGTTGTATTACACACACGAGTCTCAATTGTGAATGCATTGGCGACGGTAGTATACCGCAGTCAGAGGCCGAGGAGTTATCTTGTAGAGAAGCTGAACTGTTGACCGAAAGTAGTTCAGCTAAATCCAGCCTGAGGATGAACCAGCTCTTTCAGTGGGAACACCACGCCAAGCCTCTGCCTGATCACCTGCTCCTTGTTAGTAAATTACTTCATATTTAAATTCTTTATTTTGATATAATTATTCAATAGCCATATATATATTGACTGCCGTCCAAGTTGTAATGTTTTTATTGCTATACTTATAAAAGACTAAAATAAAAAGCAGTTGCTAAGGGTAACTATTGTTGATTAGCTCTTTGGATTTCTTGTTCTTAGCTTTTATTAGCTTATTCTTCAAGAAGAGTCAGTATAAGTACAGCGCACTCTCTTCCTCATCCGGTATCACTAGATGTAATACAGGATAAGGAAGAAGATTACACAAAACCAAAATAAATAAATTTAAAAAAAAAAGGAAAAAGATTAATCTCATAAGTCATTAAGGTATTAGTTTTATTTTATTATAAAAAAAAAGTGTTTGAAAAATATCTGAAACAATTCATTAGTTAAATTTTAGGTGCTAATGAATGGATTATTATTGTTCTAGAACTTTGTGTAATTTGCCTCTATCCACCTCAAACAGGTATCTTTCCCCTGTCTTCTGACTCCATCCCATCTCCTGACTGTATTAGTACAAAATAGATGATTTTTTGTAGTTTATGTAAAATATCAATGTTTTAAAATGGTAGCATTAGTCAAACTGAATTAATTGGTTCCTATCATCCAAATAATAACAATTTACATACTTCAGCAATTTTTTTATGTCCATATTATCAGTTTTGAGAAATTTATTATACAGTTGGGCCTCCTATTACAATAAACTCTCATTTTTCCAATTTTTTTTCTTTATCTCTCTCTTGTTACTGTTTACATTCAAATTTCCTCTGATAGCCATTTATCAGTTTTTTTCTTTTTCAGGAAATGGGCCTAAAAGAAGTAGGAGATATAATAAACTTTGTATTCAAGAACACATCATCATGATTATTGTTTACTTTCTATTTTATAAAATGTTGATATTATAATGCTGATGTAGATAGATGGGTCTCCAGTCCTGGATATGCAATTAAAAAAATAAAAAAATAATGTTTTAATATTTTGAATATTTTAATCGTGTATCTATGACTGCACTTTCCCACTACCTACATCCTGATTAGTTCCACAGTAAAAAAAATACCTCATCTGTGTAGAAATTATTTTCAAGCATTTATGAATCAATATTATATAATTTATTGTTTTTCAAAAATCATTTAAAATTAACTCCTGTTTTCTGCTGGAATGAAATATGTGAAAACCAACAAAAAAGTGTGATATATTGATTTTTATTACAGGTTAGACTGTATAATGTAAAAAATATTGTGTTTTAATTATGAATTGTAACATAAAATATACATTTTATTTTTTTATTGATTTGAATCACATTTGTAATTGTAATTCACTTTTCCTACCTTTTTTTTTTTTTTTTTTTTTTTTTTTTTTTTTTTTTTTTTTTTTTTTTTTTTTTTTTTTTTTTTTTTTTTTTTTTTTTTTTTTTTTTTTTTTTTTTTTTTTTTTTTTTTTTTTTTTTTTTTTTTAAAATCTTCAACTCTATGTCCATTTCACCTGTCATCATTTTTAGGAGCTTGACAAGATGAGACATGTTTTATAAAACCACTTTTTGCAGGAAGAAGTCATAAGACACAAAATTGATGTTCCTGGCAGTCCCTGTAGATCCATTCCACTCTAGGACTTAAAGTATCTCTAATTACTCCTCTGGGGTTTAGTAAAGACTAGTCCATAGTAAGCCATTGGAGAAGTTAGTTCGTAGTTACTACCTTTATATCTGTACTACCTTCTCTCCTTATTTGCTATACCAATATGGATTTAATGGGGAATAAAAAGGAGGGATTTGAAATAAAATGGATTATGAATCAAGTGGAAAAAAAAAAAAAAAAAAAAAAAAAAAAAATGACTGACCCCCTTGAGCCTGTAGGTTAAAGAAAGGATTACATGGAACATGTTTTAGGGGTTGCTTCCTTTACTGTTCCTGTTCCATTCTCATACATACGTTTTATTTTTTTATTTTTTGCTTACCTTTAATTTATTTGTCTGTAGGAATAAATTTTCAAATTAAATAGCTTAATCCTGCTGACCGTCTATGCCCTTATGTTATTTATTTTTTTTCTGCTTACCTGTATGATTTTAAATTGTTTAAACTAAATTAACAATTAATGATTATTCGATATAAATTGATAAAAAAATAGGGGGGTTCTAGCGTGACTTTTTCATTGAAACCTTTATAGCTGCCAAACGGTAACCGCCTAACAACAAATGTTTAATAACAAAAAATATTCTCCATTAAATTTCTGATAAACTAAGTTTAACCAAATTTTCGATTAGAGCAAAACCAAGAAAGCTAAAGCGTGCCCAACTGCAGGTAACACCCTCGCGTTCCCCAAAAATGTACAAAATCACTTTTGACCAAAAAGGTAACGGGTAAAACATGTTCCTTGTTAAAACTGGATCCAAAAACCGTCAAGGCTCATTTAACTTTCATTATGATAGGTCTTCGTTTTCACTATGATAGATATTCTTTTTTATTATGATTGATAATGGTGAAAATAATTTTAAAATGGGGAAAGGGTTAGTATATTTTAGTGATGCACTGTAATTTTTGTTTCAATCCCTGACAGCTATATTCGTTCAGGGGAAGAAATATATTTGTTACATTTTGTTCTATTGCAATTAAGTTTTTTTATATTTATAAAAACAGAATATACATATAGGTTTGTTGTTGGTATGTTGTTTTTTTTTCTGTTCAATATAATTTTTGTATACATATTGTTTATTTAACACATTGTAAAATGTCTTATGACTAAAATTCCTGTATGTTTTATTTATTCTGATTCTAAATAATACGTTCTAAAAAAAAAATCACGGGTTTTGTTCCAACAGGTTCATTTTCGTAGATCCGGATTTAGTCTAATCACTAGGGTTGTGAATTATACGCAATAAAAACTGAAAAATATGCACATATGTATTTAGAGATATTGGGTAAAGTATACAATTAAATTCCGAATATATGCAACTATCTGCATTATTTGAAAATTAAAAAAATCGCAACACATACCTATACTTAAATACATACTCAAGTTTAAATAACTAATTGTGTTGAAAAGGGGAACAAGCTAATAGAAATATTAAAAAACAAAAACAAATGTTTTTTAATATTTATTAAAGATGAATAAAGCACATTAAATAGGGAACATTAAAAACGAAAAAAATCATGACATTAATTTCCAGAAAACTTTGAACAACAATCTCAACCAAAATACTGATACTTTAAAACAGAACAATATACATCAAAAATAGTAAGCAACGGCCATAAAGAAACTCCTCGACTTATTCATGCCACTTATTCACTGTTGTAGATTTGAATTGCAGAAAAATACTTTTTCAGGTTTTGGAACAAAATAGATCGTCTATTGGGCCTCAAAATAGATTTGAAACGGCTAAACTAAAGAAGGGGTCCACATCATATAAATGTAAATCGTCTCCATTCTTGAAAGCCTAATTTGAAAGCTCATCTACGTACTTTCCAACAAGATCTTTTGTCTTTGAAGGAGTGACTTTCGGTATTTTAGGTTAACACAAACGAGCAGTTTACGAATATGTCCCTGTGAAAACTGTGTGAGAGACTGTGTAATGGAAGGAAGAAGGGTGAGATGAAAAGTGAAGTAATAATATTCCGCGTATTTGAGCGAAGTATAAACGAGAAATTAATCGGATTAAACAATTTTAAGAGAAACAAATACGATCGAAATTTCGCTGAAACCGAAGAATCAGCACTTCGACACATACAAACACATTGATTAGGCGGAAAAAAAAGAATGGGAGGAGTTCTTATAGCTATTTTTCGGTTTTATATATATATATATATATAATTTTTTTTTCTGCTCGGAAACATAAAAAAATTCAAACGCCAAATGCTGATATGCCGGAAATGTAGATAAATATGCAAGTATATAAATATGCAAATTAAAAATAGCTCAAATTCATTCCAAATGCCTCAAAACATGTATATTCTGTTAATATTAGATGTTTTAGTTAGGAGAAATATGCAGATGCATATATTTCAGAGCCCTACTAATCACTATGGGCTGAAAATTATTAACTAATATGAAAAATTATTAACTAATAAATTGACTTTTAGGCTGTTTGTTTTTTTAAATATAAATATTTATTAATTTTTTTTTGTAACAAATGTTGCTAATAGGCTATTATATACAAATACCAATTTACAAGTGAATGTTGTTCCCAAGAGTGGTGTTTGATTATGTTTTGTGGGTTACTTAATTTGGAATCTTAACATTGTGAAAGAGAAAACGACGTTTTAAATAAAATGAAAAAAAAAAAAGTTGATTATATCCAATCGTTAAGTTTTTCCCTCCAATTGAGATTAGCCTCCTTTGTTGCAATAAACATACTGTCATTGGCTGCCCCTTTAACTACACTCCGGCCTTTTAAAACTATCAAGGAGATAATAATAATCTATTACGCGTTATAAGTTCGCTCGCCATCACATCTAAACTAAACACAAAACAAACAATTAACCATTATCACAATAATTATCACGCTCTCGTCTAATTATAACATTAATAAACCATGAACATAAAACCGGGCATTAAATACTCCTTTATAATATAATTTAGTATTAGTATTTTAAATCTACCAAATGTTACGTGTGGTTAAGTATTTGGAAGCACTGAAGTATTTAGAACATGTATGTGACTAGAATCCTGCAGGAAAATCACCAGATTTAGTCCCAAAACGATAATAAAATTTGATATCACAAGTTGTACGTAACATACTAAGTTGGTAGATGATTAAAGAATTGAGGCATGCAAATGGAAAATGCTGTAAGTGCCAAAAATAAAATAAAATATTTTTAATTGGAAAATGAATAAGTTCCATCGCCAATGTAATGGAAACAGTGGTACCACAGCAACCATAAAGGGCGAGGTACCAAGAAAGGTACCTTCCACTGTTTTCATTACAATGGCGATAGAACTTATTCATTTTCCAATTAAAAATCTTTTATTTTATTTTTGACACAGCCTTCCATTTACATGCCTCAATTGCGTTATGTTGGATGATAAAATGAAAAAAAAAAATGTAGTAACAGAACAATCTACGATATCAAAAGGGAAGATTTTGGAGAACTGATAAAGATGAATCTGAAACTGGATTTGAGGCAAAACGATATCGAGCTGCTGTGCGGGTCTCGCCATTTCGGCACAGTCGCCGAAGGGTCAATAGAGTATTCCGAAGTAAAGAGTGTGACTGAAGTTAAAATGTTTTCATTATTTTCAATTTTCATTATACTTCTCAAAAGATTGTATTTCTTATAAAATCCTGAAGTATTAATTGTTAATTTGGGCTTATTATAGACAATTCAATGTAATCGTTAATTTTGATACCTAATATAATGAATGACCTGTCATTATACTGTAAATATATTCTTGTCAAACAATAATATTGTTTATTTGATTGAAACGATTGATCTCAAGTTTTTTTCTAGATTCATTTACAATACTTTAAGGTGTTTGATGGATTGGTTTTGAAAAGATTGGTAGCTCTCGAAAGATAAACTGAACCTTGGTATGTTAGGATTGAATGAATATCCAAAAGTGAAGATTAACTTTAAGTGTCTTAATTAAGTTATTTTTGATCTTCGCTGGGCGGAATCAGGTTAATGACAGGTTAAAGTTGTTTATTGTTGTACGATATTTTGAAATGTGCTAATTTAAACAGGTTCCTAATAAATGGATAATTGAATTTTGTTTATACATTACGTTTTCATTTAATAACAGTGTCTTAAATTATTTAACGTCTACAATAAATGTAGTTAATTTCAATAATTTTAATCTAATCCAGGTGATGTCTTAACTAATTATGCCTAACCGTACCTTAATGTACAGATATTCATGAACAGTAACTTTTACTTATTAATAAATATCTAATGTTAAAATTATTTGTTGTTCATTCCTTTTTCATTTACCCCTTTCCTATAATTAATGTAATCTGTTAGGGAAGTAACATTAATGTAGTAATTTTCAGGTCTCAAAAAAAATATATTTGTTTGAAAATTAAAAGAAAAGGGTTCCATTAGAAGGAGAGTAACTCAACTGTAAGCCCACTTCATGGCTTCTCTAAAAAAATTGAGTATTTCATATTGATTTTATGTTTGCGTGTTTTAACTAAAATAGAAAGTGTTGAGTTCTTTTTGTTGTGATTTTTAATGAGTAAAATTTGGTCTAAGAGAACTGATTAATAAGGATAGAGTTGTGACAGACATTTATCTTATCAAGAATGTGTTTTATTTGTTTCAAATATTTAGATAGACATTGTGACAGGACTGCTGTTGCATGTAAGGCTTTCTCATTACTTTCTTAGCTTATATTTTAGGTTTTTAAAATCAAAACTTCTGGAACACATTGAGGCAGTTTTATTATATAGAATTTTCAGCAAGAAAGTAAATTTGAATATTTTTATTGGTTATTATTATTTTATTAAATTAATTACTATTATTATATAAGAATTACTTATGCAAAATAAATGTATTTGCTAGTAATAATTTTTGCTAAATACATGTAATATATTTTACATGCATGTAAAATAAATTCCCTATGGATATAAAAATTAGTCTACCCCCTCCTCTTTGAAGGTCAAGTCATTGACCTTTCCACAAATATTTCTTATGTTTTGATGTTTGTAGCATGTTAAAGATGTTTCTGAAGCTGCTTATGGTGATGTTTAAATAATATTTATTTGTTTTTGTTGGATTAATGTACAATAAAATTTATATGATTTTTTTCTTTATACTTAGATAATTGCATATTTTGCAACATACAGTAGATCAATGGTACAGCCTGTTCTCGTGGTCCATGGAGGTGCTGGAGACATCCCGGATTCCAGGAAGCAGGGGAAGTTTGATGGGGTTAAGAAGGCTGCCAGGGAAGGCCACCGAGTTTTGAATGAATCTGGGAATGTTCTTGATGCTATTGAAGCAGCCATTCGTATTATGGAAGATGATGAAGCTTTTAATGCAGGTTTTTATTTAATATTTATTTTACTAAGCCAATTTGTAGGAGAAGAAATGGCGACCAATTATATCAACAGCTTTTTTAACATTATACTTGAAACTAAATTATACTTTTTTTTGCCAACTGCCGTATAAGTATTACTATATAAACAGCTATAAGTTTCATATATATTTGTATATATTCAAAATATGTTAAACCATTTGTATTTAAACCGATTGAAAGCATTATAGAGAATTCTTTTATTTATACTAATTGTAAATATTTTTGCTGTAAAAAATTACAGCACCAGTTACAATCTTGAAAAGTTCAACTTGGTTTATTTTTTAAATTGAGAAATTATCTTTCTTAGGTTACTTGTAATTTTTATATTTTTTAGGAAGGGGCTCTGTTTTAAATTTAGCTGGTCAAGTGGAAATGGAAGCTCTCATTACTGAAGGAAAGAAATTTTCAGCAGGTAAATATTTAAGTTCAATTCTAGAGTTTAATATTAAAAATGTATCTATATAAGCTGGCTAAAACAAATTTAACTTTTCAGGTAGTGTTACATTGGTGAAAAATATAGCCAATCCTATTTCTCTTGCTAGAATGGTCATGGAAAAGACTCCCCATACGGTGTTAGGTGGCGAAGGAGTAGAAGATTTTATTGTAAAAATGGGCATTCCAAGGGTACCTGATGACTATCTCATTACAGAAGCTGCTATAAAAGCTCTAGAAGAATTTAAAAAGAGGTCACTTACTGATTGTAAACCTTCAGTTACTGAAATAGGAGAGTAAGTTCATCCCAATACAAACTTTTTTTTATATTTAATATTTTTTTAGGATATAGATGCTCTATCTAAATGATAGGAACATCATCTATTCTCTAATAATTGTGTTATTTTTATGTATTTATTTTTATTTCTAACAGGTCTATTTCTAATAAACTCTAAAAATGTGTGAATAGCATTAGCATTTGGAATTTGTCAAAACTAAATATTATATTTTTTAGCCGAACTCCAGGTGGTGTAGGCACTGTTGGATGTGTTGCTGTAGATTCATGTGGACATGTTGCCTCTGGAACCTCTACTGGAGGTATTACTGGGAAATATATGGGAAGAATTGGGGACACACCACTTCCAGGTTCTTAAATAATTAATAGTTATTTAATTCAGTATGGTTATAGTTATCAAACCCTCTATCTTACCTTCAAAGTTTATTTTTAATTAAATAATATTTATTGGTTGGCATTTTATATTTAATTAGAAGTAAAATTACTACATCATCTATTTTGCTTCCTCGTTATTCCAGGGTGTGGAGGATACAGTGACGATGAAGTGGGAGCTGTATCAACTACTGGCCATGGAGAATCGATATTGAAATATAATTTGGCTCATCGCATATTGACATTAATGCAGCAAGGTATGATCATTATTATAATTCCCATAACAACTTTAGGTTTTTTCGTCTTAAATAATTGATGATATAGCTTTGGAATTTTATATAAAACTCTCATTTTAAACAAGATTTAATCAATCCAAATTGGCTTCAATTCAATCAATGCACCTCCTCAAAACATAATAAAAGCTTATTTATACATTTATATTTTTTTACATAATAAAAAGTTTATGATAATCAAATTTTGTTCTTTTGAGATGGAGGTAATTAAAGATCAGTAACTGATAACTAGGAGGTGCAAAGGATTGTGGGAAACAGTTGCTTTGCTGGTTGCTTAGCAATTGTTGGTTTATCAAATTATCTTTCCACTGTCTGAAATAAACAAGATTGGAATAATGAAACTCTGAAACAGTGATATTGTTCATAACCTTATATGGTCATCATTTAGTTCTATTAATGATTTATGTATAATATACTGAGTTGTTATGTTTTCATCAGGAGAAACTACACAAAATGCGACGGCAATGGCTTGTGAATCTATGACTAAGAGAGTTGGAAAAACTGCGGGAGCGATCACCGTAAGCAATAAAGGTGAGGTCGGAATAGGATTCACTTCGAGAAGGATGGCGTGGGCCTACCAGCTCGGAAACGAGATACATTATGGGATCGACCCTGGCGAGCATCTCATTGAAAAAATATAATGTCCATTAGTCTTCTACTGAAATGTTTAAATTTTATTTTGCAAAATAAATATTCCCTATCATATGGTACACTTCATGATCCTATCAAACATTTTCTATAATAATAATTTGATGTGCTTTTATTTTCACAATTTTTGTTTCTGTAGTCTTTTGTTGACTGACTTCCTATTGAATTTCAGTTTTGGTTTCCATTTTAATTTCAGAATAAACATTAGAAGAACAGCATTCAAGCATGAAAATAAAAAATAAAAAATCGGATTTAATTATATTTTAAAAGTTCATTCAACTTTAACTAAAAAATTAAAGGCCTACTCGAGCCTGTCGGTTAAAGAAAGAATAACATGGAACATCTTTTAGGGGTTGACGTCTTGACCTTCATTGCTCATCTTTTCTGAGTTTTTTTTTCACTTACCTGTGATTCAGTTTTCTGTTGGATATAAATTTTATTGTTAAATAACATATATTTTCATATGTTCTTATCAAACATTTTAATGTCCTTTATATTTTATACTCAACAGTATGATTTTAAATTATTTAAATTAAATTACAACAACAATTAATGATTATTCGAAATAAAAAAAGTTGATAAAAAATAGAGGTTTCAAAAGTGACTTTTTTCATTGAACCAATATAGCTCCCAAAACGTAGGTCCTTGCCAAAAATGTTATATAACAAAAATGAGCTTGAGAGTATCAAAATAGCCCTTACGCTTAAAAATAAAGAGTTTCAAACTTGATTTTCTTCATTCAAACCAATATAGCTCCTTACCGCTAGGTCCTAGCGACAAATGTTTTAAAAAAAATATTTTCCATTAAATTTTTGAACTAGTGAGATGTCAAATTTTCGATCCGAGCAAGACCAATAGAGCTGCAGCATGTCAAAATATATGTAACTACCTCCTGTTCCCCAAGAGGTATCACTTGTGACCAACTATAAACACCACTGGTGTTGCCAACATGTTACATGTTAAAAAGAAACTAATAGACATTTATTGTCAAATTACACCAAAAGATAGTTCTCTCAAATTGCGCTAGATAGCGGCCTTCTATGTTTAATATCCACAATTAGCTGTGGTAGTGGAGCATGTTGAGGGTCAAGTAGGTAGCATGAGGATGTGGGTCCACACCAATCAATAAAGGGCAGATTGCAGAGGTGAAATGATTCTCCACCTTCCAGTCCTACACTAAAACAGGTAAGGTAGATTCTCATGTGATAACACGACCTTGTTGAGCCAAGTTGGGGTACCTAAGGACATGAGGATTTGAAGTCCATGTACCCCACAATAAGATTTAGGTGAGCCCCTTCATTTAAATATACGGTGGGTCAAAAAAGTATTGGCACACCCATATTTTTCTAATATCTTAAAAGTATAAAGGCTAATTGTTTGTTACTTAATTTGTTTAAAAAGTAGCATTTGTAACTCCTTTATTGAAGAATATATAGCATACAATTTTTCAGTGGCAATTGATTGAGCTAATTGAAAACCGACTGTAATTAAAAAAATAAAATATGAATTTCAAGGGTCAAAAAAGTATTGGCACAGTTGTAAAAACTTAGATAATAAGTTCTTTATTTGCATTACCACATACTTTAATCCTTTCAGTCTGAAATATATACAAACCAAAATGTATACGATTATTTTACACTATATTTTGTATAGTTCAGTGTTAATAAAATAGGAAAAACAAAAGAATTGTGTATAATTATGAATCCGTATGGTTAAATTGCGTTTTCGTGGATTTAGTTATAGTAAAATTCCGTATAGACTTAATATAAGTTTTAGGACACTTAGGAACAACATAAGAAAGAATAATGTGAAGGGTTCAGTTGTAACAAACGACGCTCAGGGAGGCAACGAACGTTTTCTGAAAAGGAAATAAAAATAGTTCACAATATAATGGCAAAAACACTCTCTATTTATGCCTCTAAAATAGCGTAACAGATTGCATCAGCTTCTATCACAACTTTTATCTTGAAAACAGTAAAGGAAGTAAACCAGTTTTAATTATTGTTGGAGAGTTCAAAGAAAGAAACCATTCGTAATCTATGTAAGTCAATCGAAAAAATGTCTTGAGTTTTGTCATAATCGACATAAAGGGCCACTGGAGTTTTGGCAAATACTATGTTTGTGGCTCTGATAGCCATAAATAGGTATGGAGAAAACCATACAGAGAATTTCAAATGAGCAATGTTAGGCTAACAATAAACATGGAGTTTGGAGCATTTCAGTTTGGGATTGTGTGTCGTGAAACGAAGTGGGAAACTTGAACATCATTGAAGGTTTGTTTGTTTATTTCGTTTAACGTCACTTTTATGCTGCTATGGCTAATCGGACGATGCTACGGTGGGAGTCCTAAATTTTGCCTATCCAGGTATAATTAGGATAGGGATCTTTAACGAGTACCTGACATCGCACAGGCTCGGGACCCCCATTTTACGTCCCTTCCGAAGGACGGCATAGCTAAGGATTTTTTACTCCCTTTAAAAAATCCTAAGGTCATCTGCCGGGTTGCGAACCCGCGATCTTGGGACATCATTGAAGGTATTATGAATGCAGATAAATATGTTAGCATTTTGCTATGCTAAAATATCCTTTCAGTGTTACATATTAGAACACTTAACTTCTTCCATTGAGATCAATTGCAGTTATTTTGTAATTTTAATGAAATAAGGTAAATCTATTACATTAATGTATGTAAAATTATTTATATTTTGTAAAATGTAAAACAAAGATTTCGTTGTATGCTGCTTTTATAGTTACTAACACTTTACACGTGCTACGACACGACCTAAAAATACAGTTACTTAAATTTAAGAAATCTCTAGCCGAAGACTAGCTTGCCTGATAAGAAGAGAAGAAGCCTGCAAAACTATCTAATAATAATATTTATTCTACTTCAGCCCAGAATACTCAGATCATAATTTTATTTTTTGTCTTTTGGTCCTAATAGAAATACTTTTTACACAGTACCTACAAATTAAACAGCACGCAGTAGTTTACTTAAAAAATTGTGAACTCATTTTTTTTTATATTCGAGATGTAAAGGGAACTCACACTACATATGGTTATGTAAATTGTACCTACTTTCAAATTTTATTTATTTATTATTTTATGTATTTATTTCATTTTATTGTGTCTCAGAGCGTAAAGTACATAGTCATCAACGCTCTAAATAATTTACAAAACAAATTAAATACAGTACAACAATTTACATTCTGAAATAAATTTTATCACTGTGTCAATGGTCTTCTGGTCGCCTCCTAATGCCTGTGATATGTTTGTTGGCAATCCCTGACCCACCTGGTTCAACACTGCTCGGAAGTATTGCCACTCTTCCATGATATGCAGAATGGTCATTCTGCTGCCGCATTTCTGACACCTCCGTGCTCTTTCTTTCGTGATTAGATGTAAATGGCTTACTTTACTATGCCCTATTCTCAGGCGGGTCATTACTACTTCTTCTTGACGCGTACTGCGGCTGGAGGTGAGCCATGGTTTACACTTCAAATTTCATTTTATTCAATGAATATGAAATTGTAATGATATTTGATGCTCATGGTATTCTAAAAGTAGAGTAAAATATAGCCAGAAAATAATTTAATAAAAGAGTTAAAATTTATTGTTTTTACGAACAGTCTCTAAACGAAACGAACAACAATTTATAATAAAGAGAATAGTAAACAGCCTTCTTCTTCTCTCACTATCTCCTGAGTGCTGTTAAGCGTGGAGTAGCATCCTCTGACCATCTTTTCCAACGGTCCCTGTCCTGTGTAAGCCTTCTCATCTCCGGCATGGTGCTTCCTCTTGCTGTGCCAATTCTCTCAATCAAGTCTGCATACATGAGCCTTGGTCTGCCTTGAGGACGCCTTCATCCCGGTCTTGCTTCTAATAGCCATCTGGCCTTACGGTCATCCCCCATTCTGTTAACATGACCAAACCACTTCAATTGTCTTTCCTTGATGTATCCAGAACGGATCTAACTCCTAGTTCACCTCGGACCCTTTCATTCCTTATTCGATCTCGCCTGGTTTTTCCTAATATTTTCCGTAGGAATCTCATTTCCGCAGATACTATCCTGCTAGCATGGCGGTCCAAGAATGCCCAGCTTTCCGATCCATACAGTAGTACTGGGAGAAAAACTGATTTGAAAAGCAGAATCTTTGCTTTCCTGCTCAACTCCTGTTTTCCAATAAGTGTCATGGATATTTGGTAGAATATTCCGTTGGCCTTTTGGACTCTATTCATAATCTCCTGGTCTTTTATTATTATTTTATTATGGTATTTTATTACAACAACTGAACCAGAAGTCCCCGACATGGATGACGCCATAGAAGAGGAGGAAGTCGAAACAGCCATTACTAAAATAAAGATGGGAAAAGCGGCTGGGCCAGATGGGATTCCACCCGAATTTATAAAGTATGGGGGAAATGACCCTGTCAAGTGTCTCCAAACATTGTTCCAAAAGGTTTGGGATCTCAAAAGGATACCAATAGAATGGGAAAACAACATCATTATCCCAATCCATAAGAAGGGAAGCCAGAGTGTATGTGATAATTACCGCCCCATTTGTCTGTCATCGGTGGTATACAAACTATACACTCGGATCTTGGAACAAAGATTAAGGAAATTAAGGATTTGGAAGAGGAACAGGCAGGTTTTAGGCCCGGTAGGCAGACACAGGATCATAACTTCTCCTAGCGAATGATTGTAGAGAAGGCATCGGATAGAGGAAAAGTAGTATACCTCGCTTTCTTGGATTTACGGTCGGCTTTCGGCCACGTTCCTAGACAGGAAATATGGGCTGCATTGGAAGATAGGAGAATCCCACAAAATCTTATAAGTTCCATCAAATCAGTTTACCAAGACCCAAAGGGAGTAATAAGGCTAGCCGGCACTGAGTCCAGGTCATTCCATTAAAGATAAAAAAAAAAATAAAATAAAAAAACGTAAACAGCCTGATAATTCATAAATAAATGGCAAGCTATAAGAATGATTTAATTGAAAACTAATGATATTACGTTATTAATAGTACAATGATATTATGTTTTTAACAGTATTAAAAATTACAAGAATATCGCTAATAATGGCGACTGGATATATAATATATGAGAGAGTATAAGATATTTATTTTATGTTTAAAAGTGATTAAGAATAATAAATGAACATTCAGTGATCACTTTTATTAAAAACCCGGACGGTAGTGGTGAGTAGTGATAGATTTTAAAGTGCTCGGAAATTACAAATGTCTCTATTCTATTACAAACAACAATGACATACTTTGACAGGACCTGAAATTGGGTATGCTCCTGGCAAATAACGTCGGGCCAACAAATGGGTGTCTGGCACCATAATGGGTGGCACCATAATACTGAATCAGTTGACCTTCCAGCATGCAAAAGTAACGTCAAGATCCAAGGAACACCACAACTAATTCTTACCACAACTCAAAGATTGTTAATTCTTAACATTCTGGAGCAAATAAATTGAGAAAGCTGACCCGCACTGATAGGTTGTAGACCCGTTCCTGAACCATTGTGTTGATAAACCAATTTCCCCTGAGTTCCAGTTATATTGGGAGTATGGTATCCATCCATCTCCAGATCCATCTCAACCGCCCACCATGCAAAGGCACCACTGCTGCTTAGCAGGGAACCTTAAACCATGAAAGAAGGCATCGGTTTGAGAAGCAAAGGAATTGAAGAAGGAACCTGTAATGATTGGTTATAAATTTGAACCCAAAAAAACAAAAATATTGTCTTTCACATACTTCCACTACAAAAATAACTGTTCAATTAGCAAAATGCTGTATCTATTAAACTGGTTTCAAGATGTGAATTAGCAAAGTAGGGGCTGCCGCAAACGAAAAGGCATTCATCAAGACATGAAAGAGAGCATTTTCCCAATCCCAGCCAGGTCTTTACAGAAGACCAAAAAGACTGCGATTATTTTCTTAGAACCATATTATTTATAACCTATCTACCCACTGCTGCATATTTTTTTTTTTTTTTTATCGATACTGAACATCCTCCCATTTATCGAATAAAACTCAGAGTTGATAGAAGCGTATGTTAAATATTTATTTGGATGTTGCATTCTTCTTTCACTACGTGTGACAACAGCTTCTCTTTCGTTTTCTTTAAGAGCGCACGATTCTTCACATACACTATCTTCTGGTTCTCTTTCTGGGCCCGTCTTCACAAGTACTAAATCCTCCAAGGGGGAAATTCGTTGCACGGGCCGTACAAACACCAGATGCTTTTTTTATGGCGAGCCATTCTGATAATCCCATCCTTTCCATTTATTCATTATACCTTAGGAACTTTAGTCATAGCAAGCTTTCTTTTTAATGCTCTCAACCAAGATTATCTCCTTCCTTGAACATGGGCTGTTTATTTTTCTCTCTCTAAAATACTGACGAGTTGACTAAGGTATTCGGCCCTGAATCCCTTCATTAGGTGTCCTCAGGTCAGGTACTCCAACGATGGGCGAATCCTGAAGAAACATGGCTAGTGTCTATATTCTGAGTGTCTTGAGGCACGCACGTTAGTGGCCTCTGATTGATAATATTGTAGTTTCATACTGGCAAATCATTGTATTGAGCTCCCCATATCGTATTGAGCCTCCCATATTGTTGTATTGAGCCCCCCCATATTGTTGTATTGAGCTCCCCATATTGTTGTATTGAGCTCCCCATATTGTTGTATTGAGCCCCCCCTCCCCATATTGTTGTATTGAGCTCCTATTTGAGAGGCGGTGGTACCAAGGCTCTCCTCATCATTTTTTTAGCTCTTTGATTAAGGCGCTCCCACCCAATTTACCTCCCACTTTTAATAAACTAAATAATTTTACACAAAAATAAAACACGTTAAGCAGTTTTTTTTTAAACACTTTGAATAAAACAACAGGCAATTGATTAAAAATTTATCAATACAAAAATTAGAAATTAGAACACTAAAGTCTTGGGAAGTTGATGAACGAGGGTCTCAACGCGCTCGCTACAGTAGGTCGTGGGTTAGAATCCCACTTGGGTGGGTTAAAATTTATTTCGTGTCAGAACCACGAAATGAATCGGCATTTCCACCCTACTCTACAATAGGGTGGTTATCTATGGGATAACAATTCCTTCCTGCCCTAATTGGAGTACATAAGGACGTTAAACCCTAATAAACAACAACTAAAGCCTTTTAGTAGCCTAAAGAAAATATTAAATTCAGCAGAACCAGTTTTAAGAGGTATTTTCATTGCGATTATTTTTAAGAATCATATGATTCATAACCTCCAAACACTGTTTATAGAACATTTTTTACCCCGGTTGTCATCAAGGGAACTCGCTCCCTTGTTTTGATGTTAGAAGATAACAATTTGTTAATAGAGATTTCAGCTAGGCGATAAAGACACCATCTTAAGTTTCATTATGTTTTTAAAATTGATTTGTAACAGAACTTGGACGAAATTAAAGCTGCCTGGATTGAAATACTTTTGCGATACCATTCGTAGGTCTCTGATGAAATGAGTTGTGTAGATATATGTTGATATTAATATAGTGTATATGCTGCCTCTATTAATGTAGAGGTAAGTAGTTGGACTTTGTTAGTATTTCCAAGCAAAAGAATAACATGGAATGTTTGCCCTACTCTTTACCTATATTTGAAGCTAGTTTCCAACTTTTTTGAATAGACTTCCCTCACACCTGATGTCATTATGAATGTTTACTGATTTTATTTTATACTGTCCATACGAAATTTCACCTCCAACGTTTCAGTCAATTTCCGCTGAAGGTAAGTAGCTAAGTAGTAGTAACTTTAAATTTTCAAGCGATTTATATCTACATATAGGTCATCCTCCCATTTCATACGAATTTGTGTCCCGAAGCGATTGTGGTTTCTGCATGAAATTTCTTGCAACCCAATTGTAACAGGTAGGTGCAAGGTACTTACTTCTTAAACGTAAAGTAGCTTCCCAAGGTTATTGATTTTGAATTCAAAACGTCAAACTCTATTTCCCTGTTTAGTGCGAATAAGACCATAAATCCGTTTTTGCAATTATTAATTTACTTTTTTTTCTAGTACCTCAGGTAAGTTGCAGTATATTGAATTGAAACTGAGGCTAATTACTTACAAAAAGAAGAATGACTTCTAATGCCTGTGTCCCATAGGGTCAATCTATTTCCCTCACATTTTTTGAAATAGCCCGCCAAAGCATAACCAAGATTCATTCCATTATATTTCAGGCTGACAACATTGCAGAAGCTTCCAGCAAAACTGAGGGTAACTTAACTTACAACAAATTTCCTTAGTAAGTTGTCCCAAGTTTTTGTCGAATCAAATGTTCGAATTGTGTCATTCGTAATTCTATTCAAAGAAGGTAAGTTTAATTCTTGTTTTCTTTGCATTGACGTATATGTTTCCCTTGCAGTTCAGAGTTCCATTTGTTTTTTTTTTTTTTTTTTAAATGCGTGTGGTGTTGTTAATCTTAAATCAAACTCAAAATTCTATTTCCCTCACACCAAAAGTGAGGGAAATAGATTACAATAGGAAAAAATGTAAGTTAAATAACATTAAAAAAAAGGCTTTTTATTTATATTTTCACTATTTATATTAATTAAATATAATATTCATTATATTAATCTAATGTTCGAGTTCAAAGTTTAAATTTATATTAAATGTCTCACCATTTTGATTTATTTTCTTTTTAAGTTTTATGTTTAAATATTTAATTAATGTTAACTAATATCTTACAATATCGACTAGTTGATATCATACTCAATAACAGTTCTATAGCTGTTCTAAGCAATATATATTATTCTAAGCAATAATATATTTATAGCTTTTTTAAAAACAATTAAATTGAAAATAAGTAAATTTTATCATAAATTTCTAGCTCTATATGACATTGTATGGCACTTTTGTTACCTCTATCGAATGGCGCTTGCCACTCATCGGTCGATTATCAAACTTCACTGCGCACCAATTCTTTATCGCTTTTTTATGACAATTTAATTGAAAATCTGTTAATTTTATTGTTGCTGAACCTTCCTTGGACTAAGAAGATAATGTGGTTAAAATTTGGTAGAGATTGGTTCAGTAGTTTTCGCGGTTAGTAATAACTGACGAAAAATGGCTTATCCATTTACATAATAGTATAGATAGATAGGTAGATAGATAGGTAGATAGATAAGTAGATAGATAGATAGGTAGATTAATAGATAGATAGGTTGACAGATAGATAGGTAGGTAGATGGACAGATAGATAGATGTGTAGATAGATGGTAGATGGACAAATAGATAGATGTGTAGATAGATAGGCAGATAGATAGATAGACAGATAGGTGGATAGATAGATAGATAGATAGATATGTTGACAGATAGATAGATAGGTAGATGGATAAATGTGTAGATAGATAGACATATAGGTAGATAATGTCCACAAAATATTTACTTAAGTCAAAAACTACCTTTGTAGTTTATAATCTTTGTATGCGAGGCTTTGACATTCTCATTTACATATTTTGTACCGCACAAAGTACACAGAGACTATTATTCAAAGATCATAAGAGAAAACCAAATGCCATTTATCTTATCACAAAGTATTTTAATTTACATAATATATAAAATTATAGAGTAGGCTTTTATAGAAACTTTAATGAAGATATTTTATGGCATGGATAACCTGTTACGGAATATTTTCTTCGGGGGAGGGGTCCGGTTAATCCTAATACTAAATCCGAGTAGTGGCAAGGTGGCATTGATTGCTCAAATCATTAATTTCCTAACCCTCTCTTCCGGTGAGGAATACCGTGCTACAAATAGGATAAGGGAGAGAAGAAGAAAAGAAGCAATAATGAATGGAACCCTGAGACGACTGCTGATAGCACATGCAAATGAATTCTGGTTAAATTTATAACTAAAATGGGAAGATATATATATATATATATATATATATATATATATATATATATATATATATATATATATATATATATATATATATATATATATATATATATGTATGTATCTTTAAATATATGGAGGGAGGGCAATTAGAGAAATTGATGACGTTATTAATCAAAGGTGAAGGCTTTACCATAAAGGTAGATTCGTTCCACCAATCTTGGAAGATGTTTAGAAATACGAAAGTGAGTGACTTATTTAAATTGTATATAATGTTATCTATATAGTGTTAGACCACCTCCTCTTGTTGGGCGGCGAGAGGAGCGAATATTGGCAGGTCAGTTTGTGTTTTGTGGTTCAATAAGTTCACTTCTATAGAACGGAATAGCTTGAGCTCGACTTAAAATATTCTTTGAAAATAAACACAGCTGATTTACAAATTTCTCTTTGAAGAAAGATATTAAAAATCTGACTCGTATTATCGATAGTAATTGATATATATGTCTCTTATTTACTTTTATTTTATTTATTGTTTACTTTTCCGCAATAATTCCTAGATCCCTTACCTACTAAATTCTGGAGTTTCAATGAGAGGCTACCCTTTTTCTCAATGTTCTGGCTCAATGGCTATCTAGCTTTAACTACCCCCACACCCTTCCCCAAATATTGCCCATTGCCCTCCGCAATGAGCTGGAGAACATTTGTAAATATATAAATATTTTAGTATTTAAAGTCATTCATTCTCCACTCATGGTGTGTGTTTATGGCCTATGTACTTGCCCTTATTGGGACTTCCTCGCATACATGAATAGCTTCATTTTTGGTAAATAGTGTTAATGTATCAATGAAATTGTTTTATACATTATTTACTTTTTTAAAATTTATATTATATATTGTTATTTTTTAATTATATCTATTTATTGTTAAATATTTTCTTAACCTTTTCCTGATAATTTTTCTGTTTTCTTTCCTTCCAATATTCTTTTATCCTTTCACCATGCCTCTTTTTTCTTTCTTCCGACCATTTTCCACCTGTTTTCTTATTTGTTATTACTTGAAATCACAAGTTTTAAACTTTCTTTCTGAATGCATATCTCTGTTCTGATTCTTATGCTTTTATGTTGCGTTTTTCTAAATAATTTCTTTAATTTTAATTTATTTTCCCAGAGATACTTGAAGGCTGTTGTCATCCATTCTCTATGATTGTCCTAAAACATGAGTCTTGTTTTCCTTATTGGTTCTGTTATTTCTTCTTTCAGGCCTCGATGCTTCTTATAGCACCTAAATGCTCCCTTATAATTCCTCTATCCAATATTTCCAACCAATAATTTAGTGCTGTTAATATATTTATACATAACTATTTGGCATTCACTGTTATAACAATGAATACTTCACAAATAAAGTGATACAATAGAGAAATAAATATATATTTACTGTAGTTATGCATTTAACTGAATAGCATCTGTGAGATGAGATGAGGAGGGCTACCACGTACAGAGTTAAAAAAATCAAGTTATGCATTACTGGCTATTTTTGTTATGGCACATGTGCACCTGAGAGATCACATTACTGGCTATTTTTGTTATGGCACATGTGCACCTGAGAGATCACATTACTGGCTATTTTTGTTATGGCACATGTGCACCTGAGAGATCACATTACTGGCTATTTTTGTTATGGCACATGTGCACCTGAGAGATCACATTACTGGCTATTTTTGTTATGGCACATGTGCACCTGAGAGATCACATTACTGGCTATTTTTGTTATGGCACATGTGCACCTGAGAGATCACATTAGATTTTGGCTTTGTACCTGTCATATGTCATGCTGATCCAAGATATACAAATTTTAGTTGTATCATTTAGTTTATTATTTCATTATGGCATTTTGTACACTAACATATACTACTATATAGTAAATATTACTGTTTTTTTCAGAAATAAAAAGTTATTGCTATTTTCTAATTATATTTATTAATTATTATTATATATTTTTTAACTTTTACCAATAATTTTTATTTTTATTTTTTTCTTTCTATTGGCCTATTAGATACAATATACCAATTTCAATTTATTCTCATTTGCTTCAATTGATGTTTTTTAAAATTTTATTTCCTACAATTTAATAAATTAACTTTGAGCCATTCAGTAACTTATATCTAACTTAGAGGTTGGAGGGTCCCAAGGTAGGGAATCGTTCTATATCTTGTTTGATAAGAGAGCTTTTGGATTTTATTTTTAAATCCAATTTTAAAGAATATTTAAATTAAATATTATTTTTGAAGAAGTTCAATATTTTTATTTTGTATTTTCTTCCTCCTTCCTGGGGAATTCTTCAGGGCCTGATGCTCAGGGGCAAAATGGAATGAGGAGTTGCTAAATCTGAATAGAACAAAAGACACAGAAGAGACAAAAGAGTACAATACCACAGGAAGAGACTGCCTCAATGATAAACTCATGTCCTATTCAGCTTTTTTAACTTTGCATTCCACTCAGTTGCAGAGCATCATTCTGTGAAGAGGTCCCCTGGAAGGTCGGACGGAATATAAGATAAAAATATTATCCCCCCCCTGAACATATGAGCCAGTACAGTCCAAATATGTGTATCCAGGAAATAAGTTTAAAAACTACAATTATTTCTATCTTACTAAGGCAGCAATAACCCAATGCAAGGTAGCAGTGACCCATATAAAGTAAAAACTATTAGAAATATCTCTTATTTTTTAATATTTTGCCATCTTGAAAAAAAGTGCCTAAGATAGTGGATAGAGTATATTGGACAGTAAAAGCCTGGACTTTGAGACAACTCTATTTTTGGCAAGATATTTCTTTTTTAGTTTTACTAAGAGCTCTAGCTGCTTTTTCCTTCAAATCAAAGGATATCCTTGGACGTCCTTGTGGCCTGCTTCCAGTTTGGTGATAGCCCAGAGTGTTTGTAGAGCCTGTATTTTTTGACCATCTTGCAGAAATACCCTCTAAACTGTTTCCTTCTAAAATATTTTCCTTGATCGTACTTTGAGTAGGAAAGTATATAGAGGTTTCAATAGTCCTTTATCTTCAAGTTAATAATCCTTTTGTAAGGATGATAAGTACTTTTATTAAAGGATGATAAGTACTTTTATTAAAGTTAATAAGTACTTTAGTTTTTTTTTAATTTAAAGCAAGTAAAGAAAATTATTTAAACTAAGTTCAAAATAAATTTGTTTGAATAAAACTTTAATCATGAATAAAATTGAAGGTAGCTACTTTGTGTTATTCTTGAGAACCTTATTCTATTTTTGTAACTTCTCAGATTTTTTTTTTCTATTTTAATTATAAGAAAAATAATGTGATTTATTATTATACAAATAGTGAATCTTCAGTTGCACCTGTCCTCTTGGTTCACGGAGGAGCAGAAGTTATCCCGGACAATATCAAACCAATCAAATTGGATGGAGTTAAGAGAGCAGCTTGCGAAGGTTACCAAGTGTTGATGGAAACTGGATGTGTTCTTGATGCAGTAGAAGCAGCAATAGGTGTATTAGAAGATGATGAAGCGTTTAATGCAGGTCCTCTAAATATATTTTTAAAATTAAAAAATAGAAAATATATTGGATCATATTTCTAATATATATCCTGTGAATCATAATCTATTTCATTTTGGATAATTGTATATTAAAAAAAAAACCTGTAGCACTCACAACCCATGAAGGGTCTTGTGTTCAGTACTTCGGTAAGTATGTACTGTTTCTGAGCCAATGGTTATGAAAGGAGGAGTTTTGAGCGTAATACTCTCTCAACTGCCTGGTTTTTTCCCCAATTAAGAAGGGTACCCACTTAAAGAGGCTTGGTGTGCCCCAGAAGGGTCCCCTCACCCCAAAGCTGATTCATGGTCCAAATAACAGAAGATAAATTTTCTGCTTTCAGTTAATAATTTCTCAAAACTCATAGAAATATCAAGTTATATGCAATCACAATAATATTTTTAAAGCACTGATTGGTTCATATCCGAGCTAATAAGAATATGCGATTCACCTTAGGTTTTATATCTCTTCATCGACAATTCTCGAGAATCGAGAATTTAGGTTTTTGTAAACTTATTACCATCATACTTTTAAATTACCCCAAGGTGCATTAATTTCCTTTGTATTTAATTTGCAGTAATTTACAGGTCGAGGTGCAGCTCTCAATTTAGATGGACAAGTGGAAATGGATGCTCTTATTACAGAAGGAAGGACATTTTCATCAGGTAAACTTTGAGGCTGGTGTTATTATTGTATACAAAATGAATTATTTTGAACATTTAAATAAGTCTTTTTGAATTTTTAGGTAGTATTACTTTAGCAAGGAACATTGCACATCCGATCAGTGTTGCTAGGATGGTCATGGAAAACACTCCTCATGCTATTTTAGGAGGAGACGGAGTAGAAGACTTTATTGTGAAAATGGCAGTCCCAAGGGTATCTGATGACTACCTCATTACAGATCTCTCTAAATTAGCTTTAGAAAAATTTAATAACCAATCTCTGACAGATGATAATCCTTCCCTTGTTGAATTTCAAGAGTAAGTGTTAATAGTATTATAAACTGAAATAGAAAATATAGAAATTTAAGATAATAAATATTTCACCATGAGTTAACAACATTAAATGTATTATTTCAAATTTTATATTTGTATAAACTTAAGATCTCACTTGTAGAGACATAGTATATCTCTAAAGTATTGTAATGATTTTCTTCAATCATGAATTTTTTAATAAAATTATATATCAATAATTAATTGAATTAAACTAATTATGGGGTTCTGTCAATATTCTTTTGAATTATGACTGGAAATATTTAAACAAGGTTTTGTGCACACTTTTTATATTTATTATTTTATAAAACAGAAAAACATATTTAAATTTACCTTAGTTTAATTTTAATTTAAGTCTATTACTGAGAGAACCACTAAACACTTTCACTTATCTTGCCCAGTCCATTCTTTGTCTCCTGGTTCCATAATCTTCTATGACTCCAGACACCTAGCTGCTCCAAGGCCCAGAACTAACTGACCCTCTTCTTTGCTCCTTGTCGCATAACCAACTGTCCCCTTTTCCTACCTGCCTCAAGGGCTGGTATTACCTCCCCAGGTATTGAAGGAGTCCCTAATCCCTAGGCTCCTACCTGGTTTTGACCCTAACTTCCAATATTTGCTCTCCCTGAACTTAAAATGCAAATATGATTACAGTATATTAACAAGGGGAGTGAAGAAAATATCTTGTAAGAACATAGGTCTGCAAAATATCAAACAAAAACATTACTAAAATTAGATAACTCAAAAATATCTCCAGATTTTTTTTATTTATTATAGAAATATTGATTATTTCTTCTAAATAATTGATAATTGTTATTATCAAAAGCCCAAAAGGTGGCGACACTGTGGGTTGTGTCACTGTTGACAGAACTGGTCACGTTGCTTCAGGAACTTCTACTGGAGGTTTGACGGGCAAATATAGGGGAAGAATTGGAGATTCCCCGCTTCCAGGTTTGTATTAAATGAAACTTTATTAATTTTAAAGAAGATTAACCTTGAATAATAATATAAACTATTTCTTAGATTGAATTTGCCCTAGATTTTGGGGTTTAGAGGAATAGTTATGAGAAATAAAAATTATCATGAGGCAGGTGAAGAACTTGGCCAAGAGACTTAATATTAACCCTCTATAATAATAAAATATTTTGAAATATCTACTTGAAATAATTAATCAAAGTCTGAAATATTTCTTGAATGCTATAACTATGCTACTCTATTCAAATCTTAATGTAAACTGTGAATATTTAAAATGAATATTTTTAGCAAGCATGAACAAATTAATTGGGAATAATCAGGAAATGGATAAAATATTTTACATATCGATATCTCACATCCAGAATGAAAAGAAGCATCAAAATTCATCGTTAGTAGTTTTTTTATTTTTTACTTGGACGTGACAAACATACTTTAAATATGCTAAAATCATTGATTGATACTTCTAGTTATAAAAATTGTCTAGAAAAAATATCCAGTAGGCTTTTTAATATTATATTTTGTCTCTAATATGAGCTTTAGCTAAAAAAAGTTTTTTGATATGTGCATCTTCTTGGATTCTGGATTGGATATGGATGTGTATTTAAATTTTTATTAAATAGGTATAATGTTTTTCCAAAGAACATTAAAAGCTTGTTATTTCTCAGTTTAAGTTTATTCCCCAGAAGTATAAAAATTAGGGTATATAAGACTATTATACTAGCAATAGTTCTTTATGATCATGGATAAACATGGGCATTTGGGTTAAGGGAAGAATAATGCCTTTCAATTTTTGAAAATAAAATAATATACTGCCTAGAGATTTCGGCCCAAGATAGGATGACAATTTAGAAGACTACATAACTTTATCTACTCGTAGTATATATATTTGAGGTAATAGCAGCATGGCACTTAAAATGGGCATGCAATTTTATTGGATTTAATAATGACCGAACTCCAATGTTGAGCAGTCGGGGCTAATCTTAGGGATTTGGGTTTTGATGGGGTAGATCGGAGGGGATTCTGAGGTAAGAAGCTGGTTGTGTCCGCATCAAATCTTAGGGTTTGCTTAGCCTTTCATTCATTTATTTACTTTGGTATTTTATCTTTGTTATTTATATTTTATATAGGTATGTATGTACTTATAGGTGTGTTATTTAGGTGAAGCAATTATAGAATAGTAATTTTTATATCTTTGAAGACTACATTAATAAAAAAATCAAAAACTAACTCACTTACAGTTAACTTTTTCGAGGGAAACACATAAAGCGACATCAAAAACCTGACTTGTTTAAAAAGAATATTTTCATAATTTTTTTACTTTACTAATAATATAGTATAATATAATAGCAATCACAATTTGGGCAAAAATTTTAAACTGAAGATATCAATTGTAAGGATCTTAAATTCTAAACTCAATATTTTTCTCTGTAACAAGGTTGATATAAATGTTGGTTTGTTGGAGGAAGTGGAGGGTACAGTGACGATGAAGTTGGTGCTGTATCTGTGACAGGCCATGGCGAACTCATCTTAAGATGTAACTTTTCTCATCGAATACTGTCTTTGATGAAAGAAGGTATCATAGAATTAATTTCCCATCTATATTCTATTTTTATCTATTAAGTAGAACCTTTTATGTTTGATGAATGTTATATATTGCTCTATACATTTGTTGAACACATCTAATTGCATCTATATTTATTAGGGATGTCTGCCAATGATGCAGCGGCTACTGTATGTGACTACATGTCGAAGAGAATGGAGAAAGCTCTCATGGCTGGTGCGATAACAGTGAGCAATACGGGGGAGGTTGGAATATACTTTTCTACAAAGCACATGCCGTGGGCTTACAGAATCTATAATGAGCTTCACTATGGGATCAACCAAGGCGAGGATTTTTGTGAAGAAGTGCCCGAATGAAGATGACATCTCCCCAAACTTTGATATAAATAAACTATATTAATGGCATTAAAAAGTTGATTTTTAGAATTGATGTAATTAACAATTTATTATAATGGTTGCCTATCCCTCCTTGATAAACTATAGTTATAATTCTATTCATGCACTTAAAGTATTAACTTTGCCATATGTTCCTTTGGGGAAATTCATGGGAGAATCAGATAATGTTGAGCCATAAAAAAAACAAAACAATATATTTATAGTAATAAAGTGATCTAATCTCTTACCTATTTTAAATTTTACATTTTTATTAAAGATATTCTGTTTTTTTGATATAGACTGAAACAAGTTTTAATATGTGATAGTGAATAATTGCTGTAGGATATAAAGTTGAAATTATGAAATAATGTTGATATTGTTTATTTTGTTCTATGAAGTAGATGAGAACTAAGGCCTGGGAAAAAGAAAACTATAAGTATAAACATAGGTACATGGTTATAGATATAGGTACATACTTTTTTGTGAACCTGAGTGTCATCCTAAGTTATAGGTCCTCTTCACAGTTCTCAACACAATGTATGAATAAGTATAAACAAAAATTAAATGCTTTTAATTGATATGTGCAGAAATAGATTATTTAATTTGATGTTTATATGTTATTATTTGTATTACTTTATAATCAACCTATTTAGTTGATACTAATGATAATTATATTAATATGATGAAAATAATTGGTTTTAAATGATAAACAGGAGCATTAGGTTAAGATGTTTTGTTATCTATTAGCTATCTAAGAGAAAGCAGTTCCTAAAGGCACTTTCACATTTCATAATGTTTAGGCCAAAAATTTTATTCATTTTAATTTTGCTATTTAGTAATATTAATATTTTTTTTTATGGTTGGTATAATTTCTTTTTTTTTGTTGGTATTTACGTACGTTATGTACTCCAACTAAAGGAAGACTGATAGCCTGACAATGTACCAACCTATTCTTGTCAGAGCGGGAAAGTTGAAATTTATTCCAAGGGTCTGTCGTGGTATAGATGTCAATACAACCCTATCAGGCTAGAATAGAACCGGCGCCACAGAGATTACCAGAAAGTGCTTGGCACTTTTGTCACCACGCCTCTGCTTCCTAATTTACGAGCAATGTCATGGCAGCCATTTTTTCTCTTATATAAGAGAAAATAATGAGATAAAATATATTCTTATTGGACCAGTAAACCAATCGTTTTAAAAGCAGAGTTATAACTTTTTTCAAAATGAAGCACTATTGATATTGTATGAATTGGAAAAATTGCGAATAAAATGACGTACTAACAGTAATATTGTGGACCATAAATAATTGTGTTAGAACAAAGTTATCAACAAATTTAGAATAAATGCCCGATATTTTGAATATTTTACCTAAACTCGATCCTATCCTTAGCATGTAAAAGTCCAACAGGTAGGTCTTTGTCACGTCTTTAGGGTCAGGCGGCACATTTAATAGGTGCATATTATTATACTCAAATAAATTAAAATTTGAAGATGTTGGCCCAACTACTATTCTACTATTAGAACTGTATTCTTGGTTTTTGTTGATTGGGTCTTGAATATCCTATATAATTGAATATAAATCAGGTAGGAAGGCAGGTTTCCTACCTATTGTAGCCAGTGCGAGAAGGTAGAGATTTCTTTCGATATATTTTTCGAATGAATGTAAACACAACCACGCATAGTTGACACTAGCTCCGTTCGAGACCCGAAAGTGCTATAGTGTCTTACACGCTCGGCCACCAGCGCCTCCCTCAATTATCGAAGATATTTATTACTATGTTGTTTCTTCTTTAGAGAATTGTAATGGGAAATTGTTTTTGCAATTTGCCACATACTTTTACATCTTTGGTGTAATTCAAGCGTTCAAATAATTGAAAACTATTTAATAATAGTAACAATGCTTTAATTGATTATATTAATAATCGATGTCAGCTTTCATATTTATTTTATGGCAGAAGTAGTTCTCGGCGAAGGAATGGAATGAACTTGTGCAATAACTTTGTGAGACATTAAAAAAAAAATCACTGGTAATTATAGCTAAGGCAGTAAATAATAATAATGATTTGACAGTTAGAGGGAAATATTGAGAAAGAGAGAGTTGAAGGGTTTCACAATGATAGGATTACAGGGGACTGTTTCAGAATGAATTGAAGCATGAACAAGTACGACAAATGAATTGCTCAATCCTCCCCTGGCATAACTCTTTATTCATGGTTGTTTAGTCCCGGAGGGGGGGGGGGGGGGGGGAGGGATCTCTCTTTTCTCTTTGTCCTATCTCTATTACGGTTCGATTGTCTTTCTACCATTTAGAAGGAATTACACTCTGCTAAAACAATATTGTCCACGCTAGCCAGCAGGTGCTCGGTGTCTTTGGGGTAGCAATTACTGCGGAGCAGCTCAGCTTTTTAGGTTGTTTTTTTTTTGTAGAACTGCTAATCAAACTAATAACGTCAATTTTATTCTAAAAAAAAAAATCTAGAAAAAATAAAACAGGCGTAAATGATGACTAATGATCAGTAATCTGTTTGCCAACTATTCTATTGGTTACCTCTATACACAGGTATCACGAAAAATAATATGTTCATTTAGGTGAGTTAGTCGATCTTGAATGATCCTTAAATAGAAGGACCCGGGAGTCAACTCTATTCGAGCCTCGATCTAGAAAGAACAAAGATGGCTGTATTTGTGTCTCCTTGGATATTATATCTTATTAGTTTTAGTCGGTTAAATAATATGAATTAAGATTCATTATTTAGCTTCCTAAGTAAGCTTAGGATAATTCTCTGCGGAAATTATTTGATATCAAACCTTGTTCCGTTTAACATGAGTTCTTTCTTGATAATTAATTAATTAATTAAAGAAACTCCATTGATAAATAATTTGAAATTGTTTTATAAACAGCTTATGTTAATTATAAAAAATTATAATTAAAGAAACAAATGTAAATTTAACTAGATTAACTGTTTAGTATAAATATCATTCTAGAGTTTCATTAGTCCTTAAAATACTAATAAAATATATTTTGTTGTATAGATCATGTTTTGACCTGTTTGAACATATCAGGTTTAAAGTATAATGTTGGGATTTGTTTACAAATTCTTGTGCGAGTGGAGGCCTACAGGTTCTATGTTATATACCAGAAGCAATAATAATATCATTCCAAAGAATATAATTATGTTATGGATATCTGGCATCAAACAATCTAGCAATAATGTGAACAATTGTAATTAAAAACGGTAATTTATTATACATTTAAATTGTCTTATTTATTTAAATTGATGTATCGATAGCAATTAACAATAACCTTAATTTACAAATATACGATGGTTCCTATCGATCAAAACATCGTTCAGTAACGAAATTAGTTTTTAGGCTTTGTGGAGAAATGGTGGAACTGTATTCTAGATAAAATTAAACAAATAATGGCAATTCCATTTATACATTTAAATAATTGGTACATTGGACCTATGATAGGATAAACAGCTCACTGGTTGCCAGATCAATGGCCGCCATATTGGAACCAAACAGCGAGGACTATTTATTCAGCTAATTGGCGGAGAATTAATTAGAGGAGAAAAGGAGAGGAATGCTGATTTTTATGCAAACGAGTGTTTTTCCCGACAAGAAGTAGAAAGATGTAATGAGGTGTAGGGAAAGCTCGCTTTCTGCCCCGGGAGAGATACATTACAGATCGCACGTTGCACATTATGCCGCCGTCATGGGCTGCCTCACAGTTAGCCTGTCTCTCCGTCTTCTTTCTACTTTACTTACTCCCTCCTCGCGTTTCCTTCTTTTGATTATCCTTATTTATTATGAAGATTTATGCCATCCTTTAGCGACCGTATCCTTATCATACCTTCAACTACTTACAGCTAATGTATTCATGTATGCGCCGCACGCTTCACAACATTAAATCTGCCTCTTAAAGAGTTCCAAAGTGGCTTTGTACTCTCTCCCAAATATCTTCATCAGCCAAAAATTAAACAATTATATCGTATCCTAATAAATGGAAGATTCACATTTTAATAGCGAAGAATCCTTCAACAAGACCCAACTATAAATAAAGTAAATAAAAATAAAACTGATACTCTAAAGTCGGGAAATCCACATAGCAGTTGATTGTAAAACAAGATATACTACCACGTTTAAAATATGAATTCGAACCCATGGCCACCTAGATAGATATCTTAGAGGCTGGGTTTTAGAGAGCGAATCTGAATATTAAATCTAATAATATTAGCCAGGGGAGGCGCGGTAGCTCAGTGGGTAAGGCACTGGGCTACCATGCTCCCGGGCCCGAGTTCGAGTCCGACTGAAGGCAGAAAATTAATTTTCTGTTATTTCGGTCGTGGATCGGGTTCGAGGTCGGGAGACCCTCCCGGGGCACACCCAGCCTCCTAAAAAGTGGGTACCCTTAATTGGGGGAAAAACCTGGCGGTTGAGCGTGAATTCTGGCCAGTTTTTTTAATATTAGCCAGATTTGACTATTGTTTACTTATTCATTGTTTGTTTCAACTTATTTCTTGAGTTTATGGTTTCTTATTCCGAAAGGAATCGAGTAACCAATTCTGACAACAAGAAAAGCCTGTTACCTGTCATCATAATGAGCCCTAAAAATACCATATAGGAAGGAGATTTTTGAAGTTGAGCGTTTCTAGTCAGGTAGAGGCTTTTTTGTGTTCTCAAAACAACTAACTAGATGATATTCTAAAATATATAAATAAATGGAGAAGAAGATAATGAGGGATGCAGTCAAACAGAAACACCACGTCTAAGTAGAAATACTTTAATCGTGTGTCAACGTTTCGACCTGCCTTGTAGGTCTTCTTCAGGGATATAAAAAACAAAATACTAGATGTGACAAAAATAACAGATCGATAAACAGATGACAAATGGAATACAGAATGGCATGGATAAAAAACTATATACAAATTTTGACGTGAATACTTCTTTAAATTAGCTACCATATGGGGGCAATTCAAAAAACCTAATTATAACAAAATCGGGGGATACAATTTGGCGTTGTAGTTTCGAATCTATCCTCTACATCCAAAATTAAATTATACCACTGGATAGCTAAGGGATCAAAGAATTCATTAGAATAAGCGAGAAAAGTGACGCATCGCGAGCAGTGGAGAGGGAAGTGCCGCAATTTTTAGGTTATTTTGCTGCGTATCGAGATTTGAAATTAGTATAACTTTTGACTCAGAGAAGCTACGATGTTCGTTTAAGTTTTAATCGTCAGCTATCGTCAACATCTATCGATTGTGTATAAAACATCAGTTTAAAGTAGTGACAGTGAATATTAGAAGGTGTTAAAATAAAAATTTTTTATCACAAATATATAAAGTCGGCCTATACGCGTCAAAAAGCCAAAACCAAATACAAATATCGTATATGGTTGGAAAGGGCTTCTGAAGAGCAATGGAATGGTAATAATAAAACACGATATGACCGAGTCAAACAGTGCCAGGAACGTACATTTTGAGGTATTTTGCTACGTATCGAGATTTGCAATTAGTATAACTTTTGAGTCGGAGAAGCTACGATATTCGATTAAGTTTTAATCGTCAGCTGCCGTCAAAATCTACTGATTGTATATAAACCATTGGTTTAAAGTATTGACAGTGAATATAATAAGGTGTTAGAATAAAAAAAGATAATATCAAAAATTTTGTGATAGTGTTCCTGATCAGCATTGAATTATATTTATTACTGCAATTAATGCACAAAGCTTGGTCGAGTACTCAGAAGACATCTCTACTGATACAATCATCAACTGATGCGATTATTTGGCAAACCTTGCAACCACATCATCGCTAGCGGTATCGTCATCATCAAGTCGCAGAGCCGGTGGAGTCGTCATATCAATTGCTTTACTCATTGTAATGGAGTTAACATTGAATTTTCGGAAATGAAAGCAGGCGTCTTTCATTCTTGTCCTTAACCTTACCTTCCTGCTTTCTATTATAATTGATTTATGTATCTATTCTCGTCTATAGCCCCATAGCCTGTTTTGTATATAGTTTTTTATCCATATCATTCTGTATTCCAATTGTCATAATTTTATCGGTCTGTTATTTTTGTCACATAGCCCTGAAGAAGACCTGCAAGGCAGGTCGAAACGTTGGCACACAATTAAAGTATTTCAACTTGGATGTGGTGTTTCTCTTTGACTGCATCCCTGATTATCTTCTTCTCCATTCATTTTAACAGTCAAATATAATTTTATCAATATAAATAAATATAATTTAAAGTAACAACGTTATTTTTACCATGCTTCTGTAAATATCAGAATGTTGCAGAAAGTGCAGAACATTCTCCTGACTCCTTATCTAATGAGCTATTGGTACACTGCGGCCAATATATTAAGACATTACATTAACAAATTTGAGAAAGACAAGCCAATGACTTTAACATAACAAAGTATAATTTGGCGATATATTGAACAAGAAAATATCTTGTGATATTTATTTAATAATGTTTTTCTAGGACTATTATACTCATTTATTTAAATAATTGTTTTAGCAAGACTGAAGGTTCTAAGTTCGCAAAATTGACTTGAGCAGCCTGTAGGTTACAATTGATGAGTTTGTAGCCTAACGTAACGTGAACCGTCCACTGGACCATCCTAACGACTCAGGTTAAATAGGTTTATTATTAACTGCTATTAAGTTATGGTGGCTGATCAAGTTATATAATGCTCTCCTCAAAACATTTCTATAATCCATATCATATCTATTATGACTATTATTAGATAGGCGTTTGTGATGTCAAATAAAGAAATCAAACCATAAACCCAGTTATAATCACTTTATTCGGTGATTACCCTCCCTTGGATACGCTCATGATTTGGCTCTGTAGGCAGAAAATGAAGAAAGTATTAAATTAAATACAACAATTTCTTTTAATACAAATACAACAAGAGATATTAAAGCAATATATAAAACTAATACAGAATATATGTTTATGTTAATATCTTAATTGTAAGAGTGATAATTTCGGCCATGTTGATATAACAGAAAATACCTAAGTAAATATCTGGTGTCCACGATGTATCAACTGAATCAAGACTAAACATTGAATGCTTGTTATTTCGTATTTGCTAAATTAATGAGATGGCTGCCATATTGATCAGAATCCTAAAAATTATAATTTACAAGGCCGCTTTCCTTCGTACTGGTTTTGCGATTGTGGATACTATAGGTTAAAGGACTAAAAGAAGACTCCTATAAGGCATCCGGAAATAAAGTATTTGAGGCTGATGAATTAAAAGGCTTACCACTTCTTCAATACAACCGCCGTTGTACAGATATATAGATATAATTTTTTTTTTATAATTATAAATATTATTATTATTATTGTATAATTATTATCCCATAATTATTCCCTATTTACATACATCTGTGTATATTTATTCGTGAATAAAATATCCCTAATGGAAAGAATATGTTAATATGATGAGTGAACAAAGTGTACTTTCATTGGGTCACAATGAAAGAGGAAAAAAAAAGTTCAAATGTGTAATCACAAATTTTAACAGCGATTGGTTTCTTGTTTTTATTTCTATAGTCGTCATGAAGAAGCGGACTAGTCAACTAGTCAGGTTATCTGCAAAATGAGTTAACTACTAGTCTTCTAAGCAGGATTTTTAATAACTGCGTGGCGAAAGATTGCTCTAGTTGTACTTGAGTACTTTCTGGTAATTAGGCCATAAAGTATCTATTTCGGCGTGAATAGTATTTTTAGCGTAATTACTGAGTTTAGGAAAAGGATAAAGGAAAAGTGCCCAACTGTAAAGTGGACAATTTTGAAGGATCCATTTCTTCACGACAGCCAGGGGATTTACTATCACTTTTTATCCTCTATTCTGGATTAACAATCTGCCTCTTCCCTCAAACTAGGCTAATCAAAATAGTTGGAGATTTAATTTTATCCCAACTTGGTGAGAAGTAATGTCGTGATAATTATCATATGAGGCGCCTAATTCAAAACGTAGCAAATCCACTGAAAATCGAAATTGAGTTTTATATACCGTTGGATCCAGCTCCTTGCCACGCAGAAGGCTGGCTAGGTATTTGGTTTAAAAACGAAGGAAAAGCGATTCAAATATACAATTAAAAATCACGTACTGTTGCAAAATGGATTAAAACTATGCCCATCACAGTACCAAAAGGGAGTATCTCACATTATTGCTGCCATATTATGCATATTATTTGTCAGATTTAGGAGACACAAACGAGGTGGAAGAAACACAATTAGCTGTTTAGAAAAGTTACCTGTTATTGTGATCGTAATCACTATTGACTAGTTCATTTTTTATATAATATTTTATTTTTTTGTTTGTTAAACTAAACTAATAAATGTTTTCAAACATTATAAAAAAAGTTTTTAGATAGCTATTTGTTTTGAATTTTAAAGTTACCGACTACAAAACAGAGTCAATAATATTTTGATTCTACTACGTAGTTCAATATTTTATTGTTTTTATTTTGTTCCTCATTACTTTAAAAAATAATCGCATTTATGTATACAAATATTTTTTAATCATAAACCATTTTCAAAGAAGTTTTACTAAAAGTCTGTCTAGAAGTAAGATGATGAAGAATAATAATTTGTTTAGGAAAATGTGTATTGTGATTACATAGACTAGTCATGTATGTATGTACATATATCGTTTATTACTTTACTATCCGTTTTTATTGTTGACCAAGCTAATAAGTAACATTTTTTATCGTAAAATCAAGTTTTAATCCATCATTTCAATTCTATAAATCAGCTCAGCACATGCATTTATTTCATTATCAAAAAAGAGTAAGTTGCAAAACGGAGTAAGTCCCCAAAACTGATGCAAAACGTAGTAAGTACAGAAGAAAAACTAGGTCAAACATTTGTAGAGCCATCGATAATTATCTGCTCTGACTCCTTGAGTGCAATTAAAAGCCTTTTCAAATTTTATTCCTACAACCCAATAATTCAAGAAATCCATTTCATTAATTCATTTAAATAAGATCAATGAATCTTCAAAAGAGCTAATCTTTTTCTGGATCCCCAGCCATTCTGGTATACCCGGAAATGAGGAGGTGGATGGAGCAGCAAGAAAAGCCCACCAATTAGAAACCTTTACACCCACTTTCTTGTCCGCAATAGAGATGTTTCGACCACTCCACATGAAGATTTTGGGTGAATGGCAGAGTGAATGGTCGGCATCGGAAGGTAATAAATTAAAAGCAATCAAACCGAACATCGGTGGCTGGGCCTCATCCTCCAGACAATGTAGAAGAGAGGAAGTCATAATCACGCGATTAAGAATTCGACACTGCCACAATAACACATGACTACCTACCTGATGGCAAAGAGAGATCCCCTCAGTGTCAACTCTGCAGAGTTGCTCTAACAGTAAGGCACATCTTCGAGGAGTGTCCTCAGTACAGGAGAGAAATGGATAAATGTGGAGTATCTCGTCAGCTCTGTATGTTCTTGGAGTAATAGTGAACAGTACATTTCTAGTACTATAGAATTTATAGAATTTATAAAGAAAATTAAGTTATATAATTGTATTTAATGTTCGTTACTTTATTCATTACTTTTTTTTCCCTCTTTATTTACCTTTTATTACATTATTATTTTTATTTTATTATTATTATTATTATTTTAATTTTTTTTTTTTAAATCTTATTTATGGTTGAAATTAATATAAGTTTATTAGAAATTTATTATTGTTATTGTCATTGTTGCAATGCAGGTGGTATAGTATAGTTCGGGTATATGGGCAATAATAACCATAGCAGTTTTTTGCCCTTAAAAACAAACAACAACAACAGAAGAAAAACCAATTTTTCAAAAAAAACTAGTAAACATGGGCCCTTATTACGCTTACCCAACTAAAACCATCTATTTTTCTGCTAATTATACAAGAAAAATGACATTGATATCAATTGGACATCACATTGCTATGGTTTTTGGCTTCTGGTGAAAAATTTACAAGTTCGGTTTTGCAACTGGACGCCTCATATACGATCATTGATGTTAGGTTTTACAAGCAGAAAAAATTGTTATAAATGAAAAGAGATTGTTATGTGAGGGAGAGATTGATTTGTTACGGAAGGCGTTGCTTTTGAGCTCAAACCTAGTTGGTTTTGCTTAGAACCTTGGTAACCTTGCTAACCATAATAAACCTTTCCAATTTGTTGAAGAGAACTCATTGTTTAATCTTTCACTTGTAATGAATCAAATACCAAATCTCATTGGCAGGTTCCAATTGTTAATAGTTAGGTCAGCAACTGCCATCCATCATCCTGTCGGCTTGAACCCAGTTTCATTACATTCTTATCTATAATAATAATAATAATAATACCCGTGTGGAGTTGCTAGTCTTCTATCGGGCGCCTCCCCAGGTGGCGGATAGGGGAACCCTCACCAGATATGGTGGGCACCGGGGAAATAAAATACCCGGGGCGGACCAAAACTAGCTCAAATCCAGGTGCGTCTGAACCCAGAATGGGCGGCATCCTGGTCAGCGTCTGATCCTCATGTTAGAGGCGGCTGGTCAAGAACCTGGCAGAAGGTATAAAATGCAACTTCCCATTAACAATGGTGCCTACTAGACGACAAGCCTCGGACGAATCCGGAGTGAGGGCTGCTACGGAGGGAATCATTGTTCAGCCTTCGACATCGACTGGTAGTGCTAGCGGTGCCCCGATGTATGGAACCGTAAGGCGGCCTTCTAACGGACTTACCTCGGACTTGGCTTGGAGGCTTTACAGTCTCCCGTGCATCGAAGAGCACCCCCAAATCCAAGTGGAAGACAGAAGCGGATGAGATGGACAAGAGAAATGAACATCGCTGTCATCCGTGCCTACTACTTGGTAACTAAACTAGAGACTGACATAACAGGATACCGAAGAAGACTGCTGCCATTTTGGTATGAAATATACCCTGATGTTATAGTTACAGAACAACGCATCGCGGACCAAATAAAAGTAATACTCCGAAACAATTTCTTGTCTGCAATGGAGATCAATGATATAAAAAATGAAATATTGCAACAGGAAAGTGACCAAAATATGGATGAAAGTAAAAGGTAACAAACAACGCTTCACCTGAGGCTATAGAACGTGTAGAAGAAACTGGCCAGAATAATGAAGAACAAATTAGGCTCAGAGAGCTGTTGGCAACTGAGCATTTTGTATTAGAAGGTGTGCCACTCAAAGACCGCCCCTTGCTCGTAAAAGTGCCATATGGAAAAGAAACTGTTAAAATTGTCCAGTTAATTGACAACATTATTCAAACGGTCTTAACGCCAGAAATGGAAATTTCTGAAATTTGTCATTATATATTGCTATGTCCTCTGTGTGTGTCCAGTCCGGATCATGCATTAATCTACAAACAGGGATGCCAGCCAGGACTTAATCTCCTGACAATTTATAATTGATATTTTTAACTAATTAAGTACTAATGTATTAATCTAATATCTTCTCCAGAAGGTTATCGTGGGGTCAGAAATTAAGATTTGTTAATTATAAAGGAGAGGAATCAAAATATATTAATAATGAGTGGCATGCAAATGATGATGACGGTTGAACTAAAAAAAAACAACGTATAATTAATTATGGGTTGACATATAGAAATTACAACTAGAAATAAGAATCATAACTTAGGTTTAAAACTTATACGGTAACAAATAACTTAATCTAGACTTATCTTAAGGGCAATGCTATGTTGTGGGGGAAGCGGGCGGCTACATGGCGAGAATCCCCAGGCTGGCCGGAAGGCCAGGCCCCCGATCTCCAGGAACCAGACATCTCCGACAAACTCCTCTCTCTCAAAGATCTTCTCCTAGACTGATCCCGACAAAATTTTTCCGTCACTTTTTGATGAATAAGCTCCGCCCCTCTGGACAAAGACCACGCCCCACCGACTTCCCAGTGTTATGATATTTAGAAATATTCAAAATACAGAGTTTACCCCGAATCTTAAAAGGTAAGGGACAAGCAGGTAGAGAACTTTTATTGTATGAAAGGATGTGAAATTTCGGACCACCCATGGGGTGCTGTGGAGGTTGCTACCCTTTTGCCAACGCGCGAATTTATCTTTGTTATTTTCAAACTTATAGGTTTGATACATAGCATTACCCTCCTCTTACAAGAAAAGAAAAATTAATAAGGGAGCAAAACTTATTGATTTTTCTTTAAAATAATCTACAACTATTAACAGAAATAATATATAGCTAGCCCTGAGATAAATTCAATGAACAAAGTTTAGAATACAACAAAATTGAATATCACACTATTGAATTACATAAAAATAAACGCCATCTTACCCTCATGATATCAACAAAATATTACAGTAAGACTATTTTTAGATTCTATGAATAACATGATTTTAGGACTTATCTGCTAAACCAGTGATTTAGAATATAATACAAACTTGGTTACAAATTTGAGTTTAAACAGTGAATTTAATAATTACTTAAAATTTAGCAGCATTATTTCTTTAGAGAAGTCTATATTGGCAAACAAATAGCCATACATAAATTACGAATACATAAATTAAGAATAATATCAAAATATAAATAATAATTACATAAATATTACAAATTTTAATATAAATAAAGCATATAAAAAAAACATTTATCAACTGGAAATGACAAACTAAACCAACAGTATCAACTACATATTTTCTAGACCAATTTAATTATATAAAAGCATCACAGTTAACTCAATATTTATGAATACTAATACTACTACAAATGATAGTAAATACAAAATGAAATTAACGTTTATCCTATTTATGAAATATATGAAAAAAATCAAGGCGCTATATGTATACCTTTTAAGCTCTAAAAACCCTGTAACCAACCGTATTTCTCACATATGTATATGTACTTAAGATTTTTCAATGTTACACTATATAAACATCATCCTTTTACCAAATTAAACATATTTTATAAAAAATAAACCAATAAATAAACAGTTTTCACTTCTTCATTAGTCAGTGATTAAACTCATGAAATAATATATTGAAAAAATATTTAGGGAGCTTCTGGTTTGACGGCACTGGCACTGTAGAACAAGGCTCTGTTGGTTTTGTTCACTTTTAATGCGAAAAATACTTTAGCGTCCAACCACTTGTCACCACACAAAACTAGATATCTAGTAATGATCTTCTTGCAGTTGCAGGAGGCAATTCAGACAAAAACATTATGAGTAGATTCATAATCATCAACGTCTATTTCTAATTTCTGTTGAGCCAGTTGAAAAATAGTTTCTGGTTGCGTCTGCTGAACGGGAATATTCTGATGTCATGCAAGTGATAAAAATATTCTCTGACCTGTTGACCCTTTTTCTTTTCCGAGCTTAAGTGGTTCTTACTACAGATTATTGTTAGGTCTATTTGGAACTATTATCATTGACTGGTAGTCCAAGATTTCACTTTTACTTTTTTCCCACCGGATGTTATTACTTCTGTAATCCTATTGAAGAGGGTTCGCTACCTGAGAATTGAGGGTGTCCTTTACACCGACTGTTTGCAAGCTATTGCCGTGGTACGGAGATATACCTGGAACTGCAGGTAGCCGCATATCCGTTCTCCTAAATGAAGTTATACAATGCAAAATGTAAAATAATGATCTTATTTCTATTTTCTATATGTCAACCAGTAATCTTAAATTGACTCTACTTTAAAAGAAATTAAAAAAATGATATATAACCCGTGCGACTTTTTACTTTATGAAACATGATACTAATAAACCGACAAACAGTCTGTAATATAATTAACTTCAGAATGACTAATTATTTATTTAGATACCTTTTGCTAGTGAATTTTAACTTATACATTCTAAAAATTACGTTACAAATTTTTTTTTTTTTTTTTTTTTTTTTTTTTTTTTACTAAAAATCTTTTAATTTTAATTTACTCATATTCATTCTATAACTTGTTTTCAAAGTATTTATAAACTGATAAAAATTGTAATTATATATTTTGAAACTGATTAAAACTTCGTTGAGGTCTCGTACTGTAATAATATATTTTATAAAACCCAATATTCTACTATTTACATTATGTATGACAAATATATTTTCAGCCTAAAAAATAGTTATTTTCCATAAAACACAATCCGGATCTGTACCAAATTTCCAATAGGCATTATCAATTGTTATAATTTTTTCTTAACCTTCCCCCGCAGATAGTTGCGTACATCTATGGGAGTTGGGTTTTTTTTTTTCAGCTGTACAGTAGTCCTTCCTTATAATTTCTTCAATTTCTATCTTAGGTATTTTCTTATGTTTCTTTTCCATAATTTTCCTAAGATCTTTGTCACAGTCTGTCTTATATTTGTCCTCTTCACATGTTATCTTACTGTTTGTTTCGCCTTTATCTCCACTAGTCTTATTTATATTTCTTTTTAATGTATTAAAACACTGCACAATTTTTGTTTTCGAGCTTTTTTGAAATTTAACACTTTTACCTGCTCTTAATGTTCTTTGTCTAGGTCCTTTTATTTTTCTATATTTGAGCTTTTTTTTTTTATGTTTTTCCTTTTTCTTTGATAACAATTTACTTTTCTTTTTCTTGTTCTTCTTTTTGTTTTTGTTTTTGTTCTTCTTAATTGTTTCTAGTATGTCTTCTTCAATTGTTTTAACTGCTTCTTCAACAGTGTTAAGAGGTCTAGTAAATTTATCCTCATTTTCATCCTTCTCATATTCTTGAATGATTCCGTCATATATCTGGAGGTCTGCTTCATGAAATATTGTTTCTTCATTGACAACGGTTGGAGGACTGGAATTTTCAACTTCAGTTTCCTCATTTACTTCTTCCTCAGCTATTTCTTTAATTTCTTGCGCTGGGAGGTTCTTTTCAAAATCTTGTTCCACTTCTTTTTCTGATCTATATTCCTTAAAAATATTAATCAAATCTTTCCGAAATTCTGAGAGCATTGCCTCTGTCGTCTCTGACCGACTTTTTAAATGTGTAGGGGATGAAACTCCACCTTTAATTTCCATTTCAAAAATTTGATGCTCCAATTTCCTATCCATCTTAGCTTTTTCAGCTCTTTTATGTTTTCTTTGCATCTTTTTTAACATTTTTATGTTTGTTTCCGAATTATCATTAATAGTTGTCTCCGACATCGTGCTTGAGGGAGATGACCGTAAGAAATATTAAAAACACTATAATTATATTAATTAAACCCATAAACTAACGGAAACCCTTTTTATAATAATAAACTTAGTCACACCGAACATCAGTATTTTGTATGAAAGAAAAAAAACTTATGTCACTCATTAATTAATAACCAATTTAAAATAATTAACAATAATTAAAAACCTTAATTATTTGACTAATCGATCCCGAACAAGGGATGACATTTTAATGCTATGTCCTCTGTGTGTGTCCAGTCCGGATCATGCATTAATCTACAAACAGGGATGCCAGCCAGGACTTAATCTCCTGACAATTTATAATTGATATTTTTAACTAATTAAGTACTAATGTATTAATCTAATATCTTCTCCAGAAGGTTATCGTGGGGTCAGAAATTAAGATTTGTTAATTATAAAGGAGAGGAATCAAAATATATTAATAATGAGTGGCATGCAAATGAATGATGACGGTTGAACTAAAAAAACAACGTATAATTAATTATGGGTTGACATATAGAAATTACAACTAGAAATAAGAATCATAACTTAGGTTTAAAACTTATACGGTAACAAATAACTTAATCTAGACTTATCTTAAGGGCAATGCTATGTTGTGGGGGGAAGCGGGCGGCTACATGGCGAGAATCCCCAGGCTGGCCGGAAGGCCAGGCCCCCGATCTCCAGGAACCAGACATCTCCGACAAACTCCTCTCTCTCAAAGATCTTCTCCTAGACTGATCCCGACAAAATTTTTCCGTCACTTTTTGATGAATAAGCTCCGCCCCTCTGGACAAAGACCACGCCCACCGACTTCCCAGTGTTATGATATTTAGAAATATTCAAAATACAGAGTTTACCCCGAATCTTAAAAGGTAAGGGACAAGCAGGTAGAGAACTTTTATTGTATGAAAGGATGTGAAATTTCGGACCACCCATGGGGTGCTGTGGAGGTTGCTACCCTTTTGCCAACGCGCGAATTTATCTTTGTTATTTTCAAACTTATAGGTTTGATACATAGCAATATACATAGTTGCAAAAACGGTAATAAAAGAGCTAAGCATAAAAACAAAAGAGACAAATATTAAAATAACTGATAAAAGCTCTGAAAATAAGATACCAGCTTGGGAAAATAAAATAACAAGAAAAATAGATGAAACTAGAAGACGACTTGGAATTTTAACAAATTACCTAAATGATCCTAGTCATGCGTCAAAGAAGCTGAAGGTAAAAATCGATGAGATAATAGTTCTTTATATTGGACCTATTCAAAAAGATGAAAGCATATATTTGGACAAGCAGAAGCAAAGATTGGCTGCATTAATATGCCGTTTACGAAGGTACAAAGGGTCTATGAAAAGAAAGAATCAAAACAAGTTATTTAAAGCGAATGAAAAAGCATTTTATAGATCACTAGAAATAAAGATTCTCAGGCAGGTACCACCAAAAGCTGTAAATATGGTTGAATTTTGGAAAGCTATATGGGAAAAAGCTACAAATCACAACCATAAGGCCTTTTGGATTTCTGAGGTTCATAAGAAAATGGATAATGTAGCCAGTATGGAACCTACACTTATTACTAAAGAGGATGTAGTGCAAGCGGTAAAAACAATGCAAAACTGGAAGTCCCCTGGCCTAGATAAGATACAAAATTATTGGTTAACAACTAATTTTAAAAGCACTCTTAGAGTCCTGGCAGCTTACTATCAGCGTCTTTTGGAGGGAAAAGAAGCTCCTTCAAGTGACTTTTTTCAAGGCATTACTTATTTACTGCCAAAGAATAATAATACTAATCCAGATCCTAAGGACTATAGACCTATCACCTGCCTCAATGGAGTTTATAAGCTTCTAACTCGGATATTAAACAATAAGATCATGGAACACATTAACAGAAATAATCTCATGGCCGAACAGCAACTTAGAAAAAAATCTAATACAAAAGGCTGCAAGGAACTCCTAGTTCTTGGCTCATTCATAGCAGCACAAGCAGTAAAAAAACAGAGAAATATTTATATGTCTTGGATAGATTACCAAAAAGCATATGATTCTGTTCCATAGTTGGCTTATCGAAACGCTCCGGATTTATAAAATTAATAATGCTATCATTGCCTTACTTTCCAGACTGATGGATAACTGGACCGTTATTCTCAGTATAAAGCAATCCACTGGGAATATCCTCGAAGGCCCAATAAAAATAAAAAGAGGAATATATCAAGGAGACTCTTTGAGTCCAACATGGTTCTGTTTAGCACTCATTCCTGTCAGTGAATTACTAAATTCTTCAAAAAAAGGATATCCTTTAAATGAAAAAACTTGACCCCACAGTTTCTATATGGATGATTTGAAATTGTATGCCACAAATGAGAGAGACATGAAAACATTACTGGAATTGGTTGTAGGATTCAGTAATGATATAACAATGACATTCGGTCTTGAGAAATGTGCTACATTAAAAGCTGTACGTGGCGAACTAAAAGAAAGTGAAGGAATAGGGCTATCTAATAATACTAGGATACCCAATTTATCTGAAGGCGATGAGTACAAATATCTGGGCCTAATAGAGCTTCTGAAGTTCAAAAAAAACGCCAGGGAACGGTTTGAAGAACAATTTAAAAGAAGAATTAAATACATGGGCCCTTCCCGCGTTAATCTATAGTTTTGGTGTTGTTAAGTGGTCAGATACAGACCTGCAGGCCATTGACATGTATGTAAGAGTGGAAATGGTCCGTACAAGAAAACGGCACCCAAAATCCTCAGTCAGCAGCCTTTATATTCCCAGGAAGCAAGGTGGCAGGGGACTCTTGAATGCTCATGGGATGTGCAGACGTATTGAGAATGACCTAAGAAATTATTTCAGCACACATCAATCACCTAAATTCAGAGCAATTAGTGTTATGGATCGAGGCCATACAGCTGTCAGCTTGGCAACGGATCAAGATAAAGAAGAACCAACAATCCAAGCAGTAATAGATGAGTGGAAATCAAAACCGCTTCATGGTAGGTATTATTTTTCACTTATGGAAGAAACCATAAATTTGGAATCGTCTACCAAATGGCTGGCAAATGGGAAACTGTTCCCTGAAACTGAAGGGTTTGTAATGGCGATGCAGGACCAATCGATTCCTACCAATGTTTACAGGAGACGAGAAATATTTGCGGAGAAAATATCTCAGAAAAATGCCGCCTTTGTAAACAAAGTCCGGAATCAATACAACACCTGGCCTCAGGATGTACTGGTCTTGCAGGTACAGAGTACCTCCGCAGACATAATCATGTAGCAGGAATCCTACATCAAGAACTTGGAAAGATGTTTGGAATGATAAAAGAAATGGTTCCTTATTACAAATATAGGCCAATAAGAATAATGACGTCAGGGAGGTATAAACTATATTGGGACGAACAAATAATAACAGACCATACAGTTCTCCACAACAAACCTGATATATTAGTAATGGATCTGGAAAAAAAGGAAGCAAAGATGTTTGAGATTGCAATACTAGTAGATGACAACATACAAAAGACCATCTCCACGATAATATAGAACTCCAGGTACCAAGAACTAGCTGGTGAGTTGAAGACTATTTACAACCTTCAAAAGATTTCAATCCTGCCAGTAATAATATCATGCAATGGCCTTATACCTCAAGTGACAGGCCTACAAGTGCAATCCTTCAAAGATGGAGGAATTTCATTGAAAAAATTAGAAGATGCACAGATGGCAGTCCAACTTGACACAACATCAATAATTAGAAAAACGCTTAATATATAAACTTTTGGTTGGTACTAAACCCTCAAACGTTTACATCACCACTCATGTGTGGTTCAATAAACAATTTAAATAATAATAATAATTAATAATAATAATTCTCGCCCGAACGCTATTATTTTAAGTAGAGAGGACAGTTGAGGGCGCACTGTTAGTCGAGTCAAGGAGTGCTGAAATGAGGGATGTGTAGTCCATCAAATATCCGATAATTTTTGACCTCAGGACTTCGTCAGGACTTCGTCAGAAGGTAAGTATTAAATATACTGAAAGTATGTTTGTATCTGTCCTGCCCCTGGGGGTCAGCGGGGGTGAACGGTAGGGGAGGGGAGAAGTTCAATTATTTTCGTTTTTCGAATTTATCTCGAAAACGGTGGACTCTAGAAAAATATGTTACGAATAAAAAGTAAAGCTAATTAAATTTCCTATAAAATAGTTGTTATAAATATTTGACAAGCCTCAAACGGTTTTCGAGATATATAAAATCGGTAATTTTCGAGGAAAAAACAATTTTACTTCAATTTTTATCAAACATTTGCTTCTAGTGGCTTCCACAATCGTTCCTCAAAAAAAAATGTCATAATATAAAATTGTAGAACATCAAATTTACTTTAATTTCATATATTATTTTATGGCATTTTAAGCAAATATTGAGGTACATTTTTTTTTCTAAAATTATCGATTTTTCGACTTTGGATTTTCGACAAATATGTATATAAAAAATTGTATAGCAAATTTGATTAGCTTTAATTCTGATCTTTCACATATTTGTCTAGAGCCCACCGTTTTCGAGATAAAATCGAAAAACACAAAATTGGGACCTTCACCCCTCCCCCAACTTTAGCTGACCCCTCAGGAGCGGTGACTTTTAGTGTGCTTACCTTCTAACTACTAACGGAGTTCCTAATGAAGTCAAAAATTATCGCATATTTGATGGACTCTACAATATGTTTATTGACTGGACTACGTAAGTGTAAATATTGTACATTGACTGGACTATATGTAAGTGTAGGTATTGTACATTTATTGTCCTCACCTTTCGACTTAATTTGTATCACTCGGATGGGACATTCTTTAATAATGTTATTTTTAGTTTATTGTTGGAATTGCCTGCTAAAAGGTTATAAAAACATTTTCTAACAATGTTACTTTGGCACAATACATCCCACAATATGACAATAAAAGCTTTTCTATCGATCTTGTCTTCTAAACTATCTTCTTTGCTATCCATCAACGACCAACCACCTCCACCAACCTCCGCTATTTTGATTACTATTTAATTATTGTTTTTATTCCAAGTGTTATATTTATTGTTTATTTAATTTCTTATATATTCCTTTTTATTTATTTTATTACCTCTTATTATTATTTTCATGCTATCCTGCTGCTATTAATGCTATTTCCTGCTAAAGGAAAATGTATACAAAAAATAAATAAAATTAAAAAAAAAAACCTTTAAACACAAATTACTTCAAATTGTTTTTGTTATGGTCCCTTTATCCACCTTTCAGTTATAACTAATATAACAACCGAGGCTGCGGGTGTCTCTTGTAATATAATTTATTACACTGTCACTACTTCTTCTATTAAAGTGTTATTTATTGATAAAATGACAGTATTAGTCTCACTCAGCCGATCCTAAGATGAATAATTATGTAAAGGATGGAATACAAATAATATTAGCACACATGTACAACAATACATCTCTAGGTAAATGAAGAATATTCAACAGAAAAATAGGGAACAGAGTCGATCCTTTCTCATCGATTGCTACTATCGAGTTTAGAAAGGATTGGTTAGATGATTGTGCCTTCAAGATCCGTCACGACACGATTCATTACTTGTGGAGTCTTGTTTCCGATCCCTCACGGCATTCCTCGATCCAGAATTATATTATCAGATTCCTCAATCCAGAATTAGAATTATATCATTAGGATTAGCAATGAGAACCACTGGCTAATTATAATGAAATAAGTTCGTTCCTTTAGTTGTGGATGACCTCGGGCGCCGAAGATATTGGGACTTGGAGGCGATTCCTGGGAACACTGCTCGTGCATGTCTTCTTCGGAATTCCGCATCATTTGTTCCGAGCCTGCAGCCTGTAGCCATTCCACTTTATTCTTTATTCTTTATTCTTTACCTCCTTCAGTTTGCCCTGGCTCTTTAGTTAGCTGTGAAGGTAGGTTGCGGTCTGTGGTTGTTGTTAAGGTATTATTGAAAGAAATATTTTCATTGGCTTACATTGTTTATTTATTTATTGTGTGGAGGGATAGACCTATTTTGTGATAGGCTGCTCTCTTCGTAATAATTAAATAATTTTATTTTATACTATAATAAGCGACATGTTTGCTAATTCATTATTCATTAGATATGCGAGTTAACTTTTAACTTATTGTATTGGACCAAACTAACTCGATGACTTGAGCTATTAGATGAGATGGAGAGCTGTAGAGAACCCACAAAGGTTAGACTTGTTATTTAGTTAGCCATTATTGTATTGCCCCTCCCACTAAATATATATATTATAAATAGAAATATAAAGTGAAGCGATTATTGTATTATTAGTCATTGTTTAGGATAGTTTTATAATTTCTTTAAAAGATTATATTTGTAATATATAATTATATAACTATATCCTATATATAAATCCAAAATGTGATAGTTCTACTCTATTTAGTCATCATAATTTTTATTATTATTATTTTTTTTAATTACTTGCAAAAATTACATTAGATTGAGAGAGGGAGAGAGGATGAGATGATGAAGAGGAAGAACTGTGACTAATTGCTAAATGGATATTATAGGGCGGGGGTTGATATATTGGCAACTGTCCGGCTGCGAGGGGTTCGCAGATGAGGGTTCGCTCTCTATGCTAATCCTGAGGGGGGTGGGTGGCTAGTTACTGATTTGTCACCAGCGCCCGATCGAGTTCACCTCATCAATCATCTTCTAATTTATTCAACTGTACCACATCATCATCATCATCTCTTCTTCAACTGTTTTGTTATCAAGTTGTTATATTCATTCTATTGTTTCTTCCTCGCTTCCCAGCTCATTGTGATTATTATTTAACGACAATTTTTGGCTGAAATTGGCTATTATAAATAAATGCATCATCGTATGACCTACCGATTGAATGTGCTTATAAAATCTATTTTTGTCTTTATAGATTTAAGTAACAATCAAACGATGGAATATTTTTATGACCAGAAAAGAGGAAATTGCTGATACGACCCCATTAGCCACGCCACTACCATACCATAACATCACTAACACACGATTAGGGTGACTTGGAGTAAGAACGATTGCACTCCCCCCCCCACCCCCCCTTACAAAATATTGTGGTCAACAAATTGTTGTAGTTTTTTGGATATTTAGGTTTGATTATTATTGATTATTAGCCAGCCACTTCTATTGCAATTATTTTATTCGGAGGCTAGTTTCCAATGTGTCCAATGTTCATTCACCATCATTCTAAAAACATACCAAAAATTCCAAACATCAGCACTCTACAGGAAATGAAAGATGTTGATGCTTAACTAAGGAGGGTAAATGGAAAGCAGCTTCTATCAGGACAGGGTGGGCTGATTGTGAGTGAAATGGATGTGAAGAGGTGAAGTAGAGCTTAGAGGTAGTAGGTTAGTCTTTATGGTTTGTCTATCACTGGTTTGTTTTATCCCTTCCTACTGAAACAAATTTTATATGAGACTACTGGATATATATTTGTTGATTCAAACAAAAAATTGGAGGACTCGATAGCCGAGCAAGGGTACTGAAGGCTGTGGGTTCGAATCCAACTGGGAGGGTTAAAATTTATTTCGTGGCGGAATTACGAAATGAATCTTGACCTTCCCACCCTGGATGGAATAGATAAGGCAATCTGTAGGATAACACGTCCTTCTTGCCATGGTTGGAGTACATTGCAGTAGGACGTTAAGCCGTTCCGATTTTAAATGATTTTATTATTTCTAGATATCTAATTGTATTACCTCAATGGTTTCCTGATATTTATTATGTTTTGTAATTGCATAATTATTTTTATAATTCCCTTGTGATGGTCCAACACGAATGAAATATTTCTGGAGTTAATAGATGGTTGTGGAAAACTGTAGCTGATAGGTTGAGAACTGTAACTCTAACGGACGTTGGCAATTGGCTGTTGGATATTGTCTGGAATTCCTTCGCAGGCAGATATCACAGCGCTACTAGTTTTACTCCCCCCCCCCTCCCCCCACCGTTTAGCAAGAAGAATGTTGGAATATTGGAGCCGTAACGAGGAATTGGTTCGAGTTTTATCGTTTGCTGGAACAATCAGCTGACTAGGAAGCAAATTATATGGATGCTCTTAGCTTCGATCTTCATTTCCGCCATCCCTCTATTTTCTTTTTTTAACTGATTAAAAAGAAAACTATTTTTATTACTAAGTAAACTGTTTTTTTTATTTTTGAACTGATCGTTCTTGAACAGGTCGTTCTGCAGCTATACGGAAGTTAGGGTTCATATATTTGTTTATTATTACTTTATAATGAACAACTGCTGAGCAGGGCCTAAGTTTTAAAATAATCTGCTTAATATTTCATCATTTGAACAATTTTGACGTTGGGAGAGTATATATATATATATATATAGGTAGGTACTTTTCGAACTGACACCCGGTGATCGCTAGGCAATGGAGGAAGTACTTCGAAAACTGCCCTGAGGAAGTACAACCTCTGGGGAGAGGAAGGAGATGAAGAATACAGACGATCCTCGACCCTAATGTACCCTGTACCCTGTACTGACTGCTACAATAACAAGTGTCCTTATTGTGAGTCCTCCCTCAGGATCCCAACAGCTTACTTAGCCAGTCCTAGTCATTATTGTAAACCTTGATAACTTTACTATATCAACTTATTTATCGAAAGATTAATCAATTATAAGAAATATTGATCCATCATCATATTGAGTATTGTATATTAATTTTATTTTAAATTTAATATCAAGTATTTAATGCGTTATATATTTAACATTCCACTTTTTATTTTTTCTTACAAAAATGCCATTAAGAATGGTAAGTGCTTGGATGGGTGACTGCTCGAAATAGGTGACTGTTCTGGAAGGAGCCCCACCCCACCTTGATGAGCTTTCGATGCAGATTCTGCTACAATTAGGGTTCATCAATTGTCAGCACTTTTATTGGGTTTTTTAAATTTTATTTGATAACTATTTAGTTTCCAATGTTAAACATTATTCTTGTATTTATATTTTTAAATAATTTAATATATATTTAATCTTTGTAGTGATGATGCTCTGAAATTTACTTATGTTTTTATAGCTGATGATGAATGTTTAATATTCGAAACCAGTTTTCAAATAAAACAGATTCCGATAGAAAAGCAAATTATTCATGAATCCTGATTGTGTTGATCCTTCTATCCTAACATGGTGTACTGCTAGCCCTCGGCTGAGCCCGCCAGCCTCCTCAAGGCTACCCACACCGACCGGGCCGAGGAGTGATGTTGCCTCGACATGGTTCTCCAGGATGTTATGACTGGGCAGGCGGAGATTCGGTCTATCGACCGTCTGATTCGGGGAATTGTAAACAGGTCTTCGTTGGCTTGTCGACCCAGAACAATCATAATCCATAGATCTAAACCGATTGGTTAATGTCCAGGAGTCCGGGTGTGTGAACTGCGTTAGGGGGGGGGGGGGGGGAGTAGGCTGTGGAGAACAAACATGGGCGCTTCTTGGATGTTATCAACTTGAGGTACTAGTGGGTGGGCCTACTGGGCTGGTCTCCTTAATTAATAACTATCGTGCCATAATATCATAATTATATGATAATATCTCCCTACTAGTACTGTCTCTTCCGGTCGGGGCTACTAGTAGATCACGATCCTAGCAGTCCGACCAGCCCAAGCAGTCCAGTGGAAGTCTCCTCTTGTAAATCAGAATCTGATAGCTTAATACCGTTCCTTCCTAGCTACAACAGTTATAGCCTATTCCGCTACCTCGCTGCTCTATTTATATATAATTATACTTACAGTAACAGTATGCCTTCAAATATATAGATCAATATTTTTTGAAGTGAATACGTCTTTAAATTTGCTACCATATGGGAGGAATCAAAAACGTTTGGCGTTGTAGTTTCGAATCTATCCTCTACACCCAAAATTAAATTATACCACTGGATAGCTAAAGGATCGAAGGATTCATTACGAGAAGCGAGAAAAGTGACATATCGCGCGCGACGGAGTAGGAAGTGCCGCAATTTTGTTGCGTATCGAGATTTGTAATTAGTATAACTTTCGACTCGGAGAAGCTACGATGTTCGTTTGAATTTTAACCGTCAGCTGTCGTCAAAATCTATCGATTGTATATAAAACATCAGTTTAAAGTAGTGACAGTAAACATAATAAGGTGTTAGAATAAAAGATATTATCAAACATATATAAAGTCGGCCTAAATGCATCAGAAATCCAAAACCAAATACAGAAATCGTATACGGTTGGAAAGGGCTTCTCAAGAACAATCGAATGGTAATAATAAAACACGATATGACCGAGTCAAGCAGTGCCGGGAACGTAAAAGTTCCTCATCAGCATTATTTTATACTTATTACCGCCATTAATACAAAAAGCTTGACCGCGCACTCAGAAGACATCTTTACCGATACAATCATCAACCGATCTGCTTATTTGAAAATCAGCGAAACTTGGATGGAAAATTCCATGCCAGTGAATGTAGCCTGGCTTTGAACTGAGATCATATTGTAATACCGCTAAGAACAGAAATTGCGACTCCATGATTGGTAGCGATATCATCACCATCAAGTCGCAAAGCCGGTGGAGTCGCCATATATCGCAACATCAATAGCTTTACTGATTGTAATAGAGTTAACATTGACATTTATTTGGAAATGAAAGATGCAAAACCAACACAAATGAAAGATGTGTGTTAAGTAAACGCAATGACCAATGGAATCTTCAAATTTGTACTGGGGTGTTGTATATCGAAAAAGTTAGGAGAAATTAAACCCTTTATGTTCCGATGGTTGTTAAAATATTCTAAAAACATGGCTAAAATTGTAGCGGACTACTACGAGACGTGATGTTATTACAATAGAGAACAGCTGTCATATTTTGGTTGTACAATTTTAAAACCACTCAACTTTACCCTCAGCAAGTTCAATTTGCCTTTGTTCAATATTAAAACTTCTCCAACAACCTTATGTAATGCCTGTATTGATTTAATGTTTACCAGAAACTTAGATGTGTCTTGTTTTCCATTTGTGTCGTACTTTTCGTTTTACAGACCTATTATTAATTAAGTTGTATTGTAACATAATAATTATTAGTTTCCTTGCTTTTATCCTAAATACACAAATAAAAATATTTTATTTAAAAAATATAACCCGTTACATAAACGTATTTACGTACAACACAGGGCCGTGTTCATGAAACAGCCACACCCGTTTTTTTAATATAATTATTCAATAAAAGGAAAAACACAAATGAAATGTTGTTAAAAACCTACTGGATCGTTACCCAAACTAGAGAGAGCTTTATTTCTTTTTCAATGCCCTATGGGATTTTTATTAGCTTTTTAAATTTCAGTCTATGCCTATTTAGATCAGCGAAAAGATATTTTGGACAGAATTATGCAGTATCGGGTTGTGTTAATTCCTAAGTTCAAGCTAATTCCTTATGAATAATAAAAAGCTTAACGAAGTATGAAGGAAGATATACATTTACAGTTGGGTGCTGAACTGATTTTGAGTCAATGTCGCGACGTTTTCAATACATCGAATAGAAAATCGAATATATTCGTATTAAGAGTTTATGTTGGTTATGATCTTACAATATCACTCATTAGGTATTTATGTTGGTTATGATCTTACACTATCACTCATTAGGTACTTAATCCGTATAAATCTTGACCGACATCTACATTTCAAAACATTAAAAGAATTCATATTGATTGACTCGTTTTTATGTGCGGCTATGCACTCATATATAAACATATCTATACTTTTCGGTATTAAAACGAAAATTAGTAGATACGTCACAGGAACAACAAGATGTTATATACAATATCGTACAATGACAATATGTGGCGGCTGTATAGCAGCCCATTATTTAGCAGCGCTGTGTAGCGTGGGCCGAACACTATTTGTTCCCTCATAGTCCAGTCAATAAACACGTAGAGTGCGTGAAATATACGATTATTTTTGGACTTCAGGGCTTCGTTAGTAGTAGTTAGAAGGTAAACATACTAAAAGTCCCCGCCCCTGGGGGGTGAGCTAACTGTGGAGGAGGGGAGAAGGTCCCATTTCTAGGTTTTCCGTTTATATCTTGAAAACGGTGGACTCTAGAAAAATATGTTAAAAATAAAAATTAAAGCTTATTAAACTTTCTATAAAATTATTTCCATACATATTTGTCAAACTTCCAACCGTTTTCGAGAAATACGTAATTGAAAATCGATAATTTTCGGAAAAAAATAATTTTGTCAGACATTTGGTTGCCTCCCACGATCGTTTATCAGAAAAAATGTCAGAATCAAAGTTGTACTGCATTAAATTTACTTTAATTACATTTATAAGTTTCTAGCATTTGAAGCAAATGTTTAACAAAAAGTAAGGTAAACATTTTTTTTTTTCAAATATTATCGATTTTTAATAACGTATATGTTGAATACAGTTGAAAGTTCGACAAATATGTATAAAATAAATTTTACATCACTCGGATTGGAAAATAGATACTTTCCATAACAGCTGGGAGCAAGGAAAGTAGGCCTTTACACATCTCAAAATTTAGAGCAAGGTAAAACAACAAACTTATGATTTTACACGTCTAGCCGGGAAAGTTTTCGCAGCTAGCAGTGTTTACTGTTACCAACACGAGGTTCGCTAGCGTTTCTTTTAGTTTATAATTTAATTTTACATTGTTAGTGTGCGAAAATGGCCTTTAACATCCCTCAAAAATTAATTAAAGAAGCTGAAGGAATAACTGATTCGTTATTGCCCGGGAAATCTCGTAATAGATACGAAGAAAATTTAATAAGTTTTGTGAGTGGTGCTATAGTGAAAGTGTTAACCCTAACCATGTTAATGATGAAGTGATGTTAGTATACCTATCAACTTTATCGAAAAAATTAAAGCCTCTTCTTTATGGAGTAAATTTTCCATGTTAAAATCGTGTTTAAAAATAAAGAAAAATTTGGATGTTTCTAAATTTTCGAAATCGATAGCATTATTAAAACACCACAGCGTAGGTTATCACCCCAAAAAATCTAAAGTCTTTAGACAACATGAATTAAGAAAGTTAATGGACACTGCACCTAATTCGGAGTGGTTGTTGCTACACGCAAATGAAGAACCTAAATAAAAAAACATTAACTGATGGGTTAAACATTACCAACAACCAAAACTGTACAATTAATATTAACCTGACCCTATAAAAATGAAGTGTTTTTTATTAATATATGAACTTACTCCTTTTTATAAATGTATTTTGAATTATTACATTTCAGTTATTAAACGTAATTATATTAAATTAAACTTGTCTACGGTTATTTCTCTCTAAATCAGCTGCTACAAATAATCATTAAAATAGAAAACAATCATTTAGTGTAATAATATGAATTATTAAAATCTTAATATGTAGATTCACGAGTTAAAAACTGCGTTAAGCGTTTTTGCCTCGTGATGAAAAGTATCGTACATTACTCGTACCGAAAGTGATTTTACGATGCTCGATCGAATTAACGGGCTCGGCTTCGCCTCGCCAGTCAAACACGGTCTCGCAACGTAAAATGCCACTTTCGGTACTAGTAATGTAATATACTATTATATGAAATTTAATTAGCTTTAATTTTGATCAGTAGCATATTTTTCTAGAGTCCACCGATATCGAGATATCATCGAAAAACCCAAAAATGGAAAGTTCTTCCGTCCCCTATCACCGTTAGCTTAGCCCCCCCCTTGTTTATCTTCTATGTTTATGTTTATCTTCTAACTACTACTAACAAAGCCCTGATGGCAAAAATAATTACACATTTCAGGACTCATTGACTGGACTATCACACCCCAGCAACTTCCTTAAAAACATTAATGCTTCTAAAACTGAAGACGCCTCACTGGATCTTAAGTAGTGAAATACTATTGTTACTTCTCTATCAGCTATTGCTTTAGTTCCATCACCGATAATAATTGCTACAAAAAAATTTTATTTGGCTCTTATTCTCTGAATCGTTGATTGACATATGTTTGACTCTTGAGCGATATTTCTTTTTAATTTTCCATTTTTAAGTAATTCTATAAGAGTTTCTGAAATATTCTTTGAAATCCGTTTCAAGTTTCTGTTAAAAACAATTGTATGTATTCGACATTGCTTTTCTGTAACGAAAAGTATATACATGTTTTTACATAAGTGCAAAGCCTCACATAAAAACAGTGCAAAAGTGATCAATCAATATTAATTATTTCAAAATTTTGAAATGTATATGTCGGACAAGATTTATACGGATCAAGTAACCAGTGAGTTATAGTTCAATATTATAACCGTATAAATTAATAAAAATGAATACATTTGATATAATAAAAAAATTCGGTACATTGACCCAGTTCTGCACCTTATTCTATACACATTCAAAAGTCTTGCTTATATATATATAAGTATATAATATATATATATATATATATGTATATATATATATATATATATGTATATATAATATATATATGTAAGTATAATATATATTTACAAATCTACAATTAGATTCACTCAGCTGTGAAAACAAAAGAAACATCAGGTTTCGTTATATCTATCAGCAGTTCGTCATGTTAATGTAAATTGTTAACAGTAGGGACTAATTTAAAATTATGATAACCTAGGAGGAGGAAGAGATAACTCTTAAAGTTATTTCTCAGATCTTTTGAGAACTGAAGATGAATGTTTAGCATTTGAAATTAGTTTTTTAAATAAATAATCACAATAGAAGTGGCTATTAATTCATCAGTCCTAACATATATATTATATTGGTGAAAGGTACGGAATGACAAAAATGGCTGCGAACCATAGAATGGCCCTCTAGCTAGTATGTACCCGTATATATATAATGAACTTTCAAGAAAGCAGATTGGACATATTCTCTTTCTTTGCTTGCCCCTCCCCCCTCTAACCACATATCACCTACAGTACACCAAGAGGTACAGGCGATGAAGTTAAATAGCTGTGTGGTAGATCGCGGTGGTGCAGCGAGGTAGGTACAGCGAGGTAGGTACAGAGTGACCCTGCTATTAGCGCTAGGGTGGCCTCAACTTGATTTATTGCCCTCACGACCGACAAATTGCCACTGCCTTCTATATCTTCCATTCTCCATCATCATCATCTTCTGCACAACTCTTACGAACTGCTCCACCAGGCCTTACTCCCCGAAAAGAATTGGAGCAAGTCCTTCCAAGGATATACAGAAATTACTTTATGGCTTGTTAAATTTTATGACGCATTTAATATATTTTGTTATAACTAGAAATATAAGGAGATCAATTATATTATTATTCCATGTTTCTAATTTTATCTCGCCTTCCTTGCTTCCTAGGAGCCGCGGTAGCTGAGAGGGTATGTGGAGGCACTTGACTTCCAAATTTCTGGGCCCGAGTTCGAGTCTGATTGAAGGGGAGGGGTATCGAATTTCTGTTGTTTTTTTTCGGCCTAGACATAACTTGGAAGTTGGGAGTATAGATAAAGTCCCCTTGATTGATATAACAATGAATAGCCCTTGATTGCTGAAACAAACTTGGTGGTTGAGCGTCATTTGGACGATCTTTCACAAGGATAGGTCAATACAGCCTAGTACAGCCTTAGCTACGTTAAGTACTCAACCCAAGACCCTTCGTAGTTTATAGTTCTCCAGGTATTTTTTTTTTTTTTTGTTACTCAAATATTCAAACAAGTTATTCATTTTGTTTGTAATTATATTTATTAAATTCAGGTACATTATTTTATTAGATGGTTCATACATATATTCGTGTGTATTCGTATATATAAAGAAAATCCCGAAACTTATTATCCAATGCTTCTTAAATTACCCAGAATGTATTTGTACCACGATTACCCAGAATGCCTGCTAGAAGTCACAATAAACAGCTGTGATATGAGGTTGAAGTAACTTATATTGAAGGGCTGTTATTGTCTACAATTGACAATTGACAATGATATTTTTATCATTCATTTATTTATATTAAATAAATGTATTTCTTTATGATATGTATATTAACACAAACTCCTTAAGATATAAAGAACTTTGAAATAAGGGAATCAAATGTAGTTTCTTTTGTTTTTAGAGGTCAGTGAAACTCTTGTATTAGCAGATACTGTGGTTGTTTAATATTTGTCAATATTAAAAATGACTTACTCAAGATGGTGCGCCTTGAGAATCCCAGTGAAATTTGAACATTGACCAATACGTGGCTATCACCATCCCACAATAGAGTTTACAATCGTAAAACTACAGAACCTATCTGTACCAAAGTTTACTATATCATCTTCACAGTTCCAGGAATAACAAAATTTATTATGCATAATATCGAGAGGCAAAAGCGAGGGTTTGTCATACTGTCATTTACGTTTATGGTTAGAAATTAAAATCTGTGATGAGACCAATTAAATTACTTCTACCGAATTGAAATTAATAACAAATTTAATTGCCGAACCCTTTTTGATATTGTGAGTAAAAATATGATTGATGGCCCTTTGGTTGTAAGCACTGATAATTGAGTCCATTATCCGCAAGGGTTTCTTAATTCCACTTGTCACTTTACATTTCCAACTCATACATTAGAATTAAAAAATGGATTTCCAATTATACGTCAACTTCAACCACTTCACCAATCTGTGCAATGGTACCATCAATGGTACTGTGCAATGGTACCATCAATGGTACTGTGCAATGGTACCATCAATGGTACTGTGCAATGGTACCATCTTAATAATTACCGAAGAAAAAATGCTCAATTGCATACTTCAATACAAAATGTCTTGTATAAATAAACAAATAAAAATTCAATCATTAGTTAAAATTTTTTTAAGTTGTTTACTAATAAGAGCTGGCGAAGCCGCATTTTTATTACGTCTTTAGCTCATTATCTACGAGTAGTTTAAAATAATTAAATATATATATGTATATGTATTATGTATGTATAGTATATGATAACAGTTGTCTGGTTTAGGTAAATGATCAAATTTTATGAAACGAGAGATATTTTTAATGTAGGTTGCAGCAATCGTCGGCTCATTCAAGATTTTCTTCTCCAAATTCGGTGCCTGATTTATCGCTTTGCAGTGATGTTGAACAAAACATTCATGAACGACACCCGCCCAGGCCAAAATATCATGGACGGTTAGGAAGCAATTGGATGTTGGATATCGTTCAACTAGTTGGGGGCCATCGGACCGTTAAAACATGTGGACATGTGGATAGTAGAGACCAGATGTGGAAGGTGGAGCAGCGATTAGCGATGGCTAGGGAGTACGGCCGGAGCAGGTGTACCGACCCAACTACTAGCACTTAACATTAAAAATTCTTTAAAGGTCGCTAATCGAAGGTTGGTGTCACTGACCCTCCCATCGAATATCGTTCCCATTTCTCTCGATCAGAGGCCTTCTTCATCTCTCACCGAACCCTCTCCACCTCTAACACACCCATCGGTTGATGTAATTTAAACCATCTGTTAAATAGTTTTCAGAAATAATCAAAACGCCCTTCATAGTGGCCATCAATGGAATCCAGTATATATTAAATTATTTGGAATGTAAATTTGATGTATTTTTATATAAATTTGAACCACCATTTTTTTTTATCATGAAAAATGATATGATAAATAATGGTTCAAAAATAATTAGGTGCTAAAATTCTAAGTATATTTGTTTTACTAGTTAAATTTGATTCAATTACTCAACTTGTTATTCAGTTTCGGCACGGACTTTGTGTATATGTATATGTTTATTGCATTATGTTCTATTGAGTGAGGAGGGGTTGCTCAGTGGGCAAGCGCTGAAATACAAACCCTCGCACCCAGGATTAATTCCGTCTAGTCTATTGTTAAATAATTAGGTTTATATCATTTCGATCTTCAACGCCAGCGATATAGACCGATCGATATAGACCGATCGAAATAGACCGATCGATATAGACCGATCGAAATAGACCGATCGAAATAGACCGATCGATATAGACCGATCGATATAGACCGATCGATTTAAGATCGACATGAAGAATACAAAACTTGGATTTTAGTATAGAAGCACAACACCAAGGACGTTTCAAAAAATGACTAAACTACCCAACCATTTTCACAGCAAACCTTTTTATTGACTGATTTTTTCGACTGTGGAAGAATTTCTGAAGCATATCCTGAGAGCGCATGCGCTTGCGCAATGCGATAATGCACCTTGTTGGGCTCACTTTGACCCTAGCCTTACTGTTTGAGCATTATCATGATATATAATATTAAGTTATGTCATTAGATTATCATGATATATAATATTTAATAATGATCATTATATTATCATGATATATAATATTAAGTTATGTCATTATATTTTCATGATATATAATATTTAATAATGATCATTAAGTAATGTCATTATATTATCATTAATTTATATATTGCATTTTATTTTTTTTAATTTAATAAAACACATGATCATTATCATTATCATGAGCATATATATATTAAGTTATGTCATTATATTTTCATGATATATAATATTTAATAATGATCATTAAGTAATGTCATTATATTATCATTAATTTATATATTGCATTTTATTTTTTTAAATTTAATAAAACACATTCGGGTCTCGATTAAATGAGCCTTCTTTTTTTTGCATTTTATTATTATTTTATTTTAAAACAATCCGTTGCCTATTAAAACATTAGACAATCTTTGTTGGAACAATACACCTGGAAGGCTAGGATGGAAGGAATAGTCATTGACAATCCCTCACGAAGGAGAGTTCGCTGAGTTGGAGAAGACACTTCAATGTCTAGAAGGCAGGATTGATGCAAGATCCTTCGATTTGATGGCTTTTAGGCAATGAAGAGATCGTGCGGCGGCAGGTAGGATTTAGGTACCTAAACAAATGAAACTGGTATTTCAAGAGATATACTTTTTGAATTAACATATATAATAATATTACTTATGTGTATTATTATTGCATAGACTATTAGTATTATTTTGTTATTGTTTATTTTTAACGGTATATCTCTTGGGACTCGATTAACCGAGGGTTCGCTTATCCGCGCCTGCCGCGATACAAATCACCTCGGTTCATCGAGTTACAAGTGAAAATAACTTTCCTTCTCCGAGATAATTTGCTATTTATTGAAAAACATTTGATATAGTTTAGTGGCTCTTTATATATTTTATGAACAACTAAGAAAAATAAAAATAAAATTAAATAACATAAAAGCATTAAAATAAAATAATTAATATGAAAAGTAGTCTGAATATCAGTTACATTTAGCCAACCTCTAAGTAAATCATCTGTGAATAATAGGAATAACAAATGAATAATAGGAATAACAAATGAATAATAGGAATAACAAATGAATAATAGGAATGACAAATGAATAATAGGAATAACAAATGATGTTTAGAAGTTGATTAAAATGGTATTTCGCTAATAAAAAATTTTGTGGAATTTTGGGCCCAAAAAGTATGGATATACGGGAAAATTTAGAGTCCAAAAAGTTCGACTAATGAAGTTTTATCTGGTAAATATATTTGAGTTAATAGCAGCTCGACGGTTAAAGTATGGATGTAAATCCTTGGATTTAGTAATGGCCAAAGTATGGATGTAAATCCTTGGATTTAGTAATGGCCAAATTCCAAAAAAGTTATTTAGTTTTGAGCCGTTGGGTAAACAAAGGAAGGTTAGGCCGAGAAGTAGATGGGAGGATTGCGCCTGATATTGGGGAGTGGGTCGAGGGAGGTCTGTGGTCAACGTTTGGTGGTGTCGGCATCGAACCTCCGGGTTCGCTTAGCCTTTTATTTATTTATTAATTATTTGTATTAATATTTATGCACTGTTAATATAAATGGTACGGGTAAATAGTTTTGTGTTGTGTACTTCAGTACATACAATCCGGCTTGTAGTGATCCTATTGCTATGAGAAATTTATTTTGTTTCTAATAATTTTTTATATTCTAAAATGGCTAATTATTATAATAATACTTGACTATCCCTTCTGTGTAATTATATAAGTACATTATTTTATTTTATTTTTTTATGTGTCCTACCTTCCTCCTGTAAATTGTATAATATGTTTATAGCAATTTATCGAGTAATTATATTTTATAAAACATCAATCATTATAAATATAAAAAATCAATTACCCCCCCCCCCCTGACTGGGCAGGACGATACGTCTATCTATAATCTACTCATTTTACATTTAAGAATTAAAAGGATCAAATTTCTTAAATTAATAATTAAACTAAATTCAAAATCTGCTTATCAGAGATAAACAAAGTTGATATAAAATAACGGTTTCAAACGTGACTTTATTTTATTCAAACCAAGATGGCTCCCAAACGGTATGGTATGCTGCCCTAGGGGTGGAAGGGACAAATCTTATAGAACAAAAAATATTCTACATTAAATATCTGATCAGGAAATTGTCGTCGAATGTTCGTCCGAGCAGCACCAACAGTGATTGTCAAAATGAATGCGAAAATACGTTACAGCAAAAAGTATTGAGCCCAGCTAAAAGCAATATCCATGTCAAAGTTATTATTTCTTCCAGGCGCCAATGGTTATGTTGTGCAGTGGCTATTGAACCAGTTTGTGGAGCCGCTGACAGTACTCTGACCTTGGCAGGGAGCTGTTGGAGGGCGGATCTGATAGCGACATAGCTAACATTAACATTAGGCATTCATTACTAGCTGATGTCCGTTAAAGGGAAGCGGCTTTAAGGAGAGGAAGGAAGGAGAAGGAAGGACATGTGGTAAAGCCGTTGGTAGTGGAAGTGAAGGAAGTGGAGAGGTGGAGAACTAACTAACTAAATTACTTCAACCGCCTTCGGTCATTGTTATCTTCTTAGCTTCGGTTCTTCTTTACTAGTACTTAGTATATAGCAGTTAGCAGTTAGCAGTTAGCAATTAGCAATTAGTAGTTTATAGTTTATTATTGGTTATACGTATATGTTGAATAGAAACCACTTTATAAGTTTGATATATCTTGTTTCTAAGCTTTATATATTATCTCGAAAAACATTTTTATTGCTTTGTAAAAAGTAACTTACTAATATAAAACCAACATTATTGAGTATATAATAAATTGGAATAAATAAATCTAAATAATAATATCATTAATTTTTCTTGATAAACTAGCTGAAAGTGCCCCTGCTCCGCTACGGTTTAATACCATTAGGACTAGGATTAAGGACAACTTAAATTAGTAAAGTTAAATATGATGAGAGAGTTGAGCAAAACTTAACATAACTAAAAAAATAATCAAAATTTAATCATTGCTCTATGAAAACTGATTTCCTACAATCAATCACTTAATTTAATAATTATTAAATCGTTCAGTGAAATAACCATTTCATAGTCACTAAACTATCACTCAAAGATTTTATAATTATTAAATTAAGTGATTAATTGTAGGAAATTAGTTAATTTAATTTTGATTATATTTTAACTGGATTAAATTTCGTCCAACTCTATCAAAAATACAGATTTTCGAGTTGTGTTACTTTTGAAATACATGTGCGATAAGTTAGCTGTTGATATTTTTTCAATGATAAGCGCTACATTATCGTTGGTCTTCCTTAAATTTCAGAAGACAGAGAATATCGTTAAACCTATTATAAAATATTAAGAAAATATACAATAGTTGCTTAACATATGAATAATAAGTAATACATCTCCCGCAATGCTCAGATATTTTTTTTTCTCCATTCTGCCTTATCTCTGTGTTTTGAATTCAAAGAAAGACCAAATTCCTATCATTTAACTCATGTTAATCCCGAATTTTTACATGACTAATTCCTTATGACGAAAACCAGAAACTTAACGCTTTGAACATAAAACTGTAACTGATCTGAATTATTTATGGTATTGATAGACTCTTTAAAAACATGAAATAAATACAATAGGATAGGATATACAATATACTAAGCAGCACTCCTAGCCAATCGATGAGATGCATGTCGTTACATAAAAATCATGGCTACTTCAAATAGCACGCTCGGACGTAATTAAAACTACTTGGCGATTATACTTTTTAGATAAAAAATCATATTCCATATTTTTATTATTTTCCAAATGGTAGAGGGTGATAATAAAACAATATGGAAGCTGCCTTCGACAATCTCGACTGAAGGAAGTTTTTAACTCAATGGTTTTTAACTTAGCTGGTTGAGAGGGGAACCTCACTGCAGTTGTTTCATTTTGTGAATCCATTTTTTGGTTCAGAAGTAATTAAAATATAATTGCAAAAATTAAGAGGTGCTTATGTAACTATGTTACAAATAATAAAATAAAGTTAATCTTTAAAATAAAATAAAGTTGGTACCAAAATTCTTAGCAACTATTTTATTTGTTGCGTTAATTCTTAGACTTATTTTCGTTGAAGTCATAGAAAAATATATTAAGTGAAATCATGGAAGTCACATATGCAATAAGAATTTAGGCAATGACTTTCTTTATATTTTGAGATAGACTCTAACCTGGATTATTTAAAAATGTTTTGCTTTCACCATTTTTTTTTCGGATTACAAATCTTAATTTTAAACTATATATATATTTGATTTTTTAAAATTCAAAACATTCCTCTCAATATTACTTATAATTTTAGCATTGAAATTATAAGTAATGTTAATAATAACTCATTTTTTATGAAACTTGACTGACCTCTAACTCATCCATTTACAATCGATGAAATGTATGTTATTAGCTTTTAATGTTCTTTATTAAGATATGCATTAGTAAGATAAGAGAGCATTATTGACATAATTGATGCCATAAATCAATTATAGGAATAGGAAGCAACCAGAATTTAATTTCTTATTAAATCATTCTTATCAACTTTTCAACAGTTTAATAGAAATAGCCAATGATAGTAATACATACTAACATATTCATATAAATTATTTTATTACATATCATTGTATTTGTTTTTTATTTATTTAATTTTATATTGTTGCATAGATATAGGCACACATTCATAATATGCTTGTTGCATATAATTTGTATGATTTATGAAATAAACCCCTGCTATAAGATAGATCACTGTATAGAGGACTTACAGTAATAATGGAGACAGATCCCCTTAGATATGTATCGCTGACTAATTTATTGTATAACACTAAGGGCCATTTTATTAGCGGGCTCCTAATTGACTGTCCATTATTGAGGGGCTCTGCTGTATTTTGTTGTAGAGGGGCAGTAGTAAAAAGCACTAGTAGTCTAAATAAGATAGCGAAGGGGACAGATATTAAATCGCCTGCTCCCCAGGGCCTCCCCCCTATAGGGTGCCAGCCCCCCCTCTGGTAGTCCTAATTTCCTCCCTCTCTGTTTATTGCAACCATTTGCGATCGCTCGACCGTCACCTTCCTCATCAATGCTCTCTCACTCTCTCTCTCTCTCTCTCTCTCTCTCTCTCTCTCTCTCTCTCTCTCTCTCTCTCTCTCTCTCTCTCTCTCTCTCTCTCTCTCTCTCTCTCTCTCTCTCTCTCTCTCTCTCTCTCTCTCTCTCTCTCTCTCTCTCTCTCTCTCTCTCTCTCTCTCTCTCTCTCTCTCTCTCTTCCCTTTATGTTTATTAATTGGCCCCTGTTGCTTGTTGGTAGGCAATAGAGCCATTTCATAACCATTAATTAAAATTTTTTAATATTCCATCAAATTGAGGTTACAAATAACTTTTTAACCAAGAGTTTGATGATATAGTTCAGATAACTGCTGCCTGGAATCTAATTTCCTACCTATTTAGCAGAAGTCGCTTTACAACCGAGCATATGGTATTATCTTTACTATTTGCACCAAAGGATATCTACCAATAGAGCTATTATAGAGCATCGACTATATCTTACCCATCTACCATATACCATCCTACCCATGGGAAATCTACCACCGCCACAGGTGATCGTCCATATTATACAGTTGAGTGACGCTTATGTTGACCCTAATTGCTGGAATCCATTTTTCTGGTCCTGAGTCGTATGGTAATATTAGTGATCGATTAATATATAAATATCGATTAATACGTTCACAAAAATGAGGATCTGAGGGAGCAGAACTGATCGAAATCTTCTGGAAACCAAAATACTGCTTCAATAACTTAACCATTTTTGAACGTTTCTTCACGATTAGCCTGTGATGTTAACATGATGTTACTTTCCAGAGCCCTCACCAAAATGCAACTTAGCGAACTGTAGAATCATTAACTATATCTATCCATCTTATTATTCTCTCACCCCGGCAGATAGCAACACCCTCTAACCATTGGAAAATTAAAATAAATCTCTCATAGTTATTAACAAAAACAATATATTGTAACATATTCCTCCTTAACATTTTATATTATTTTGTTGTTGCTCTTCCTCCTTCCCCTCCTCCCCCCCCTACTGGTGTTGGCAGAAGGAACGGGACAGGTGGAGGAGGCCACCGTGACGGACCTAGAACTGGAGGACATGGTTCTTGGGCACCCTCACCCTGCGTTTCATCTGCTCTTCCTGTCTTAGAGTCCACGTCCAAGGAGCTCCGAGCTCCGAGGTACAAGATGGTTGGTGTCTGGTCTCGAATTGAAAGCTAATATAGATAGGTACCATGTCGCAAAGAGAAAAGAAATCTTTAAAAAAAAAAAAGGCAATGAGTTTATTGGTTGTATTTATAGATTTCAAGTTAACATTTTTTAGGAGAAAAGCAACACCATTTGGAAATATCCTGGAATGTCACTTCTTGGACTCCAACCAAGAGGACACCAATAATCTGGCTCATATTATGTTAAGATGATTCTACTCAAGTACAGTTAAGTAAGATAAAGTCGGAAGTTTTTTAAAACGATGTTAGCTTAGACCGCCCACCCATAAGTAACCATTAGATTATTTTGACGAAAAACTTTCTCTTGTTTGATATTGATTTTGATCTCGTGTGCTATTCCTTAATATTATTAATATTATAACCTCAAAAAATTATCTATGAACATTTCTCTTTTTGGAGAAGAAGATAGTCAGGGATGCAGTCAAAGTAACACCACGTCAAAGAAGAATCCTTTAATACGTGCCAACGGTCTTCTTTGACGTGGGTTACTTTGACTGCATCCCTGACTATCTTCTTCTCCATTCAGTAGTCATCGTCCTTCTCCTCACAAGTGTAGTTCGGTGGCTCTGAAGAAGACCTGCAACGCAGGTCGAAACTTTGGCACGTATTAAAGGATTCTTCTTTGACGTGGTGTTACTTTGACTGCATCCCTGACTATCTTCTTCTCCATTCATCATCCAGTCAACAGTCATCGGATTTCTCTTTTTGACTCATCAAAAGGCCGGTCGTTTATCATATAATTGTTTAAGCTCCAATCGGTCAAAATGGTATCTAGTTTGGCCAGGTTGAACTAATATTGGAGAAAACAGGCGGTTGGTACCCCTGTCCTTTTCTGTAGTTACCTCAGGTTCTCCTAATTCCTGTTTGCTTGAAATTACTAATAACGATTTATGTTTTCTCTCTCGGTACCGAAATTGTATGAAAGAAATAATAAATTAATTTTTTTACGAGTTAATAAAGTACTGAGAACTTTGAAAGTATAATCCGTAGAGGTTCTAATACTGGGGCAAAGTTGAACAACATTATTGTGACGAAATTAGCGAGAACAGTCCTTGCTAGAAGACCATGGACTTCCCTGGATATTTTAGCTTGTCTTTTGTTACTAAGAGCATACGTGATATAGCAAACAGCAAGTGTAGTGTGACAGTTGGTACACCAAAGTTGTGTTGTGTGTTTTTATATAAATAGAATACTTTCTGCTCAGTTCTAACTGTTCTCTTCTCTCTGTGTATGTAATTGTTATCCTCTCTCATGTTTCTATTCTATAAGAAGCTATAAATCTATAAATGTGTATTTCTAAACCGCCTGTTATTACTGTCAGTATAACTAGAATCATCTTCCAGTTGATTTTCATATTTCGCAATAGATCAGATCCGTTCCATTTCAACAAACATCTTGAAGACCAAGATGGTGATGTTTTCAAATAATACTTGATAATCTATCCCAATCTCCCATTGGGGGAGGGGACTAGATATATTGAATACTTACTCGACTAACCAATTAGGGAAACTTACTGCCTTTGATATATTTATTGTAAAATAAAACAACCACACTCTTCATAATTTATACACAAAACAAAGCTTAAAAAATCCTATTGAAGGGTAGTTAACATTTCCTTTAATTCAATACTTGGACAGAGACTACATTCCTCTCTCAGTCAGGTATACTTCTTTCTGCCCTGCAGTGCTGTGCAAAAACGGGCCATTAGAATTTTTCACTGAAATTTTGATGAATAATGATCGGTTGATGTTCAATATTAGATCATTTCAGTTCTAAATTTAGTTTAGTTTTTAGCGTTTTAACCCAAGTAAGTATAGCCAACTAAACAAAAATTTAAGTTATCTCTTTGTCGTTAGCGCGGCAATGTGACCAACATCAACAGACTCATTATACTAAGTACTACACTCTTTCCATATCTTATCTATAAATTTTACGAATTACATTTCATAAAAGCAGATTATCACAAAAAATTACAACATAAAATTGATAAACTTCATCAAGACAATGTACTAGTTATTAGAACTGGGAAACAATAGCGATAAGAACAAAGTCATGGAGACAGAAAATGTTGATGTTTGATAATATTATAATAACATTAATTGATAAACAAATAGATGGCTGCACAAAATATAAAATATAAGCTATGAAAAGTATAAAACTGTTAATGCTCTACTATTTGCCAAAAAGTAGCCAAGTCCAAAAGCACAGATTTTGGGGTTAATGCTTTAGGGTTTTATGTTTTCAATGTAAATCTGATTTTTTTTTAATTATTTTTTCTACAAATTCTCTATATAATGGAATGCATGTATATACTTAAAAATGCCCAATGCGTTTTAAACAATTGATATTACGACATGCTACTTTTACACGATGTGTAGGACACCAATATCTAACCATAGCTGAGTATGTATCTTATATTGCACAAAAATTGACTTATCTAGTTTTCCCCCGAATGGTGCAGAATTATAGAATGAAAGAAGCAGTTAACGTGTAATTAATTAATTAACCATGTGTGATATTTGAAGGCCGAAGAGTTTCCTTTGGCCAACTGTCAATAGGAAAATAAAATAGATACCCTCCTGGTTATAGATGAATATAGTTAACAAATGAAACCAATTCCCTTCGAACTAAGTATTCCAGTCAGAATAGGAAAATCAGCGGAACTAAAAATACTAGTTAGAATTTTTTCAGGAATGTGTTGGGGCGGGACCCTTCAACAAGAAATGATAAAGTCCCTTCAAATTCCGGTGCGTGGGGAAGGGGGAAGGGGGGGGGGGTTTAAATGATCAAATTTTCAGTTTTTTGCTTATAACTCGAAAACGGTGCGTTGTATTGAAAAAGTTTCTAGTATACAATGATAGCTTATCAAATTTTTTAAAAGTTTGGTTATCTACAGTTTTACGAAAAACTCGACTGTTTACGTGCTACCGGTTCCAGAAAACATATAGTTTTTCGTATATTTTTGTCATTTACAACCTCACTCAATCATTTTAGTGGAAAATCGTCATAAAATAACTTCTACAGCGATAAATTCTCTACAAGAATATATATAATACATTAATTTATATTGAACACGTCGCAACTTACAGCACTTATAAGATTTCAACGAAAAATCTTGATTTCTAAATAAAATTTTCATGTTCTATTCAATAGCTAAATTACACTCAGCAGGTGATAAGATAAGCCTTAACGGAGAATGACGTAATAGGGTGTGTTTTCGAATCTGACGCGCTGAAACACTTCTTCCAGCATTTCTCCGCGGAAACACGTATCACTCCGCTATAATTCTGAATCTATTAGTTCGATCCATAACTGTTATTTGTCTATATGAAAGCTGGTCAAATTTATCATTATGCTCCATTTATGAAATTTGGGCCAAGTCCCATAAAATATACATGTCAATATACGAAAAATATGAGTGAAAAACAATTTTTTTTAAAACTATCTGTTTTTCGGAGCCGGTAGCACGAAAACGGTCGAATTTTTCGTAAAAAGGTATCTAATCAAACTTATAGTAAATTTAATAAGCTATTAATTTAAACTAGAAATTTTTTGCAATGCAACGCACCGTTTTCGAGTTATAAGCAAAAACTGAACATTGGATCAGCACCCCTCCCCCCAGCGGCACCGGAATTTGGAGGGCCTTTATTAGTTCTTGTTGAGAGGAACATCCCCTACACATTCCTCAAAAATTGGAACTATAATTTTTAGTTCCTCTGATGGGCATTTTGGTCTAGATTGACCGGACTAAAATTAGTTTAGCCATGATGGCTAACTGTTGGGACTAGATCTATTTGGTTCCAGTTTTATTATTATTATTGTATTATTATTAACTTATTGATTTCTCCATTTTTAATTAATGTACAGAGTAGCCCTTAGACATAGCCAGATAGCTACAGCCATATAACCGCATAGAGAACAGGTATAGAGAAGAAGGTACATAGCCACACAGCCACATGGCCACATAGCCACATAGAGATGAAGGTACATAGCCACACAGCCACATGGCCACATAGCCACATAGCCACATAGAGATGAAGGTACATAGCCACACAGCCACATGGCCACATAGCCACATAGAGAAGAAGGTACATAGCCACACAGCCAAATGGCCACATAGCCACATAGAGAAGAAGGTACATAGCCACACAGCCACATGGCCACATAGCCACATAGAGAAGAAGGTACATAGCCACACAGCCACATGGCCACATAGCCACATAGAGAAGAAGGTACATAGCCACACAGCCACATAGCCACATAGAGAAGAAGGTACATAGCCACACAGCCACATGGCCACATAGCCACATAGAGAAGAAGGTACATAGCCACACAGCCACACAGCCACATAGCCACATAGAGAAGAAGGTACATAGCCACATGGCCACATAGCCACATAGAGAAGATGGTACATAGCCACATGGCCACATAGCCACATAGAGAAGAAGGTACATAGCCACATAGCCACATAGACACATAGCCACATAGAGAAGAAGGTACATAGCCACATAGCCACATAGACACATAGACACATAGCCACATAGACACATAGAGAAGCAGGTACATAGCCACATAGCCACACAGCCACATAGAGAAGAAGGTACATCGCTACCTGCAGAACACTTGTTGCTGTTAACCCTGAGTGGACATAGCCGACGGTTCGCTGAGTTCGCTTCACTTCTATCTCAGTCCTCAGTCGACCATAATCATGTTTACAGTTTACAGTTTACAGTTATATATTACATAATTCATATCATATAGACCCGGGGGTTCATTGCCGATAGCACCAACGATCTCTCTTTGCCAATCTGATCTTCTCGCCTACATCTCGGCATTCCCTTCGAACCGGCAGAAAATATTGGTTCAGTGCTCATCACCTTACAAGTAATCATCTAATTCACTGACAACATCGCGCAATTATTTCAGTCACACTGAATGTGAACCTTGAGGAATACTTTTTATTTTTTTAGTGATATTTGCAGTTTTCTTTGTTGAGGATAAAAATTATACATTTTAGTACAATATATCTTAATCCTTATAGAGAAATATTCAATAAATTTATTTGTATTTATTAAAAATGAATAAATCGTATTCTGATATCTTTACAACATTTTAAAACTCTAATTATTTATCAAAATCAGCTTCAACCCGAATAAAATTTTTAATTTAATTCGGAATATGGTTTAATGGTTATCATAGATTAAATTTTGAGGGAGAAACTGAACCTCCGGCTCTGTATTATAAGTATTATGTATTATGTACCTAATATATAAAAACTAAATATAGATTAGAGCTAGGTTTATCATACTTTTGTACCTATTAGTCATTAATTTTTGTACCATTTTTAAAGTTTCATTGCAAACATTTTGTCTTAACTCTTTTTTCCCCGAAACAACTGAATCAAAATCTTTGAAATACGAATTATTTTTGTTTTTTTAAAATTTCAATTTTTGAAACATGGGTCAATGATCTATAAGGACTTTAATGAAAACATCCTTGATTCATGCGAATAAAACAATGTAAATTTACAAATAGAATCATTAAACCGCCATTATTTGTTCACAAAGCCAACTTCTTCCTTCTAATAGCCACACAAATATTTTAGAACCCAAACTTCTACTGCTACCGATTTATACAAAGCGTACAACTATGTTATAGTTTGAGTAACGGGTAGTTATGTGAGCTGTTCTATTCTATCTTGGGCTACATTTTGGCATTTACTATTTTGCTAATTGTAAGAAAGATTTGAAATGAAATGAAATGTATCAATATAGTGATGATGTTGATGTAGCCATCGAACGGCTAAACTGAACGGCTCACCAAACCTCTTTCGCTAAATTAATTTTTATTATCGTTATTATAACTTGAATCCGTTTGAGCTATTCTGAAAATGGCACGTCAGTTAGGTATATAATAGGTTTTAGAATATTTAGGTGAGAGAGAGAAGGAGTAGTGAATGTTTTGCGCGTAGAAAGACATTACGATGCCGGAGGGGTTTGGAAAGAAGAAGAGAAGAGGGTTGAATTGTAAAATGTAAATGGATAGGCTCCACCCTTGGCCGCCCGTGCAGAACGCCCGCCTTCCTTCCAGCTGGTCCTACAATTAGTCCAAGTATTCCTTATAACTACACAACGGCTGCCGGTGTGTCCTCTGTCCTGGCTGTATGTCCAGGGTGGAGACTCCTGGGGGTCCTGGGAGGTGTGCATAGCCATCCAGAGCTGGAGATGGCCCCGGTATCGAAGGACCATCTTCACGCCAGAGCGGCCGCCGATTGCGAAGGCATTGTAATGAGCTTGGAAAGTTGTGCCATCGGCCACTGCCACCTCTATCATCTGTTCTCCTTCTGTTGGAGTATTATATCTAACTTATAACCTTCGATTTGAAAAGATGGCGAAGTATAAGAACATAACCTTTTAAACAAAATATACCATGAGAGCTGTGGAGGGGTTGCTCTTGTTTCCTACCTCTAGAGCTAGAGCTAATGAACAGCCTGGAATGAACATAACGTTACAGAACATTAAGTTTCGAATACAGATAACAGATCCAAAGTAAGGGTTACCTATCGATATTACACACCGGTATAATTAATTACTACCACGATGTTGTTGTTGGAGTTGTTATGAAGCTAACTTGGCTTTAAATAGAATAATTATAATGGAAAATGATAGAAGACTAGACTATCTAGAGACTAAAGACTAAATATAGAGGACTAACAAACCAACAAGTAGCACGCTCTTCCTTGATCGCTATCCACCAATCAGCGCTTGCAATGTTTCAAGATGGCTGGTTGCTCATTAACATTTCCTACCTTTGATATTAGAGGAAGAGATTTATTGTTAGTTGCTAGGTGATAAGTTCTAATAATAATATTGAGAGGTTATGGTCCTGCTGCTTGTTGTGTATTTTGTTGGTAAATATAGTTTCACAGCACTAGCACACTAACACACAAACACACTAGCATTTACAGCTTATGAAGCTCTTGTGGGGAGTAGCGGTTTACAAATGGATACTAATTTTTTCATTATATGGATTTGATTTCTACACTAGTCTCTATTTAGTGCCAAAGAATTTCAACGGTTACATAATTATTTTGTAATTATAGATAATAGGTATATATATAAATATGTTGATAGAGATGGATATGTCTCCTGGCTGAGCGTCTATAGTTTTTTTTTGTGAAACGTTTTTTTCACTCTTAATAATTGCTCGGATCGAAAATTTGCTGATATTTTTCTTAAAAGAAATTTAATGGAGAATATATTTTTTATATACTCGTAGCATTCCCTGCAAGGACCTACCTACAAAAAAAAGTCACGTTTGAAATCGCTATTTCCTCTCAACTTTGTTTATTTCGAATAATTATTAATTGTTAATTTAATTAAATTAGTAATTCAAGCAATTTGATCTATTTAATTCTAAAATGTAAATTTGGATAACCAGTTGATTATATATAGAGATATCCATGATCGTTTTTCCCAGTCACTGAGGTTCTTCAGAAACTATAAAACTTTGTTTTGTTATTTAAATGGTGAAACTAGGGTCAAGAGATCCAAGGAGATTATAAAAAAAAACAACAAAAATTTGTTGATTAGATATTTAAAAAAAAATTGATCATTTTGGGATCCGCGATAACAAGCAAATTCCTAATTGAGCTATTAATCCCCAGTTGTTATGAAATGTACACTTTATGGTTGACTACCACCAGGCTGGGAGTACTTCACGTTTGGGCCAATCAGTTTTTGCTTAAGTTAATTCTGAATGCTAAAGCAGATCCTCTAAGAAATATTTAGATGGTTGAAATGACTATTGTCTTTTGAAAGCATTTTAGTTAAGAACGAGGTCGTAGGGTTTTCGAAATCTTTTGCGATAAATATTCTAAAAGGAGGATAGGAGAATAAAGATCTCGTTGGCGAATTTTGACAAATACATAACGCTAACACAATTGAGTTGGGGCAGATATGATAGCGGTGAGGATCATCACTTTAGGTAAAATAGTGAGAGGCGGCAAGTCCTAAGCAGGTTTAAAATTACGTCCTGCTATAATTAAAGAAATCAATGAATAAAAAGTAAAATAATTAACAAAAAATAAAAAAATGGCAGTTCTTCAATGTTGAGTTTAGCTAAAAGTTCTGTTATAATGTTATATATATTAATTTTTAGTTCCGAATAAAGTAGCATATAATTATTTATCAAGTCCCAATTAAATATAACATAAGAAACACGGGCGGGTAATGAAATAGCTGGATAAGAAAGCAATGTCTATCAGCAATCAGCTATGAACCAAATAGATACAGGTCCGGGGCATAACCGTGACGTAAAATGGTGCTGTTTGAAGCTTTGGAGGAATGCCTACATTGGACAAAGTGACTGGCCTCAGCTGAGAGCAGTTTTGGGCTGGAGAACTGCTACAGCGGCAGCAATGGAGATTAGAAAGCGGTTGCAGGACCCTGACCTATGTAAATTAGTGTTAATGTATGGAGCATTGTATTGTATTGTATTGTATCGTATTAGTAGCTAATGGAATGGAATGGACCGAACTAGATTACGGTTTGTGTTCTCGCTGCAATGCGATATCTAGATCAATGTCCACGCTAGCCATCTTGTCATCTCATCTCCTATATATATATATATATATATATATATATATATATATATATATATATATTATATATATATAGAATCTCTATCTGTTTGTCTGTCAACTACGGCCAGCAGCAGAGGTCTCCGGCCACAGCACAACTTGAGTAGAAATTGAGACTTTTTTACTGATAATATTAAGTATTCAAACAATCTATGAATTAACAGGTCGTTTCAGAGGAAAGGTTTTTTAGTAAAACTACTTTAAGGAAATTGTCTAAATTTCTGAACAGATCGAGATGCCTGAGCAATAACTGTCAGTCTAACCTACCTAAGGTTGGCTGTGCTGTGGGCGGACGGATTTGGTAAAACGGATCCTTAAATGTCTTTAATGTGTGCGGGTTGTTGTGTAAAGTCCCTTCTCATTAACCAATGCAGGTTTTGTTTTTTATGCGTTGAGATAAGTTTAGTAATATATTAGTAAGATAAGATGCGTAAGTAAGTGAATTTGGTTTTGCCATATTGTATGTTTCTTGCAGCTTGGAACGCCGAAGGTCCAAGTTTAAACTAAAAAAGATGCCATACTAAACAATGCACCATAAATTGGAATAGAATAGAAGTTAACATTATCAAGAAATAGGGGGTTAATTACGGCTCAATGTAATCTGTGAACATTACATTGAGCCGTAAACAACACTTATCTCACTTTGAATTTCTGAAGTAATGAAAAAACGAACTTTTCATTTGAAATGATCCAATACCAGAAATAGTAAAATATGAGTGAAATAAGATAATTTTTAAATGGAAAAAAAAAAGGAAAATATAATTATAGGACCATGGTTTATTGTAAGTTGGCTAATTTGAGTTGAGAAATAGCAGAACAAACGACAGTAGATATTGCTATGTTTTCATTAATCTCTGCTTCAAGATTTTTTGACTGATCAAATGTCCCTTTTCGGAATTTTGGCAAAAATGTTGGAAATAGCATTCCTTAGTTTGATTTTTTATTTTACTACTTTTATTAAGAGACATATCAATCTCAATCTCTACTCCCCTCTTATTATTGTTTTTTACCGAGATATTGTGGTAGAAATATGTACACATGAATTGTCGATTGTTTTAATGTTAAGCAATAACAACCTTCTTGTTTTAATTGTTGGCCTCAACGAGTAAATAAATCGATTGTGGGGGAGGGAGGTTATTATTTAAAAACATATCACAAAGAAACAGCTCTAATTATTTGGAGGGTTCATAATTAACAATTCTATGTAGCGATGAATGGAACTCGTTCAAATGGACCGTTGTTGCTTCGTGATGTATTCGTAAGTATTCTGATCTGAAGATTCCTCACAATAGTGTTTCTTTCCATTAATAATACAAACTAACATTCGGCAACAATAACTAACAACAACAATAGAAGAGAAGACAAGCACCCCCCCCCCCCCCCCCCCAGGTTATGAAACAATGGAGTTGTGTTAGCCAAGGACCCAGGGCAAGAGGCTAAAAGGAGATTGCAAATGGCTTTTAAATTGCCTTACCCTTGAGCTATACCGGTCTCTTCGGCCATCTTGTTCTACAGAGGCTCGTCACATTATTTTAATAACCACCACCAGCTACCATATTACGTCTTTATAAAGGATGCCTTATATAGGAGTTCGTATCTTCGGAGCAAATGTCAAGTATCCAATAAGAAAACCAGCACTTTCCAAGAGGGTGGTAAAACTTTTTGAAGGTTCATTCAATATCAGATTAGTTAGTAAGAAGGTTATTCTATACCTTCAATCAGTGGATGAGATCTTCATCAGTCCTAACCATCCATCCATGATAAGATATTATTTTATTATTTTTTTTTTTTTACCGTTACTTTAGATGTCCTGAACTGCGGCACTAAACATTAAAGGATTGATAAAACCTTTATGATATATGTTACATGTTAGATATTGCTAAACTGAATTGATAAAGTGAACAAAATCTCGACTCTTTTGATATGAAGGTTCTTGAAACACATTTCGGGAACTAACTCAATTGCTACTCGTACAATGCTATGACAGTTACAATATTTTCTCAATTCAATGTCTGTGAGGAATGGTTGTGCTTTGCGTAGCATATCGATTCTCGCTACAACAGAATATATATTGACAGGCGAAAAATTCTACCAATTGTAGTACAGGGAAAGTAGACCAAAAAATGCCCAAACCATAACCTTTAAAAATAAAAAGGTCTCACTGCTGGAAATGTTGACCACTCTTAGCTCTAAATGTGGTAAAAAGTCTTCCTCTAAGTAGCGGCGGCTTGAAGTTGAAAAAGGTTGAAAATTGTTTGATGAAATAGCTCCGTAACCGTTTATTTGAGCACATTTTCTATAAATGTGTTCTATACGTTATTAAAAAAAATAAAATTTTCAACAAATTTGGTTCTAGTAATGAAGTTTTAAATTTGTTTTTCCTGACAGAGAAAAACTATAGATGATAGATGTCCTAGATATCCTTATCTATAACCTAGTGTTTTTCCCAATTTTCATTTTAGAATTAGAATGAATTAATAATTAATAATTAAACTAAATTAACGATTAATGATTATTAGAAATAAAGAAAGTTTAGAAGAAATAGAAAGAAAGGGTTTCAAATGTTACTTTTTTCATTCAATCAATATAGCTCCTAAACGGTATGGTGTTAGCGGGGAATGTTTTAAACATTTAACAAAATTATTCTCCATTAAGTTTCTAGTGAGGAACCTGTCGTCAAATTTTCTATTTGAGCAATAAAACAATGCTAGAACGTGTTAAATATTATATTTTTGTCGAGGGTGAAAAAAAACCGTTACAAAATAACGTTTTTCTTTCAATACAAATATGAAGCAGTAACATGATATAGAGGTAAATACAAATTGTTGTTTGAAATAGGATTAATAAATAGGATAATTAAATAGGATAACTAAATTGGATAAATTAATTTAGACATCGATACAAAGAAATGATCTGCCCTAGATATATTATTTATCATCTAGTGCGGTGTCATTTAATGTACCAGGTATGCAAGTTTAAAATGTCGTTTATTTCTTAAAACATATACACAGTAATTTAAAAAAAAGTATAATATATTTTATTCAAAGTACTGACCCTCGCTCTCTACACATTTTGTCCATCTCTCGGGCAATATATGGATACCATTCCAAAAGAATGCTTCATCTTTTTTTTAATCCATTCATCGAGCCATTTTCGTACGTTTTCGAAATTGTTGAAGTGTTGCTCCGCCAATGAGTGTCCCATCGATGAGAAGAGGTGATAATCAGAAGGCGCCAGGTCAGGTGAATACGGCGGGTGGGGTAGGAGTTCCCAACCAAGCGAAGAAATCGTTTCCTTAGTCAATCTGGCTGAATGTGCAGGAGCGTTATCATGCTGAAGAATGACTTTGGCGTGCCTGTGAGCCCATTCTGGGCGTTTTTCGATCAATGCGTGACTCAAATTGATCATTTGTTGTCGGTAGCGCTCGGTATTGACTGTTTCGCCGGGTTTGAGAAGCTCGTAGTAGACTACTCCCTTCTGATCCCACCACACACACAGCATTGTCTTCTTCCCAAAACGATCCTGTCTTGCACTCGATGTGGATGGTTGTCCTGGCGTTACCCATGATTTTTTTCGTTTGGGATTCTGAAAATAAATCCATTTTTCATCGCCAGTTACAACTCGATGCAAAAAAAACCCTTTCTTTCGTGGCGTAAAAGCAGCATTTCGCACACAGTTTTTCGTTTTTCCATCTGTCGTTCGTCCAATTCATGTGGAACCCATTTTCCAACCTTTTGAATCTTTCCCATAGCTCTCAGGCGATCGGAAATGGCTTGCCTAGTGACATTCAACTGTTCTGCCATCATTTGTTGGGTTTGGGTATTGTCTTCGTCTAATAAAGATTGCAATTCGAAGTCCTCAAACTTTTTTGGTCGATTTTCTCGTTTTTGATCAGTAACATCAAAATCACCACGTTTGAAACTTTGAAACCAACGTTCACATGTCCTGACGGTTGGAGCAACATCGCCATAAGTCTCAACAAGAATTCGATGACATTCAGATGCCTTTTTCTTTTGATTAAATAAGAAAATCATGACATGCCGCAAATGCTCTTTATTTGGCTTAAAATTAGACATTTTTAACACGAAAGAAAGGTATGATACGTCCACGTAAACGACTTAAAAACAACTGACTTTTGTAAACAAATGACTAACAAACAAAATAGCGTTTAGAGATAAGCAAATCCTTCAATAGGCTAAGAGCGCATTCTATTGGAATTAAAACGACATTTTAAACTTGCATACCTGGTAGGCATGAAATCTTGTATGTTTCAGGAAAATCCATTATTGGAATTGTTATAATCCAGAATAGAGAAAAACCTTTTTTTTTTATTTTAATATAAGAATGCGGTTAGGAAGCAAACGATTAAACATTGCTTTCTGAAAATGATCAGCAAAGAAATCCGTTATCAAAACATCCATTTTGCCAATTCATTGAACCTGTTTTTAAATTAAATTAAAATAAACACCAGATCTTTTAGCATTAACTTTTATAGCCAAATAGGCTCTGTAATCTTAAAGTTATTTGTTGAAATCGATAAATGATATACCTGTTCGAAATTCAAAAATGAATCAGGCGCCGTTCTTTAAGTATCTTGACTGGTTTTTTGGTTCGGGTTTCCTCAATAGCTACCAAGACGATTTGGTTTTTTTAACTTTAAGTATTTCGACATTTAAGATTGTAGCAATTCAAGGTCCTGTTGACATCAAACTTGTTGACAATCAATACAATACAAAGTGGAACCACCTGTTGAGAGATGTATGAGGTTGATGGATGATAGTAGGAATGTTGACAATATCAAAGCATCAATAACATAGATCGATTTTCATTTCCATAGAGATAGAAAGGACGGTCTCACGCAGGTTTTGGGAAGGAACTGTATTTAATTAGCAACTAATTGCATCTTTTTGAAGATCTAATTGCAATGGTATTTCCACCAATTTTGTGGGTAAAAAAATATTCTCTAGATCCTGCATCTTCACTTGACAATTATTAACTAAAATTATGTAATTAGTCAGTTATCTTCAAAATCGTATTTAAGAAGAATGTTAGTTTGTGATATCAACTTCTAGTAATACATACATAGTAATATAATAACTTCTAGTAATACATACATAGTAATATAATAACTTCTAGTAATACATACATAGTAATATAATAACTTCTAGTAACACAGTAATGATCCCAAAGATTCTAGAACTTTCTCAAAAGGTAGAGGACCACTGCTATTGTTATCTAGAGTAAATTGAACCTAACCAGTGATTGCTAACCGCTAACTACAGGGAATAGAATATTAAGATAATAATAAACCAATAAACAATACTTTATTATAAAATTTACAAAAATAGCTGGCTCCATAGAGGTAGGAAGGCTAGGATACATGTAGCAGGAGAGGCAGCCACCTTGATATTGCAGCAGTGATGTTGATATCAACTCCGCAGCAGTCATTTCATCTTCTTCTAAGAGCTATATATAATCTGCTATATATATAATGTACTATATACTCCTATTGTAGGTGAGTTCCGACGAACATTGACAAGTGGACAGTGGGCAGTAGGCAGTGGGCAGTAGGCAGTAGACAGTGGACTGTAGGCAGTAGACAACCGCCACGGATGAGAGGACAGGGTACCACCCCCGGAGACAACTGTTGCCGAGGCGGCAGGTGCGGGATATCTTCAAGAAACCATTGGACCAAGAAGCTCCTTCCACCCACTTCCTTTACCTTCCCCTAAAGTTTAACTTTAAGGACTGCAATAAACTATATTACTAACTTACTATAATATCCAAAGATATTATTATTATTGTATTGAGTCATCTTACTACTACTGCCCCCAAGCAGCAATATCGGGGAGGTTTCTCCACAGTAGTTATTCATTTCCCTTCCAATGTGGCTTTCCTTTCTCCATTATCATACCGTACTGCATGGATTGGGTTGGTATTGTGAAAGGATATTGTAGGGGTTGTACTGCATGGATTGGGTTGGTACTGGGGAAGGAAGTTTGTTAAAAAGGATCGTTATCGGGAGCGGCTTTGAGAAACATTTAGGTAGTTTTTTATTATGAATGCTTGCAGTACTGCTATCATTTTGGTACTTTTCCAGCTTTTTTTTTTTTTTTCATTTTCATTTCATAATATTTTTAACATACAACATGTTATCTAGCGGTGAACTAATTGATCAAAAGTGATACGTTTTTGGAGAACACGGGGGCGATACGCGTATTTTGATAGTTTGATATCAGGAGAGGTGATAAAGTTCGAGAAAATAGAAAGAGCTCTACCCTCATTATATTGAATTGCACTATCTCACTAATGAGTCAGCTCCTTTTGACTCTGTTTCTCCTACCATCGCCAGCAGAGTGATTCCTTCTTACTTGATCAAGACAACACTCAACTGAGGCGCCAGGATGTACTATAGCAACAAATCTTAAAATAATGGGGAGGCAAATCAAGATCATTCCATTACAATTAATACGTGTTTGTTTTTTTATATTAATAAATGGAGGATAAGAAAAAAAAAGAATACGAAATAGAAAATTTTAACCTGGATTTGACCGATCTTGCTCGATACCTCTCGGCTGTTGTGTATAAAAAATATTCTTTTTTGGGAATAAACAATAAAGTCATACAGGTAAACGGGAAAAAAAATGAGGCGGTCAGCAGGATTAATCTATCTAATTATAAACTTTATCTCCCACAGAAAACTGAATCAGAGGTAAGGGAAAAAAGAAATAGAAAACATATCATCTGTGAGATTAGCAATTCCGCTATGTGTATTTAAGCACCTTCCATGACATTAAATACAAAATGTGCTTTGATGCATATGTGTAATAATTTTTTGGACTAAAATCACAAAAGTGATTCGTCAAAACCTAATTCAAACTGAATTTGTGTAATCGGGTTTTTACATTAGACGCGGAATTTCATTTAAAAAACCTAAATCGAAAAAATGGACATAACGGAATCGGCAATCTGACCGATGTTCCATGTTGTTCTTTCTTTAGCCAGATGACTCAACGGGGCTAGTTTCTTTTGTTATATTAGCTCTCATTTATCCCTCCGCCTATATCATGATGTAAAAACATGATCAACTTCTACTCCAAAACATTTCATTAATTTCTTGGGTGGAAGAATGTAGCTCAAGTTGTCAACTGAAGAACTTTGAATGAGAAGAGTGGTACACGCAGCAATGGTACACGCAGCAATGGTACACGCAGCAATGGTACACCCAGCAATGGTACACGCAGCAATGGTACACCCAGCAATGGTACACCAAGCAATGGTACACCCAGCAATGGTACACCAAGCAATGGTACACCCAGCAATGGTACACCAAGCAATGGTACACCCAGCAATGGTACACGCAGCAATGGTACACCCAGCAATGGTACACCAAGCAATGGTACACCCAGCAATGGTACACCAAGCAATGGTACACCCAGCAATGGTACACCAAGCAATGGTACACCCAGCAATGGTACACCAAGCAATGGTACACCCAGCAATGGTACACCAAGCAATGGTACACCAAGCAATGGTACACGCTTCAGCCTAGCTCTCAATGGATAACTACTGTTTATCGCATAGCGGTCATCATCATCAACCAATCTCAGCTGAGCTTACCTTTCGTATCTTATGTACACTGCATAAAAACAATCATTTTCTCGTCATACAATTCAATATAAAGACAATTTAAATCCTTGAGTGAGCTACCATTGTAGATTTGTTAACAAAATGAATTATAATGTACAGGCTTGGTTTTGATACACAACAGAGCCCTTAAATAATGATAAAAATTAAAGTTTATTTTATAAAAATGATTATATAATTAAAAACAAATTTTCCTTGACTGGGAAAAACAATAGATGATGGAGGTGTCTATCTGTCTATCTATAATCTACTGAGTAATTAGGAATAGGGAATAGGGGATTCAAAGGTGACATTGTTCAGTATCTAACAACAAATATTATCTTTTATATTTTATATCAGGAAAGAATACCGACCGAGCTAGAGCGCTGTAAAAATGTTGTTTTTAAATTTGAAAAAATGTTGGAAAGAAAAACTATAGACCCCCACCCAAAAAACATAACCATCTTAAAAAGAAACATACTTTCCTCTTTCCATTCATACAAATATTTATTATGTTACCTTAAAAGTTGAGTTTGCAAAATTAGATTGAAAAATAAAATCCAAATTGAAGGTATTTTCTGATAACCTAACTTTCAATACACATTGAATCAATTTGAAACAAAATATCTTTCAATATAGGCCATCACCTTCCATTACCTTCCATGGAATATCCATCGAATATTACACCTTCCGATTTGAACCGGTTCAGAGCGACGAAGATGGGCAATTATTTGTCTGAACGAAAACGGTGAGAGGAGGCAAAAGAAAGAAGATGACAAATGAAATACGAAATGTGATATAGGCAGCGGCCTACCGGTTTATTAAGATGAAAGTTGGAAGCCTATTTCTTTTTATTTTGTTCTGCTTTGTGGTTTAACGTCGCGTGCTTTTTGCCTAACGGTCCGGGTGAAACTACTCCTCACTAAAACAATAGATTCAGAGATAAAAAGGAAACATTCAGCATTCATAAAACACCATACACTCACAACTACACCACACGCTCACAACTACACCACACACTCACAACCACACCACACCACACGCTCGGGAAAAGAAATGGCCGCTGTGACATGCATCCTCATTCATTAATATTAATGTTTACTTTAGTGGTTGTAGTCTTCCAGGGCTGTTCACTAATATTATATTAGCACGTGTTTAATACAATAACATGTATTAGTGATATTAGTAATTTCTCAGCAGATTCTTCATACCAGTTCCTCTGTTAAAAATAAATTGTCATTCTAAAAAATAATCCACAACATACCAAAAAAGCAATAATTATTCAATAAATGATAAATAATAAGTAATAAATAACAAATAGCTAATTGAAAAGATTTATTGAAAAAACATATATGGATGATCAACTTTTGGTTGGAGGTCTATGGTGTTATTTTGTGTAACGATTATATTTCACATTCCACAATGTAACAATTTGACAAGATATAGTTCTGTTCTCATTGCTCGGATCGAAAATTTGTCGGCAACTTTCGTATTATTAATTCAATGGAAAATATGTTTTATTATATTATGTTTGTTGCTAGAACGAACCATATAGGAGTTTTCAAAAAGTCATCTTTGAAACCCTTACATTATCGCTACTTTATTATTTATTTGTTTATTTTTTAAAATGATCAATTGTTAATTAAGTTGAATTTTAAATTTAAGTGCTCGGCGGTTAACTGAAAAAAATATTTAATTTAAGTAATTTGATTAATTTGATTCTAAAATGTAAATTTGGAAAAAAAAAAAATAGATAAAAGATGTAAATATCCATGTATTTATTATATTATATTTTCCTAGTCAGGGGGAATTGAGTTATTCTGTCTTTGGTCACATAAGGAATTTTTAATTTAAAACATATAATAAACAAGACAATTAAAATTACGGAAATTAAAAAAAAAAAAAATAAAAATATTTTTCTGAAACAACTAAAATCTCCTAAGAACAAGGTAACTAAAAATTACCATAAATATAATAAAATGCTGCTGTTTCTTAGCCTACACAAAACGTTTTCATTGTAGTATATAGAGCCAGTATATATGAAAATGAAATCAAAATCTAAAAATAAATTAAAAATGTTGTGATTAAAAAACATTACAGCTCCAAGCCTTGGATGTTAGTTCCTTATCATGTTTCCTGCCCAGGTCTCGATTTAGGAAGTCCTCATCTAGAAGTAGGTAGGAAAGGCCACCCGCTAGTACATAATGTAGTCCGCTGCCTATATTTGGTTTAATCCGGGCAATTAGCTGTTCTCTTCCCATACTTGAAGAATGCAAAATCAACTCAAACCACCTCTGATTCCTCACCCCATTCAACCGTTTTCTATCGGCTTGCGAAACATTGATTTTAAGATCATCATGAACATGCCTCGGAACGAGTAGTTGGGTACCATCAGTTTCTCTTTAGCCCGATTGCGATAGGATCGACTTCAGAGGAAGTGGGATCGGCGGCCCAGCCAGGATCTAGGATCTCGGAGGACACCCTCCACCTGGAGACGCGGAAGAGTGGCAGATCGGATCCCTGGAGGAGCGGGCCCTGGAGGATGTGACGTCAGGATATGGTCTACCCCCCAAGCATGGAGGCACGCTCTGGTTACCAACCCCCTCCCCCAGAACAGAACAGATTCCAGGGTTCAACAACATGCAGATTACACTTTTCCGAAGGAGCAATTTAGCGGCCATCATCTTTAGCCGTATTATCTTTTATTAGTGACCTAATTATGGCCATAGCCCTCTCTGAGCCTTTAATGGCGGCGGTTCATCGACACCTTGTACTATTTGCTAAGGTGATGACAATCATGTTGGCAGTGATGGAGATCTCTTCAAGCCTGTAGTGAACTCGGACCTCTTTGCCAACATATACTATGTGTTTGTTGGTACTCAACATACTGGAACAAGTACCAAGTATCAATGCATTGATAGGCATGCATCAATCTTAGGCATGCTAAGTTTTACAAAATACAATATATCTTGTATACAGTATACATCCTCCGTCTTTTAATAAAATTAGGCTAAATTATGTACATCTTTCTTATTTCTTAATAATTTTATCTGTTTCTTCTCAATACGTAATTGCAATCGGTATTTACAATTTGCATATGATGGTGGCTCTACGACTAAATGAACATATACTAGAACAAGAGGACAGGTTACCAAGGTCCAGGTTACCAATTTATTCTCTTTATCACGAAATAAATATGAACCGACACAGATGGGAACTAAATCTAAACCTTTTTTCGCCCTAACGTTCCCTCCCATAGCCTTCCTTAACTAATGCCATTGCCATTAGATTGTATTAATCTATTAATGTCTGTTAGGGCGCTATACGACAAGAATCAAGAAGTAAGTAGTAAAGTTAACTGCTAAGTATAATTTGAAATCAAGATCAATAAGTTGAAGTTGTTATTTATTTAAGTATTTTTATAGTTTTATCAACCAATAGTTAAGATAAAATTTACACTTAAACTAATAATTAAAATCATTTTTGTAGGCCTTGATGCGAAGAACCTCTCTCGATATAATATTTTAAAGCCAATGTTGCACAATAGTGGAATATCTGCAATTTGCAATATAAATTGCTAGATTAGAATGTAAATAATGCAAAATTATTGAAATAAAATTAAAGATTAAATATTAACTAAAGACTAGCTTCAGAAATTTTCAAACTCACACAATTACTGACGCCTTCAGAAGAAGGAGAGCGAATTTCTTTAGACACTTGTGCCGCATGAGTCCCAATCTACTCACAAAAAAGCTTTTTATCATTCCTTACTTTATTAGGAATAAGACAAAGTGGATGAGCTGAAATAGATGAATACTAGCCAAAGTGACATAAATAGATGAATATTAGCCAAAGTGACATAAATAGATGAATATTAGCCAAAGTGACATAAATAGATGAATATTAGCCAAAGAGACATAAAGGACAGGGCAAAATTCCAAACTGCTGTAACAAAACAAACATTTAAACACCAACCACAGAGAACTACGAGAAGATCCTGGAATAAAGAGCGCAAACAAATTTTATTTGCAGTGAATTCATGAAAAGATTTTGGAAAAATATAAGAAAGAAAAATGGCTACAAAACATCATGAAAAAGTTTCAAGGCTCTCTTAACTGGGATTTAACGAAAAAATAAAATAAATAATAAAGATTAAATATATATATATATATATATAAAATAATGTTATTAAGATTAGGATTATTGTCGTTGATAGTGTAAGAGTAGAGTATTGTTTGTTCTCCGTTATTTTTCTAATAAAATCATTAAACGTGTATTCAATTATATTATATATTATAGAAATGTTTGAACATAAGAAATCGTCATCCGCAAAGCTATACAAGGCGGTAAAAGAAAATTTAGAATATAATGAAGGAAAAAAATAATAATTAAGTTTAAATAAATTGAATGAAGGGAGATTATTGTGGGAGAAGGAAACTGTAAAAGAAATAGATTTGTAATAGCATCTGAGTGGAAAGAAATAGTTAATTGTTAATAACAGTTGAGGAACGAGAAACAAAAAACAATTTTTTTTTTCTGAACCTCTCGTCTTCACTTTACGGGAAATGAGATTTTTTTAAGGAATGGTGCTGCAAAAACTTTCATGCCTTAAGTCCTCGCCTGTGAATTGAGGATTAAATTCACTATGATTAAATTAGATGATTGATTTCAGGATATTAGTCGTCAAATATTAAATCTAGCTTAATTCTGTATTCAAGGAATATTCAAGAGCCAACATCACTGCTTCTTGGATCCTGGAAACTTATATATTACAATTAGTATATAAAGTAGATATCAGTGCCTCTTGGATCTCGATCCTTCTAATGTAATATCTAGAAACAACATCACTGTCTGTTTGATCCTCAACTACCAGATATTTGCATTCTTCTCAATTTTATCAATGTATTTTTAAATTTTAGCAGCAACTTCAGTGTTCAATGTGCTAGCTAGTATTTGTTCAGTGAAGCTTCTCCTCCATCTAACTATATAAATTATATTATAACTAAATTCTAACTAAATAAAATATACCTACAGAAATTCTCATGGCATCATTCGTCTTAAAAAAAAAGTCGACTACATTTTTCCCCAAATTCTAATGATGCTTAAATTATTAACTTTAAAACTAGTTGATGCTAAAAAATGATTGAAGGCTTTAGAATATATGTTCATGAAAGGAAATGAGACCAATCTCGGTATATTTAAAACAATATAATTTTACTATAATTAATTAACTGTAAATTTATTGTAAGGGATTTTATAAAATTATTTTTCTATTGGTTATATTAAGAGGATAAGATTCAGAAGTTTATATTTATATTTGTGAGGAGAATGCTACAACTTAATAACTGAAGGTAGATTGCTGTTGGATTGGATTCCTTATTGAAAATATACAATTTCCATAATATTTTGAAGAATAGCTTGAAGTCCATACCTGACTATTGGAATTTGTTGATAAAGCTAGGATATAGAAGTTATTCTGGTTTGGGTTATAGAACCTTACGGCTCTCTGCGCCTTGCAATAACAATTCAGTTATACTTGATATCAATTATTCTCATTTAATTATTATTTATGAATTAATTGCCACTTTTATTGAAATTATTTTTATTAGAAAACTAGTTTCGAATGTTAAACATCAATCATCGTCAGCAAATAATTCATTAATCATAATTGAATTGATCCTAAAATGACTTCCTCATTTACCTTTTAATTTGATGCTTGTCAAGAACTAGACAACAAAAAAACCAGCCAGCTTCATATTTAGAGGCAGTTTGATATTGCCTTGGCTTCAAGATCCAAAGTGGCCCTCCTATTAGGAGTCATCAATAGCTAACGAGTGGGCCGATCTGTGATCTGCGATAATAGTAATTTTAATAGTAATAGTTATAGTAATAGTAATAGTAATAGTTACAGTAATAATAATAGTTATAGTAATAGTAATATGGTAGTGAGGGATCTTGGCAGTAATTTTAGCGAGGAAGGAGAAGGATTGGAGGAGTCTTCTGATGCAGAAAATTCGAATGATATATTTGGCTCATTCTCATAGGCTCAGCTAAAATAAAAAAAAATAAAAATGAATTTTTAAAGTTGCTTAAATTTTTATTATTTTTGAGTTTTCTATAATAATATTATAATATACCTTCTATTTATTGAATTCCCAGGTGGGGCCAATTTTTTTTTTCTATTTACCACTGTTTTGAAGCATTTTCATAGAAATGCTCTTGACTGTTACTCTTTCTTTAAACATTTTTTTTTCGAATTAAAAAATTATTAATGTCCTCAAATGGATAAAACTAAATAAATAAAATAATAAATTTATTATTGATACATAAAAAATTAAAGTAATAAAAAAATTGTGATGAATTCTGGAAGAATTTTACAAAAAAAACAGTTTAGTTGTTCAACTATTTTATTGAATGAGATTTAATTTTTAATATTTCTTTTTAAGGCATAACTCTATGTGCATGTCCATACCGACATTATTTTATTTTTTTGGCATTTCGTAATTTTTTTTTTGTATTTTCAATCAACTGAGGGTGATGTGAGGGAAATCACAGTTATCTTGAAGATGGAACAATGTACTCCGAAAATTTTTTTTTCTTTTCTTTTCTTTCTTTTATTTTCTCGTTTTTTTGTTTTTTTCTTCTTTTTTTCTTTTCTTTTCCTTTCTTTCCCTTTTTTTTTTTTTTTTTTTTTCTTTTTCCTTTTTTTTTTTTTTTTTTTTTTTTTTTTTTTTTTTTATTTTTTTATTTCCCTACCTTGCCGTTTCAGGCATACGGGGTTTTGACGGCAGCGGTTTCAACATGTACTCCGAAACATGTTGAAGAAAATAAAAGATAAATAGGAGTTATGCCTTAAAAAGAAATATTAAGGTTTTAGTTGTTTTAAAAATCTGACCCCGCCCCCCCCAAAAAAAAAATGAAAATTAAATCTGATGTTTCAGCCTTTTAAAAGTGTTGGTATATAGGTATCTCTATATATAGAGATTATAGGTTTCTAGAATATAGGTTGGTATATGTAACTCCGATATAAAATTTGACAAAAATCAGTTGAATTGTTTTTAAGTCCGGTCGTGAGGCCAAACCGAGGGACAAAAAGAAAACGGAATTTTCAGTAATTTCAGGAATTAGCTATAAAAAAATAACAAAAATAATTTTCGAAACTAGGCTGTATGTGCCAACTTTAAGGGGTCGGTGTACGTTCAAATTCACCAAAAATATTGATTTGGAAGTTTTAGTTCCATCTTAAGTCCAGCAGGACAGTGAAAAATCACTGCCATGAGAATGGCCCGTTTATAGATAGATAGCTAGCTATCTATTTATAACATACATATATTACCAATTAATAATATTCAAACATTTAATAGGTTATTAATAATTAAAATTTTTAATAATAAAGGATCGGTAGATATAGGCTTCTTTCAAGTAACTCATTAGAGCTGCCCAGTCTTCACCATTTAGGTATTTGACAATATCAATTTCAGTCATAGTAACTGCACCAAAATATTTTTTCCTCATTCCCTCCAAGACTTTACAACGTCCTATCGTTGTAATAACTTTTCATTATTATGAAATACATCTTCATTTTCTCCAATATTACTCCAACAGATAGAACAAATGCAATTCTGTCCCTCAATGAATGGTCTGTAGTTCAAGTTGAGAACATCGCCTCTGATTCTAATTATGACGCCTATATCAGATATAGGTAAATTTGAATTAATATAATCAATATTAATATATAATTGCTTATAGATTTGGTGATATTGGCCGTTTAGAGCTCTTTCCCTACAGCCTATAGTATCATAATAGGTAATTAGGCTAGATTTCAAATGCAACTTTAACCCAGTTTTCAATATCAAAACTGCTGAACGATTGGGGAAAGATTTAAAATCTAGCCTAATTCGAATGGATCCATAAAATAATTGTTGTAGAATATATAATAACTGATAGATATTTGTCAGTAACATCAATCATCCAGCGATGTTCAAGAGATGCCTAGGAACTGTATTTGCCAAATAAAAAAACATTTCTTGAAGAACAATGGAGAGAATTATGAGAAGTAAACTATAAAATATACAAGAGGAAGGAGCAGCAGGTGTTGTAGGTAATAAGGCAATAAGGAGCGTGCGAGGAGCGTGCCTTCACATCTCGGTGAGCAGCACAAGGCAGTACGTACAGGTACAGGTACAGGTACAAGTACTGGTACTAGTAGAGGTAGAGGTAGTTGAAGGAGCCCAAGCTAGCGAACCGGAGAGAGGTAACTCACCTTCCTCTGCACCTGCTCCTTTATTATTTCTTCTTGTTCCTTCCACTTTGGCTCTTATTATTGTTGTTATATATCTATTAGCGCGCTGTCTAACATCAAACCTCCGCATCTTATCTAATTGCAAATCGTAGCTAGCTTGTCTTTAATATAAAACTACCCGCAGCACAATGAGGTGGGGTCGTGGCTTATGTTTCTTGTTTCTTCAAGCAATACGTTTCCGCTACCTTTATTATTACTATTTGTTTTGATTTATTAACTTTAGTTTTTTTTTATATTTTTTTTTCTCTTACTTGATAATATTCTATTCTAACTTATTTAATATAATATAATATTTGAAGGGTGTTAGGCTAGAAGGGAAAATGTCCGGTAACCATAGTTCTGAGTAAATTACAAAGTGTATATTCTTCCTCATTGACAAAGGTTCTCCAAAACATGTGACAATAATCCTCTTTCTATCCTTCTGAGACCACCTTAAATGATCGTACTTAGGACAAGCTAGCAGCTGGAGATGAAATCTAAGTATCGATACTTTTGGACCTTCCCCTTCCAGCCTAACACTCATCATTTTTATTATATATCCTCTGCTTGGGGGTAAAAGTCATTAAGTAACAAAATCGATTATTTTTCCGTTTCAATATTCATCGGGACTATGCTCATTAACAATTTCTCAGATAGTTATATAGTGATAGTTATATAGTGATAGTTATATAGTGAATTTTCTCATTCCCTTAATGTCCATATATAGCAGTTATATTCACTTGCTGACATTTTAATATTTACAGGAAATGATAATATTAACACACAATGGCTTTCTGCCAAATTTGGAAAACATTGTACTTCGTGACTTTTACTTCCAAACAGACGATATGTTTTTTTTGTTTTATGGATCATTCTGTTTCTATTTCTTATTAATACAAGTCCTCAATGGTGACAGTATTAATTATCTTTTATTTCCCATTAATTTATGTATGTGCACACATTTGTTAGTATATATATTTCTCCGCAATATGACATATAAATTGTAAACAAGTTATGTGACAAATAAATGTTTCTGTGTTAGGAATTACTGCGGAAAGAAAATATATATAAAGGATACATTATTACACCAACTCAAGTTAGTTAGTAATTTACTGTGGGAACATATTTTATTGTTTATAATGGTCTGTGTACATCATCCCACGGTCATTCCACAGGTTACGACCTATTGTAGGTGAGGGTGGGCAAGAAGAAATTTGTTCCGTTCCTTCGCCAAGGAATACCGAGTACGATCCGCAGGAGCCAGGGCAGGAAGGAGTGGAACAGTACTCTTCAGTGTTGTGGATATTAAGGAGGCAGAGCGGACTGTCATCTTAGCAATGCCTTCTGTAACTATTGTTTGTATTCAATGTAATGATTTATATCTAGGAGGTCCATCTAGGCATGTAGGAAGTGGATGTAGAAAGTTGGAGCAAGTCTTAGCAAAATAAGATCTGTCAATTGTATTTATTATTATTATTTTATTATGTATGCATTTTACTTCTTTTTGCTAATACTTAAGATTACTCCATTTTACTTTAAGAGATATTTAAATATATGTACTTATATAATTAGTGACTGAGTCTTGTCACGACTTTAAATAAAATAGTCAGCCATTGTTATTTTTATGTTTATGGTATCTGTTACTGTTACACCGATATTAGTCGACTGTAAAAAAAATATCAAAAATTTTCTTAAATAGAGGAATTCGGTGGGAACAATAAAAACAAACCAACATTTATAACAAAACAGCTGTTTATAATTTAACAAATACTCCAGTGGTGTGATATCCACCATGTCTATGTATTTTGCTTCTTTGTTTATTTCGTTTAACGTCACTTTATGCTGCTATGGCTAATCGGACGATGCTACGGTGGGAGTCCTAAATTTTGCCTATCCAGGTATAATTAGGATAGGGATCTTTAACGAGTACCTGACATCGCACAGGCTCGAGACCCCCATTTTACGTCCCTTCCGAAGGACGGCATAGCTAAGGATTTTTTACTACATTTAAAAAATTCTGAGGTCGTCTGCCGGGCTGCGAACCCGCGATCTTGGGTTTAGTAGGTTGCTATGCTAACCACTACACCACAGGTGACCCCGTCTATGTATTTGTATCTCTCTTTACATTTGAACTAAGCATAATGTTTTCTCAAAGTATTAAACTTTAGACTTTGGTTAAAATATAACAAGATATTCAAAAAAAAGAAAGAAGAAAGTGTTTTTTTTTTTTTTTTTTTTATTGTATTGTAATATAATGCTTGTGTACTCATTAAAAAAACCTCATTGTAGCTGGATCCTGTAATTCTCTTCGTCCTAATTGGCCGGGGCACACCGCCAACGGACCAATTAAATTAATAGGCTTTAATCGCAGAATCGCGTTAACTATCGCGGCCTATCCTGTTCCAAGATAGGGTTCTTCCGAAAATGACACAGCTTTCTGATAATGGAACGAATTGTATGGAATTAATGAGTTTATATTATTTATTTGGTAAAATCAAAAAATTTAAAAGTCAGGAGCGGGGTAGCTCAGTGGATAAGGTATTGGGTAAGGGTCTCCGCGCAACGGTTCAAGTGTTTAATTTTAACGTCTTAATGATAAATATTTATTTTATAAATATGGCGTTCAAATATTGAAATATAAAAAAAAAAGAAGGTTTACTGTCACAGATTTGTGTTGTTAAAAAGGATTGATAACGATCGGTCGTGTAACCACAAGAAGGTTGCGGATTCATAAAAGTGGAAGAATGGGAGTGTAGAGGATAAGGTGAGAAGAATGAAGAGAGGTTGAATAGACTGGTGACCATTGAAAAGAATGGTGTAGTATAGTGAGAGAGTAAATAGAGTCAGCCTAGAACTAGCAGAATAGCGAGTCGGGGAAGAATGAGAGAGAGAGAGAGAGAGAGAGAGAGAGAGAGAGAGAGAGAGAGAGAGAGAGAGAGAGAGAGAGAGAGAGAGAGAGAGTGAATGAAATAGCAGGTGCGGAGCGGCGGGCCGTGGTTCCGTTCCTCTCCTGCTTCTTGTCAACAGTTCTCAATTATTAACCAAAACCGGATCCTCCGCCTTCTATATCTGATTTAGTAGGCTTCCTCTCTACCCTACTCTACTGTACTCTACTGTAGCATCATATTATAGTCCTAACTGTATTAGTTGTACTGTGGTAGTTGTAATACACTCTCTACCCTCTGGGAAAGGTGATACAGATATCAAGTTATTATTACCTGGAGGGAGGTCACCCATCCAAGTGCTAACTACACTCGACAGTGCTTAACTTTTTTTCGTTACGATTCTTTCTATTGAGAATGGACGAAAGATTGACTATCAAATGACATAATCATCAACTATAAGCCACCAGAAACTGCGGCTAACTTTCGTTAACAGAAACTGCGGTGGCCGAGGACTGAAATCTCGAAGAACAGGTGTCGCTATATGGAGTGGATGGAACTTGAACAATCCGTTAATTATGTCAAACTTGGATTGATTAAGTATGCTGTGTTTTTAGCAACCCGTTTAAAATAGGGAGCACCACTTAATAAAGTGTCTCTCTCTCTCTCTCTCTCTCTCTCTCTCTCTCTCTCTCTCTCTCTCTCTCTCTCTCTCTCTCTCTCTTTCTCTCTAATTCGCCTCATATTACCGTTCGTTCGTTACCGGTCGATGCGCCAAAAACTAAAAAATTACCTTGGATCCTCCGCCCGGGAGTTGTCCAGTGTCGCCTGCACTTAGCTCACTATTTATTAGGTGACTATTTGAAGAGACCTTTATCCACAAATTCAAGAAAACAATGATACAATTTAATTTAATGGAGCATTTTGTTGGCCTAATTTGACGGAACTAATATTGTAATTTTGTAGGAGGCAGTACAGAGTTAGGATAAGACAATATTTTTTTTTGTGAAAAGATATGAGATCCCTTTAGCTTTTTATAATTGTTACAATCATTTTAAGGTTATGAGATTCGATAAATAAATATCATCATTGTCTAAAAAATAATAAATTAAATACAGGGATGTTTTTATGTTTCAGATCAAAGGATCGAAGTGCAATGAAATTAAAAAAGAACGATAACCATTCAAGAAACAAAACACTGTGATAGGCATTTTTCAAAGAAAACGTTTTTCCTTGCATACTCCTCAGCTAATTTCTTTAAAAAACAAAAATCCAAACATCACGTAGTATATTGTACTAATACCTCACTAAATATATGATCAACTATATCAGTTCCAGTTTAAAAATATTCTAATTGTTGATAAATTTCTTTCAATGTTGTTATTATTCTGGAAGGCAAAGAGACCAGATGAAGTAGGTTTGTGTGAATGTGAGTTGAGGTGCTAGAATGAGCAGCGGCCTCTTCTGCGAGAGCGTTGAAAATTGTTTTAATAAAAAAACGAGTTAACGGTTTGGGAGTCAGTATGTTTACTGTAGTACTGTAGTACTGTAGTAAGTCTATCTATATTCCGCTCATCGGGAACCAACATTGGAAAAGGTTAGCAATTCCTAAAGTCCCTCAGCTCCTCACAGCAAAAAAAATTTCCTTTTTCTTCAAATTTTAAAGGAATCTTAATGGAAAATGAAGAAACGGATTGGATAATGCTAACTATCTCCTTCTGTCAACTAAAAAAAAAAAGTAAACGAGCGGGCGGAAGGAATAGTAGACAACTGGTTCTTTTACGATTGTTGGTTTTTAATTACTACATTCTGCCTTCAAACAACAATTATCTACACTGCTCTACAGCCCTATACCTATATATATATATATATATATATATATATATATATATATATATATATATATATATAACTATATACCTAGCTCTATATATACATACCTATATAACTATATAATTATATACTTACAGCAGTTCAGATGATTTGTTTCTTTCGACTATTGACTAGCGCAATCAATGACAATAATTTAAATTCTATAACAATAGCATGCTAACAATATCGCTAATGGGTAAGTAGCAACAAAAATTACATTTCCCTGCTTGGCATCACCTGTATCGAACATAAATTGGGCTAATTTTTTTTTCCTTTAATTTTATTTAGATTTTCCGAAATTCCGAAATTAAATTCGGAATACAAATTTTTTCTCCTTATTGTGATATCTCAAGTTATAGCTGACCTCAGACTTTTTCATTCACATCTGCTTTTGTCCACTTTGGATGAAACCCAATGTTATACACATGGATAAAAAGCAGAATGTATCATAATTCTTGTGATGCTATTACTATTGTAATCGGATGAACACAGCAGTTGTTATGGCCGGTAGAAAATGTTGATGAAATCTCAACTTCAAAATTTTAACCTCCTCGAAAGGGGTAAAAAATCAATATTTTTTGATTTTGATAAAATTTCACATATAAGGGTTTTATGGGTTGTTAAATCGATATTTGAGGTCAGTTTTTCATAAAAAAAAGTTTCCACTGATTTACAGCGGATTTCCTTGAAATTTTGTCATTTTTTTAGAGTTTTTGAGCACCCTAAAGCCGGGTGGTGTCTTGAGCATAACGAAAGTATTTTTATATCAAATACCTTACATAACTTCAATTAAACGTGAAAGAATCATTTCTCTATCTTGACTGAGAGCTAAGAAAAAAAATAAAACGTGATTTTCATATATTTTTTTTTTTTATCGGTTCCTAATGCCCATTGGCGACTATAACTCTAGCTTTGCACTATTATAGGTCCCCACTACCCACTCAAAAATCGGCATTGAAATCTGTGAGTTACAACTGCAAACGTCCCCTTGTTAGTAAAATCTTGTGATAAATAAATTTCCCCTTATTGAAATATCTCAAGTTATAGCTGACCTTGGATTTTTTCATTCACATCAGTTTTTGTCCACTAAAATCGGGAGTAAATCCAATGTTATAGGCATGGATAAAAAGCAGAATGTATGCTAATTCTAGTGATGCTATTACTATTGCAATCAGTTGAACACAGCAGTTGTTATGGCCGTTAGAAATTGTTGATGAAATCTCAACTCCAAAAGTTCAATCTCCTCGAAAGGGGTAAAAAAAGCATTATTTTTGGATTTTGATAAAAAATTACATATTAGAGTTTTATGTTGCGTTAAATCGAGATTTGAGGTCACTTGTTGATTACAAAAAATTTCCATTAAAAGGATTCCCTTGAAATTGTGTCATTTTTTTGGAGTTTTTGAGCATTCTAAATCCGGGTAGTCTTGAACATAACGGAACTATTTTTATATCAAACATCATACATAACTGCAATTAAACGTTAAAGAATCGTTTCTCTATCTTCACTGAGGACTGAGGGCTGGGGAAAAAAATAATACGTGATTTTCAAGTTTTATTTATTTTCTCGGCTCCTAATGCTCATTGGGGACTATAATTCTAGTTTTGCACTATTATAGGTCCCTACTACCTACACAAAAATAGGCATTCAAATCTGTGAGTTACAATTCAAAACGTCCCAGTTACAATCCCCCTTAATTATTCACAAGAGTACATTATTCTTGAGTATTTGTGTCTCTGAATATAATATATATATATATATATATATATATATATATATATATATATATATATATATATATATATATATATATATATATATATATATATATATTTTTAGGGTTAAATTTACTTTAGAATTAAATAGGATTAAGATTACGATAAGGAGCTAAATTATATCGCAGAGGCTCTTCAACCAATTGTACAATAAAAATATATAAGAACGACTTTAATTTGAACGGACGGACAAGAAGATGGTTTGATGGACCGGCGGTGAGGAGAGGTCGGGAAGGAACGCGGCGAAGACGTAGGAAGCGATAAATGGGACGCGGAGAACAGATCGCACGTTAATCTAACAGCGGCTGAGAACAAAGCTAACAGCGGAGCGGAGCTATGCTACGTGGAGTGGACTCTGCTCTCATGAGAACTCTCTTATCTCTTATCAGTTGTCTGTTGTCTAGGGATCGCGGGGCAGGTCGGGCTTGTGCCTGCTTCGTCTTACTTACAATTAGTTCAAAGTTGAGGGGACTTGGCGGCTGTAATGATTTCCACTTCGGAATTAAATTATAATTGCGTTAATAAGTAACTGAAGGTCTCAGCCCCTGAGCGGTGGATAGTTAATAATGTTTAGGTAGTGATGTGTGGTAATAAGGAGGTCAGTTAGGAGTAGGCACTGCGATGTTGGGAATATAAAGGGAAAAGTATGTTTTAACGAAGGCTTGGAACAGGAGGAAAAGGGAGTTCCTTCTTGATCTAGGTGCCTGGAAAAAACCACCATTCTACCATATTTAGGTTGATGGAGGTGGCGTTAGTATATAAATAATCTGTTTATAGCATTAATATTAATCAATTATTATTTAAATTATTCAGCAAAGTACAGATTTTGTTTAAACATTTCAGCAGACTTGGTAGCCAATTAAATCAACTAGATCGATCCTTTTCCGGTAAGACCAACAGTTTATTCAATAAAATATTTGGTTTCATTTCACTAAATTTATTTAACAAATGAATGAAAATTAACTAATATATACATAAAGACCCTATCAGGCGAAGGGACAAAATCTTTAGCCCAAGATCAAATATAATCTAAGGCTACCAACTGGATTATTGTACAGTACACAGTACACCACAGTACACAGTACACCGTACACTACTCACTAGCTGAGGCGGCACCTTAGCCCTGTGATTGGGGCTAACGAGGGGCCAGCCAGGTAGGGGCAGGTAGTTCTGGAGGCGATCCGCTGGGAATTGTTTGTCAAACCGCAATCAGCTTCTGTTCTCTAGGCCAACAGTCTACCTGTCCTAATATAGTATAGTCCAATCTAGTAGTCGCCTACCTGTCCTCTCCTAGCTACTATAATATGCTACCTGTCCAATCTAGTAATCGCCTAGGATAATATAGCAGTAGCAGTAGTAGTGGAAGGGAATACAGCCTTCTCTTAGCAAAAAATATTGTCTGGTCATTTCTTCCTTCTATTGCTTTCTGTCAGTAAGATGATTAGATATTTAGTGGTGGCAACGGCCTCTTGTATCGATTAGTTGTTCCATCTCAAGAATATAATCCTTCATTTTATCAAATTGTGAAAAATACATTATTGAGTACAATTAGAGATGATGAATTAATAGCCGCTTCTATTGGCATTTTATTATTAGAAAACTAGTTTCGAATGCTAAAACTTCATTTTCAGTTCTAAAATATACAAATTTTCAAAATATGAGCTTTTTGCTACATGGATTATACAGGGTGTTCAATATTCCAAGGCCACCCCCTTTTTTTTCCACAGTTTCTTTTTTTGAAACTTTTGAAAATTTTGAAACGAAACTCTCCGTGTCTTAACTGTGTCAAATAAAGTTTTTTTTCAGGTTATAGTCTGCTCTCCAACCTTCTCCAGTTCTTCTCCAGCGACCCTAACTTTGGAATTTCCAATAGGATGTGGTATTTTTTACGACGGATTTCGATAGAAAATCAAATTTTGAATCGATTTTATACCAGTATATTTTTTCATCCGGGACACCATTTCGCCGCAAATCGCAAAAAATCATTTTAAGAAAATAAGCAATTAGAAACTGGTATTGCAAAAATAAAATAAACTTTGAACAAAAATATGAAATTAAGGCCTTCCCGCGATTGGTACGACGAGCGGTGAGAACAGGTCGGCTTGGAAGGTTTCCCCCCAAATTTTATTTTTGCAATACCAATTTTAGCTATATTAGGAGTCAAACCTCCTAAAAAAAATGTTTTTTTTTTTCAATAAACAGTAATTTTTCATTCATTTATTTATTCAATACCACTTTCAGATTACTTATTTTCCTAAAATGATTTTTCACGATTTGCGGCGAAACGGTGCCCCGTATAAAAAAAATTTGCCAGTGTAAAATCGATTCAAAATTTGATTTTCTATCGAAATCCGTCGTAAAAAATACCACATCCTATTGGAAATTCCAAAGTTAGGGTCGCTGGAGAAGAACTGGAGAAGGTTGGAGAGCAGACTATAACCTGAAAAAAAACTTTACTTGATCCTGAGAGTTTCGTTTCAAAATTTCAGAAACTGTAGAAAAAAAAAGGGGGTGGCCTTCGAATATTGAACATCCTGTATATTCCAAAAATTTTCAGATATGTAAGACAAGAAATTAAATATATAAATGTAATTCAGCTGAGGAGATCTAATAGATATATGAAATATGTCCTTCGCTGAAGAGTAAAGGCTAGGTAGGTTAATTTTTTTGGAAGGGTTTTACCATGACATTTTACCAATGTCGAACTGGATTTTTCCGTTCCTATTGGGAAACACATTTAAAATGGGGCTATTGGAAATGTTTATTTGATTATTTAAACCAGATTGTTGTATACTTCAGATATCTGTTAGATCTCCTCAGCTGATTACCAATATATTTCATTTCTTTTCTTACATTTCTGAAAACGTTACTTCATGTAACAAAGTTATAATGTAATATTATGAAAATTTTGTATGTTTTAGAACTGAAGATGAATGTTTGGAATTCGAAACTAGTTTTCTAATAAAATAATTCCAATAGAAGTGGCAATTAATTCATGAATCCTAATTGTATTGATCCTTATATACTATCATGGTGTATACCTCAGCTTACGGAATACATGCCCTTCTCAATTTGGAGCGTTTTGGTTCGTCATTAAGTAATGTTGGTTCGTCGTTGTATGCCATTAAAGGTGGTTAATCTTCATTAATATTAATTCGTAAATGTTATTTTTCTCTTTTTAATTTATTATATGTCCCATTTTAATATATAATCCCATTTTTTATATTTCAGACATCCAAATAAATGTGGCATTGCCCTCGATATATTATCGCTGCGATTCGTTTGTTTTTTTATTTAATTTATTTTGTTTGCCTTCAGTTCATATATATATATATATATATATATATATATATATATATATATATATATATATATAATTAGATATAATTATATAACATACTATAATATGCAAATAGTATTGCTACTTAGGAGGGGGGGGGGGGGGTAGCAGCGATCTGAAAAGTCACCGTTGAAACAAAAATAAATGAATAAGGTGTTTATAACGGATGGCATACTTTTAATTGTATTCAAATTATAGCAACTCAGAAACATAAATAAACAGATAGACTCTTATCTAATGGAAATTGTTAGAGGTCAAGCTAAATGCCCTTTTTTTTTTTTTTCTTGTAAAAAATATAATCTATAATCAATTTATTATATTTTAAATATGTTTTGTTTTAATATTGAAGTTGTTCTTTGTTCATTTTAAGGATTTCAAAAAAGTTATGCCAGTTACTAAAACTTAATAAATTGAAAAGGGACCAATAAAACAAGAAGTGTTATAGCAGGTCAAGTAAATGTGCGACTGGGAACTGCTTCGTCCCGTGTCCCAAGTACATAGTACTCGTATTATACATAGCTGTGTATAAAGTATACAATATGTGTTTACATAGATGTGTACGAAGTATATATTGGAACTGTTCACCTGATTCACTGGTCTTCATTAACATTCGACTCTTTTGGATTGAGAATTGTTGCACGTTAAATTGATGCATGAAATTGAACGGAGACAAAAAAAGGTTCACAATAAACGAATGCGTAATCGATTTCATTGAGTAGGGAAGATGACTGTGAACTGTGGCGCTGTCGTTAGGAGCATTCCTCAACTGAATGGAGCCAATCCCCTTTGATCCGCCCGCCGCAGGTAAAGATATTAAAGATCCTTCTTCGTCCCTAAGGCAGTGATGATGATGAAGGGTGAAGGTGGAGGCAGAGGTGAGAGGCTAAACGTTCTCGGCTACCGGATCCTTCATTGATATTGGATGAGGTCGGCAGCGAAAAGGAGCTGGTCTCGCTACCCTTCACCGCGTGGGCTCTGGACCGCTAAATCGGGCGGTCGAAGAGCACCTGCCGTGTTCGCTGGCTGTGACCTTCACCTGTCGCTCTGTTCGGCTTGTTGTTATTGTTTGTCTTGTCTCTGCTCTTGCTCCAATGCGAACAGTCAGCGGCGGCTGGGTGGCCTCTCTGTAACAAACTCGTCTGATTTTTCAAAATGTTTAGTCCAGTCAATGCTGAAATGAGGGTTGTAGAGTCCATGAATATTTTTCGATCTCAGGGGTTCGTTAGGAGTAGTTAGGAGGTAAACATACTAAAAGTCCCCGCCCCTGGGGGTCAGCTAAAGGTGGGGGAAGGGAGAAGGTCCCATTTTTAGGTGTTTTAATCATATCTCGAAAACTGTGGACTCACGAAAATTATGTTCAAAATAAAAATATAAAGATAATTAAATTCCCTATTAAATTAATTCCATCCATATTTGGCTTGGATATAACTTCTAACGGTTATAAAGATATATGTTATTGAAAATCGATAATTTTCGCATAAAAATAATTGTTTCCTCACTTTTTGTTTAATTTTGCTTCTAGTGCTTTCCACGATCGTTTTTCGGAAAAAAAGTTGTAGAGCATTAAATTTACTTTAACGATATATATATATGTATATATATATATATATATATATATATATATATATATATATATATATATATATATATATATATATATATATATCCATTCTGGCACTTAAATCAAATGTTTGATAAAAAGTGAGGTGAACATTATTTTTTTTTTTCGAAATTTAATGATTTTTAATAACGTATCTCGAAAACTATTGAAAGTTCGACAAATATGTATATAGAATATTTTATAAGAAATTTAATTAGCTTTCAGGATCCACCATTTCCGAGCGGGGACTTTTAGTATGTTTACTTTCTAACTAATCCTAACGAACTTCTGAAGTAAAAAATTATTCCATATTCCATGAAGCCTATAATATTTTTATTGACTGAACTAGGAGCCTTTGAGCGTAGCCTAGGACATTCTTCTTCAATGTATTTTACTTTCGTTTAATATATAGCCCCTGTCAAGTTCAATACTTTTTTAACAATATTTAGTTCATATATAAATTAAACTACAATACAACACAAAAAACAATTTTTTTATAACTCATTATAAGTCAAATAAAGGTATTATGTCAAGAATATTTTCAATGTTCCGAGGTGGTAAAATATTTTTAATCTGCTATCAATTTGGCCGATAAAACTTTGTAACCGCGTTCCTTCACAGTTTCCTCTCCTCTCTCCAGGCAGTGCCTTACAGTAATAGCAGAACCGATTTCTAGCTAACTCCTTTTCATACATCAACATCTGAGGGACTATTCCCAGTATTCAGGCCATTTCTAGAGGTTCAGTTCAGAAGTTGAACTCTTTCTCAAACACAATAAGCTATTTTCACTCACACACACAATATTTTCAACTTCTGTCTCATCATAATGGCTCTGTTAGTTTAAAAATTGAGTATGTACTCCAGCTCCCTCTAGTGATATAATAGTAATAGTAGGGCACCACTATGGCAGTAATAGCTATCCGTCGGTAGCTAGATCACCGTTCGATTTGCCACAATTAAATTGATGTTACTCATTAAGCCTACTCGAGTTTGTTGGTTCCTTGTGACATCATTTAGTTAGCCAATCAATGGCAACTCATGATAAAGTCATGTATAATAGAGAATTTTAACTAATTTTATTTTGTGTTTTATTTTATCTACAAGAACAGCTACTGATATTACGAATGTAAAATGACTGTCAGTTCATATATCTTCGCTAAAATTCCTGTTTAAATGGATTATGACATTATTATGGAACATTAATTCATCTCGTTTGGACATAAGGCCATTTTAATATTAAAGACAATACATTTGCTTGAAAAAAGTAAAAAGTGGTAGACATTGTGGAAGCATGGGATAATAAAAAACAAATGAAGTTACTGAAGATGGACCTGAGCCGGGGAGTTGGTACATGATACTGTACATGATGAAGTACATGTACATGATACTGTACATGATGGAGTACATGTACATGATACTGTACATGATGGAGTACATGTACATGATACTGTACATGATGGAGTACATGTACATGATACTGTACATGATGGAGTACATGTACATGATACTGTACATGATGGAGTACATGTACATGATACTGTACATGATGGAGTACATGTACATGATACTGTACATGATGGAGTACATGTACATGATACTGTACATGATGGAGTACATGTACATGATACACTGATACATGTACATGATATGGAGTACATGTACATGATACTGTACATGATGGAGTACATGTACATGATACTGTACATGATGGAGTACATGTACATGATACTGTACATGATGGAGTACATGTACATGATACTGTACATGATGGAGTACATGTACATGATACTGTACATGATGGAGTACATGTACATGATACTGTACATGATGGAGTACATGTACATGATACTGTACATGATGGAGTACATGTACATGATACTGTACATGATGGAGTACATGTACATGATACTGTACATGATGGAGTACATGTACATGATACTGTACATGATGGAGTACATGTACATGATACTGTACATGATGGAGTACATGTACATGATACTGTACATGATGGAGTACATGTACATGATACTGTACATGATGGAGTACATGTACATGATACTGTACATGATGGAGTACATGTACATGATACTGTACATGATGGAGTACATGTACATGATACTGTACATGATGGAGTACATGTACATGATACTGTACATGATGGAGTACATGTACATGATACTGTACATGATGGAGTACATGTACATGATACTGTACATGATGGAGTACATGTACATGATACTGTACATGATGGAGTACATGTACATGATACTGTAAATGATGGAGTACATGTACATGATACTGTACATGATGGAGTACATGTACATGATACTGTACATGATGGAGTACATGTACATGATACTGTAAATGATGGAGTACATGTACATGATACTGTACATGATGGAGTACATGTACATGATACTGTACATGATGGAGTACATGTACATGATACTGTACATGATGGAGTACATGTACATGATACTGTACATGATGGAGTACATGTACATGATAATCGAAGAAGATGAAGTGATCGTACGGCGGCAACCAATAACAAAATAAATACATAACTCTTAAATCTCCAAATTATACCAATAAATCAACAATATTCCTAATATTCCTAATCAAAACACCAACCGAACAAAAACATATTTCGGTTAGTACCAAGAATTTGAACTAATATTAAAACTTACTATCATTTACTTTCCCTAGATAACTAAATTAATAATGGATAGCAATTTTTAGGTTCAGCATCTTCCACCAGAGGTTATTGTTCAACTTTTACTTGTACCGTTCTTCTACTCATTTTCCAGTCAATGATTGCTGAAATTAGAGTTATAGAGTACATAAAATAGGCGATCATTTTTGATTTTAGGGCTTCGTCAGGTGTAGTTAGAAGGTAAATATACTACAAGTGTTCATGGGTGAGCATACCTGGGAGGAAGGGGAGAGATCACATCTTTGGGTTTTTTTCGATTATATCGCGGAAACGGTGGACTAGAAAAATATGTTTTGGATAAAAATTAAAGATAATTAAATTTATGACAAAATTGTTCCTAAACATATTTTTCGTACTTTCAACGGTTTTTCAGATGTACGGTATAGAAAATCACTAATTTAAAAAAAAAAAAATCATTTTTACCTCGCTTTTGGTCGAACATTTTCCTCTAGTGCCTTCCACGACCGTTTCTTGGAAATATAGTCAACAGTAAACAAATTTGTAGAGCATTAAATTTACTTTAATTTTATGGATAACTTTGCTACTTTATTTTTAACTGGATTAAAGGTTTAACATTTTGAAACTTTTAACTTTCATTTAAATTATTACAAATCAAACAATAATAATGAAAATATATTCATGTACTAATTATTGTTAAAAAAATAATTGTATAATGCAAAACAGTGATCTGTCATCGTCCTTCTCCTCACAAGTGTAGTTCGGTGGGTAAGTGTTCTTTCATATTGTTTTCCTTTCCTTTTATCTTTCCATTTTTATTTTCCTTCACCTTCATTTTTTTATCCGTTTCTTTTCTTTTATCACCTTCTCATTATTTCCTTCATTCTTTCCCATATTTTTATTTTACTATTTATTTATTTTATTTTTATAATTTTTTTTTTTTATTTGATTTACATTTTATTTCCTTCTGCCCTTTTTATTATCCTTTTATCCATTACCATTAATGTTATTTTATTTATCTATTTTTATTATATATATATGTATATATATATATATATATATATATATATATATATATATATATATATATATATTATTATTATTATTATTTTTTTATTATTATTTTTATTTTATTTTTTTATTATTTATTATTATTATTATTATTTTATTATTATTTTTATTTTATTTTTTTTATTTATTATTATTTATTTTTCCTTTTTCATTCCTGTCTTGTCCTTATTCTTACCTTGCTGCTTTTTATTCTTAGTTATTTATGTATCTGATCTTTTCTATGCGGTTTCTGTATTGTTTTTTATCTTTACAATTCTGTATTCCATTTGTCATCTGTTATCGGTCTGTTATTATTTTTTTGTCACCTCTGGTACTTTGTTCATTATAGCCCTGAAGAAGACCGTCGAATCGTCGGCACGTATTAAAGAATTCCTGCTTAGACGTGGTGTTACTTTGACTGCATCCCTGACTATCTTCTTCTCCAACCTTCATCCAGTCAACTATACCTTTATCATTATAATGTAAACATTCAAAGTTAGTGATTTATACATTATTAAATATTTCAAACAAATTTGGTTCTGTTTTTTTTTTCTCAGCCAACAGTTTTAGATCTGTGTGGAAGGGATAAATATAACATTTTGTCACAAACTGTAAAACGTCACATTAAACTTCATTTACTTACTTTTATAACATTAAAATCGTTTCGGTGGTTTGGCCACAACAAACGCCCAAAGATTAGCTAAATTGCGGTAATTCGCACTTCTCCGCGAAAACACGTCTGTCTTTTGGCTATGACTCCAAAACTATAACCCCCCCCCCCCCTCCTTAAAGTCATACACCTAACTACCGCCTGCCACTTCTCCAGCCAATTCAACTCCAATCGTTACTACTGGAATAATCCATCACACTACGAGGAGAGAGTATAATCTGTATAATTTTCTCGCTAAGATATTTCACAATTGTCGCGGAAGGACGAGGGCATTCTTCATTCTGCCCCTTCGCCTCGGCCTAAGGAATATTTTCATTTCGAATTCCGATTGACAGAACATTAATATTTGAAATCGCATCCGGTTATGGATACATACATCCGGTCATGGATCTATACATCCGGTTATGGATACATACATTTTTACAACTAATCTAGATTGCTAATAAAACTATAGCCATTGTTCGTCCACATAACTATTGACGTGGACTATGCTCAATACCCTCATCTGCTGCAATATACTAAATGACTTATGGCTGGCTACTCTAATATAATATAATATAATACAATATAATATAATATAATATAATATAATATAATATAATGCTAACTAGCACAAATATATAAATATCCAAGAGCGACGATATTGCGGCATTACAGTAAGACAATAATATTATACCCCAGGAAGGTGGGAGAGGAGAGGGGGGACAAAGTTGTTGGCGCAGTGGCCCCGGGAGTAAGGAACCAAGTTAGCGGAAGTTAGCTAATATCAAGTTGGACAAAGAGTTGGGAAGGCAAGTTGTGGCGGCAAGTTGGGGACCTTAGCGGCCGGCTGAGCAGGCTAATTGCCACCGCCACCAGAATTAATACAATCCTAATTAACAATAAATCCACTATTACGCTTTTTAAATGGCCCCACACTCGGCTGAGCAAGGACCAACTTTCACGTTCCTACTCTAGAAAGTACTCTTTCACATTTCACATTTCTCATTTCTTATATGTATCTTTCACATTTTATAATTTTATTCTTTCATTTTCTTGAGTCAATATTATTCCAGGGCTTTCCATCGAGTATAATTACGTGTCGATTTTAGTAAAATAAATAAAAATGACAAAGAATTTGAACCAATATTAAAACTTACTATCATTTACATTCCCTAGATAACTAAATTAATAATGGATAGCAATTTTTAGGTTTAGCATCTTCCACTAGAGGTTATTGTTCAACTTTTACTTGTACCGTTCTTCTACTTATTTTCCAGTCAATGAGTCCTGAAATTAGAGTTATAGAGTACATATCGTAATTGTATATATATTTTAATAAATTTATATAAATATGTGCTAAAATGATTACTCTAATAGATAAGACCGATAGAACATTGAAGCTTGGTTGGCTACGACTAATCCATGTATATGATTCCCAACTATATAGTTGAGTCATCTCAAATTGACATTTAATCTTAAATAGTATGAATACAGAAACATCTGATTAAGTAACACAAATGCTATATGGTGAGAACATGTGTTAATTGTTATTATTGTTTAATTTGTAGCCAATAATGAAATAAATGATTTAAGGACATAAGTAACGGGAAGTTGACGACCCCTATATTGCCCTTATTTCTAACATTGCTAATCCTTCCTGTCCTTTAAATTAGGACTGCAGTTGATGCAATATTGAATTGATATCTTTCTGCTCTAATAGAGGCAAAGACTTACTTCACCCCCCTCCTCCGCAGGCTGCTAGTGCGCCCACCGAGCGCATCAATAAACAGCCTGGTTGGTGAAGGTGGCGCAGGCTAGCCAACAGGTCGGCCTGGACTATCCTCGAACGATTTAGTACTTCAATGTTTAGTTTGGTTTTGACTGTTGAAGTAAAGCAGAGCAGACGTCCTAAGCTGATTCCAATGAACAACACTGCTTCACAAACTTCCAACCGCAGTTTTTTCTTGATATTTGCGATGGAGTACTATTTTAAACTTTTTTTTTATAAAGCGAAGGTCTTTGCTCGGCTTCTTCAATTCACCTTATGATGGACGTTTCTACAATCAACGACAGTTAATTGGGCGATGCCATTATAAAAATATGAGTGTCTAACGCCAAAGCTAGGAGCGAACTGAATTATCGGCCGATAAGCAATCGTCGTGTGTGTGTGTGTGTGTAAATCCAAGTTAGCCAATACTTATTAAATAGTCGGCTGATAATGAATCGGTAAATGTGCGCATATGCATACCTCACCGTACTGATTAAGAAGCCGACCAAACTATCGGCCGATAGTGCATCTGGAATATGTAGAACATTTGATTCTAAGTTAAAAGAAAAAAAAAGGGTTGCTTCAGAAAATACTCTGCTAACAGAAGTGATAGTAACCTATGAAATACCAAATTAAAGATGGATAGTGTCACTTCAGTTGGCTACGATATGATATGGTTACGTTTACAATCATGGTGAATCTGCAGGCAGCTCGTTAGTTAGAACTGGTTCAAAGACCTAGAGAGGAATATGCAAAGGAACATTCGGCTAAAGGAAGTAGCCGAGGAAGTATTGTCTACGAATGGGGGAATAGTTTTTAGTAGAATACTTTAATTGGACATATAAATTTGTTAAATGAGTTTCACTAGGAGATACGAAATAAAACATATTTATTATTACTACGTTTATACCTCTTTGATCAATTGTTCAATGGTTTCAAGTTCACTCAGTTAAACAAGTAATGGTTAAAAAAAAAAAAAAATTATTAACTATTAGAAATGAGTTAACATCAAAGATATTTGATGACAACTTTGAATATCATATAAATAAATGGAAGGAAACAAATTAAAATCAGAAGTAAAATACATTATATAATTACTAAATCAGATTATTTTTTTTAAATATGATAAATTATCATAGACATAGCCAACTATTCAAATGTTAATCCATAAAAAAAGCAAAACAAACATGCAGTAGCAACGTTATTAACACTAAAATACTACTACAAAAACAGGCAAAAAAAAAATCCAGATCGTTCAGTAACGCCGCATTATTTTTTAATGGAAGTTAACCTCCAAAGAGGTTGGCGTGTTGTAAGAAGCAGTAATTATACAAGGGGTCCCGAATTTAAATGGCGAAACTTCAGGAACTCATAGGGGGGCCGAAAAACTAAGTCCTTTAGAGATTTGTTCGTTTTTTGCTCAGTTTTAGAGAAAATCGCAAAAAAAGAAACAAAACAAATTTTCATTTTTATACTCATTTATTTACATTTATATTTATGTTATGTTCTTTTTAATGTAAATATTGGTCAAAATGTTGTCCTCTTGCACCAATGCAAGCATTACATCTAGAACTCACTTGATAAATTGCAGCTATACATTGTTCTGATGATATTTGGTCCACTGCATTTATGATTCGGTCTCTTAATTGCTCTCTTGAGTTGATTGACACCGAATAAACTTTCTGCTTCGAGGTTCCCCATACGAAGAAATCCATGTGTGTCATATCAGGTGATCTGATCCACGTAAAAAATATGGTCCCACCAGCAATCCGTTCCAAATTCCAAGCCAAACGTTAATAGCAAATTCATGCTGAAACCTATTCTCTCTAATAGCTCTGGGATTTTCAAGAGCCCATACATAATAATTTCTTTGATTAACAATTCCTCCTCTTGTTAAGGTAGCTTCATCGGTCCATATAATTTTTATTGGAAATAAATTATCATCGCGAATTTCGTCACGAAACCAGTTACTAAAATTCAATCTCTTGACATAATCTTGAGGTAATAAATTCTGAACCTTTTGAAGATGGTATGGGTAGCGATTATCACCTTTCAAAGTTCGCCTTATTGCTTGCCGCGATATTGCTAATGCAGCAGATTCTCTTCGGATGCTAGTGTCAGGATTGTTATCGAAGTGACGTTGGACACAATTATTTCTCCGATAATCTGCTCTTATTGCTGCCTGGAATTGGTCGTCTTCATTACGTATTAAGAATGACCCAGTCTCTCGTAGTCTATTAAAAGTTAACGAAAAGACTCATCGATTAGGCACTCTCCTATTTGTAAATCGGCGCGCATACTCCCGCACCGCTTTTAAAGCATTACCGTTACAGAAACCATACACAAACATCATACAGCGTATTCAACATTAGAATATCTATGCGGCATTGTGGCTGATGCTATTCACACAAAAATATCTGAGTAACAGACTGAAGACTGATTTAGGAATTATAATCCTAGAAGGAAGCCAAAATGTAAACAAATAAAAGAATGTAAAGGATAACACTAAGTGTTTACATATCTCACTGCCTAGGCAGACGAATTTCGAAAGGTGATAATCGCTACCTCTAACATGGAGTCTTGTTCCAGCCTTCGAAGTGTTAACATCGCGGTGTTATTCGTATCTATTTGAAGTGCCGGCTTCCTTTGTCAACAAGATTTTCTGAAGAATTGGCGGCCACCAAAGCCAGCTCGATCCCAAGAAGAGTTTGTTTTTACAGTGCCGCTATGGATTGCCAGTTTTGTTAGGGAAGTTAATTTTAATTTTTGTAGTTAAAATCATTGTTTTTTAGCCTCTAAGTTTTATATTTACTAGTTCTGTTTTTATTATCGTTTGTAAGTAATTTAAGATTTGTGTTGTTAAATCGTTGCTTATTACATTTTCTTTTTCTTTTATATTTATGACTTCTGTTTCCCTTCTTGTTTGTAGTTAATATTACTTTGTTGTTTGTTTATTTCGTTTAACGTCACTTTATGCTGCTATGGCTAATCGGACGATGCTACGGTGGGAGTCCTAAATTTTGCCTATCCAGGTATAATTAGGATAGGGATCTTTAACGAGTACCTGACATCGCACAGGCTCGGGACCCCATTTTACGTCCCTTCCGAAGGACGGCATAGCTAAGGATTTTTTACTCCCTTTAAAAAATCCTAAGGTCATCTGCCGGGCTGCTAACCCGCGATCTTGGGTTTAGTAGGTTGCTATGCTAACCACTACACCACAGGTGACCCCATTACTTTGTTGTTAAATCGTTGCTAATTAGCTTTTCTTTTAATTTGATATTTACGGTTTCTGTTTTCCTTCTTGTTCGTAGTTAATGTTAATTTGTTGTTTAATCGTTGCTAATTAGGTATTCTCTTAGTTTATATGTATTAGTTATGTTTTTTTTTTTTTTTTTTTTTTTTATGGTTTGTAATGTAGGTTAGGTTATCTTTTGAGTGAATGAGCTCATTGATACAATCTTTTTTGGATCTAAAGGTAAGACATATGAGCATTGTAAGGTAGAAGTGTTTAATATCCTATATAGAACTATTAATCACAGTGATAACCGTTAAGTAGTTAGTAAGATTAAATTTTAAGTTCTTAGTAGGTTAAGCTGTTTTATTTTTTGAAAAGTTTAGGGGTTAAGAGGATGAATTTCTCTAATATTAATCTCGATAGTGGAAACACAGAGGGAATGGATCAAGACAAAGGGCATAAGGGACAAAAACCGACGGCTAAAAGAGCCAGGAAAGGCTCCCCTGATGTAGAAACATCCGAAGAAAAAGAAAAACTGATTCATGATGCTAGGCGGATTCAGGAAAATCTCCGAAGTTACATGGTCAGAAACGATAAGAAAACTGTTATAAATGTTCGTGAACACATTAACAACAAAATACAGAGTCTTATAGAAATCGTTGAAGGATTAGCGGACAGAGAAAATGATAACAGTCCTAGTGAAATCAGTTCTGTTGTTGAGAGGGCGGTAAATGAAACACTCTCGTCGCAGAAAGTATATGAATTGGTTACGAAAATCATAATTGAGACCGCAGTGCCAAAAGTCATACAAGCGCTTTCAGCATCGAGTGCGGCACCCCAATGCACACAGCCTGAAGCAGAAGAGGCAACGGAACCTCAAATCATGGACTTAAGCGGAACCTCCTCGCCTACCGAGACCTTCGAACTTGTTAAAAGTAAAAGAAGGAAAAAAAAAGCAAAAACTGCGAGAAACAAGGTACAAAGTAACCAAAATAGCGCAAATCAAGACATCTCCCATGTTTCGAACCAGGCGAAACCGAGATCTATGGCTGAAATTGCTAAGTCCCTGCCAGCTAAGCCGGCCCAGATCCAAAAATCGACGTATGTCACAATCAGCGGCTTGGGTAAAAGTCCAGTAGATATAATTAACGGGTTGCCATCACCGGAGGAAATAGGAGTAAAAGCTGCTATAGTCCGAGCGACCAAAGCCGGCTCAGTGCTAGTTCGAATGGATGATATTAGCGACGCTACCAAAGTTATTGGATGTCAAGGACTGCGAGAAAAAGGCCTGCATGCCAAATTAGCTCTCAGGAAGAAACCCAGAATGGAAGTGCATGGTGTGCCTCACTCCTGGACTTCAGATGATTTAGTGACGTTTTTATGGGGAAGAATGCCCGAGAAGCCGGGTTCCACTTCTCTTATCAAGAATGTTCTCCGTCCACTTTTCTCCTCAGTACCTAGAAATGGCTTCACCAAAAATTGGATGTTGGAAGTGCATTGCTTTTGGAAATGGGCAAGATGGATGGAGGATGGTGGACAATAACCTTTAAGGACTACCTCGACGCCCCTCGGTGCAAGTGTCAAGGTTACGGTCACACAAAAGCCACTTGTACAGCTGAGGTACCAGTCTGCATCTGGTGTGCATGTAGCGGTCACATAATAAAGGATTGCTTGAAAAAGAAAGAGCTGAAAAGCCCTTCCTGCATAAATTGTGAGCGAGCAAATACTCCTGTTGGTCAACGGAAGCACAAGGCAGGCAGTCGGGAATGCCCTGTGCATCTAAAGTGGTCTAATGAGGTAGCGAAAAGAACCTTCTATGAATAAAATCACCATCCTTTAGCTTAATATGGGTCGTCGGCGTTTTGTCGCGGATGAGTTGCGATCTCTCACCCTACACTATGACATTATGGCGATCCAGGAACCGAGCTGCCATGGGAACAAGGTTGTTGGATTTGGCCTTACGTCGAGAATAATAGCCCTGAGCAGTGGAGAGAGGAGGCCTAGAGCTGCCATAGTCATTATCAACCCGAATCTTGATGTAATGGGTCTTGAGCAGTATACCAGAGCAGATAGTGTGGCTTGTTATATCAGGTGGGGTAACATTGCTTTCACCCTAGCATCAGTGTACCATCCCGATGGAAATAATAATCTTGAAGATGGTATATCTGCTATGGAAGCGATCACAGAAAACTCAAGAAATGTAATTGTTTGCTCAGACACTAATTCCTGGAGCACCGTTTGGGGATCCAATCGAACAAATAGGAGAGGTGCTAGAGTCATAGAGTTTATTGCCAGGAACCAGTTAGTGGTTGTTAATGAACCCTCTACCACCCCTACATTCTCTGGGCCAAGGGGTCAGAGCTGGATCGACGTAACTCTTGCCTCACCGACACTGATAAGAAATATTGTCGATTGGAATATTAGATCTGAGACGAGCTCCGACCACAATGCAATTGCTTTTGACTTAGTGCAGTATGCAGGATGTTACCACGTCTTCCATAAAGGTTACGTTACTCGAAAAGGAGAATGGAGTACCTTTCGTGCTACGTTGGAGGGAAAATTGATTGATGAAGAATGGGATCCAGCAGAGACGGATGATACAGATCACCTGGACTATAGAGTGTCTAGGCTCACAAATGTCATCCTCGATGCTGCAGAGGATTCTCCATCCAGCACCGGAAGGCGAGAGCTCGAACAGTCCCATGGTGGACACCGGGATTAACCACCTTAAAGAGAGAGGTGTATAAGGCTCGGCGGTTGTATCAGAGATGTAGTTGCGACGAGAGGCGTACTGTCTTCCGTGAAGAGTACAGGTCTAAGGTCCGAGTATATCGAAACCAGGTGCGCTCACAAAAGCGAAAGTCTTGGGACAATTTTATTGAGGAAGAGTCGGCAAAGAATCCCTGGGGTATTCCTTATAGGACTGCCTTTGGCAAGCTTACTCCACTACAGGTGATTGCATCATTGAAGCAAGGAGACGAACAGGCAGTAACACCAGAAGAATCGGCAAGGATATTCATCCAGGCGACATACCCCAGAGACAAACCATCCGAAGACAATGATGAAGAAGCATTTATGAGACGTACTACTACGTATCCATCTGGTACTGATATGTGCCCATCATGGGACATATGGGATCTTCGGAATAGCGTGGACAGTCAGAAAGTGGGAAGAGCACCAGGATTGGATTGTATAGACACGGCTATACTCAAGAACAGTATTCCCTACATAGAAGATAGGCTATTAGCGGTTTTCAATGATTGCTTAGATAAGGGATACTTCCCGAAACTATGGAAAACTGCTGATATTAGACTTCTCTATAAGGGAGTAGGCAAAGACAAGCGACTAGCGAAGTCATATAGACCTATTTGCCTCCTCCCTGTTATGAGTAAAGTGTTGGAAAACTTGCTGCTTAAGAGCTTGCAGCCAGTTCTGACGAGAGCAAGCCATCCACGGCAATACGGATCCACTAAAGGCAGGGGAACCGCTGATGCTTTGTTGAGAGTACGTCATGACGTAGCTGAGAGGGCAGATCGGTACGTCATGTTACTCCTCTTTGACATATCCTCTGCCTTTGATAGTGTGTGGTGGCCAAGCGTACTTTACCAGCTCCAGAGATACGATACACCTAGCAATTTGTATGCGCTGGTAATGAGCTACCTCCAGGACCGACGTGTTAAAATACGCGGAAACTTTTATGAGTATGAAGATGTAGTCGAGAGGGGCTGTCCTCAGGGCTCTGTCCTTGGTCCGGCCCTGTGGAAGTTAGTCTTCAATGATATGTTGGCTACACTCGAAGAAGAACGGTTCCCCGCGATTGCCTATGTCGACGATCTGGCTGTCGTGGTGTCTGCTAACAGTATAGTCCAATTGAAGCAAGAAGCTGAAAGATGTGCTGGCCTAGTTAGTAGATGGTGCAGTAAACAGAAGATGAAAATGGCGGCTGCAAAAACACAGGCCATTCTTCTGAAAGGAAATAAGTGTAGGCCTAACCCTATTATTAGAATTGAAGGAGAAAGAATACGTCCAACTGAGACTGTCACCTACCTGGGTGTGAAAATAAGAAGAAATTTTGATGTAACGCCTCATTTGGAATACCTTGCCAATAGGACGGCCTTATCATTGAACTGTCTCAGTAGGTTAGGGGGCGCCTTGTGGGGCCTCAGATACCCAGCTACGATGGCGATATATAAAGGAGTGATACTTGGTATCCTACGGTATGCATCTCCCGCCTGGTACCAAAATCTCTCACGCAGACAGATGAGTAGGCTGGCAACAATTCAGCGTAATTCTCTGCTGCGAGTCACCAGGGCGTACCGATCAGTGTCTCATGAGGGGGTCCAGGTCTTAGCAGGAGGGGTACCTCTTGATCTTGTACTGCAAGAAGATGGCTTTAAATTTTAAAATGAAAAGGGAAGGCTCGGTGGGACTACCAAATAATCTCCGGTCTCTGATCGACGCAAATCCAAGGAAATGGTTGGAGATAATCCGAGAGTACACGATAGAAGAATGGAACAGGCGGTGGGTAACAACCCCGAAAGGGGCTACTCTTAGAAAATATTTCCCCACTGTTAGGTCACGTCTTCAAGCAACTTGGGTACTCCCGGATTACTGGATCTCACAGTTTCTCACAGGGCACGGGGGCTTTCGAGCCAAGCTCCAGAAACATGGTAAAAATATTGACCCGCTTTGTCCCAGCTGTGGTGTACCGGAAACCGCTGAACATGTGGTAATTTCATGCACTGCCTTTGAGGCATTGAGAGCCAAGCTACAGAGAGAAACAGGGCTGTACGTTCTAACGGAGAGTGATTTCCCTCAACTAGTATCAGCTGACAACTACCCGTATTACAAAAGTTTTGTGTATGGTTGGAAAACTGAAGTGGGGGTAGAGCACTTCAACCTAGGAAGAAGGGGCCACGCCCCAGACAGATCTCTGGACAGGAATGATGCTGACGACAACCACATCACCGAATAATGCCTATATAAACGTAAAATTTAAAATAAAAAAAAAAAAAAAAAAAAAAAAAGAAATTGATATAGGTATGTTGTTATTTTAAATTAGTATGTTATAGTTATTATGTAGTTATTATTATGTATTATAGTATGTTATAGTTAGTATGTAGTTAATTTTAATATAGTATGTTGTATTAGTAGTTTGTATTAGTAGTTGTATTAGTAGTTTGTATTAGTAGTTAAGTTTAATATAGTATGTTGTATTAAATATAGGTTGTTGTATTAGATATAAGGTATATTGTATTAAACACAAGTATGTAGTTATGTAAAGCGTTTAATGTATTTTAAATTTTAAATGTTACTTTAAACGTGTAGTGTAATCTTGAAATGTTAAATGTTAAATGTAATATTGAAATGTTCTGTTAAATGTTTAAGAAAATTATTCTTGCAATGTTAAAAGTAATATCGAAATGTTATGTTAAACTGTTAAAACCAGCAGTGATGGCTACAAGCCATCCCTGCAAAACCCGTGTAGCCGAGAGGCAAGGAAGGGAAATAAAAAAAAAAAAAAAAAAAAAAAAAAAAAAAAAAAAAAAAAAAAAAGCTACCTGTAACATTTTTTTTTTTTTTTTTTTTTTTTTTTTTTTGCGATTTTCTAAAACTAAGCAAAAAACGAGCAAATCTCTAAAGTACTTTTTTTCATAGTTTTTTTCGGTCCCCTATAAGTTCCTGAAGTCTTGCTATTTAAATTCGGGACAGCTTGTATAGTGGTATAGTGGCCTGCCACATAGTTCATTGAATTTATAACTCAGCTCCAAAGTGATTCTTCCAAAGAATTCACGTTTGTTAATGATGGGGGGGGGGGAGGGGCCAAGTCTTAAGACTAACGCATACTTGTGCGGATCTTATGGTGCGCTATCATCTTATGGTGCGCTATCATCTTATGGTGCGCTATCATCATATGGTGCGCTATCATCTTATGGTGCGCTATCATCTTATGGTGCGCTATCATCTTATGGTGCGCTATCATCTTATGGTGCGCTATCATCTTATGGTGCGCTATCATCATATGGTGCGCTATCATCATATGGTGCGTTATCATCTTATGGTGCGCTATCATCTTATGGTGCGCTATCATCTTATGGTGCGCTATCATCTTATGGTGCGCTATCATCATATGGTGCGCTATCATCATATGGTGCGTTATCATCTTATGGTGCGCTATCATCTTACGGTGCGCTATCATCATATGGTGCGCTATCATCTTATGGTGCGCTATCATCTTATGGTGCACTATCATCTTATGGTGCGCTATCATCGTGTGCGCTACCGCTATAAGATCCTATTTCCCGGCAACGTTTGTTAGAAAACAATATGCGCTAGGCAACGAACCGTCATAGTGTGACTTGTAAGAGAAAACCAACACCTATCGAGGTAGGAATGAAGGGGGGGGGGTGTTGTCGGTTAGCTAGTTATGTGGATATGTATGAACACAATGTGATATGTATCAACATCTTTCAACTGTTACCACATTTAGCTGAAATTTCATTTAATGATTTGTGAAATAAAGAATTTAGTTGACCATCATCTTGGGTTTTGGCCTGCCAATAGGAAAGTCCGTTATCTACTGGCTCATTTATATGGTCCTCTCTTGTTATAATATGAACAGGCATTTACATTTACTTATAAATAAATAATAAATTGACAATTGTATTAATAATAAATATTGAATATATTATTGCGAGGGCGACGTTGATATCAAAACCAACCCAATTAGATTATTGTGGAATGAGTTTTTGTTGTGGTTTTTTATTGCTTATAAACGCAAACCACAGCTGACTAATATTAATGGTTCGGTTACTGTTATTTTGAACAAGTCATTAGAGATTCACAATAGTGTGGTAGAAGAACTCGATGTTTTGTTTTTCAGTTGGGGTGAGTTTTTTTTAATCGTTGTTGAAAACATTAGCCAGCGAGATAGGGGAGGATATCGATTTGTACTTCCGCAACTTCCGGCTTATTTATAAAAAGAACTAAATATAAATGATTTCCTGCTGAACTTTGGAACTAGGAAAGGAAAGAACAGTTTTGGGCGCTGATGGATCATAAAACGGTGCTGAGGGTAGGTTGTGGTAGACTTCAGTATTGGATATTGTTCTCAAGTTATAGCGTTATATCCAATATCCTGCTTTTTGTGGGGGCGGCACCTGGCGTTCTCAAAGAGCCGAACAAATTAAGGCCACCTCTAGAGGCCCCCTTTACCACCATCCTCTCGGCCCTTAATCTTCTTCTCCAGGCTGGGGCTGGAGCTGGAGCTGGAGCTGGAACTGAAGCTTTAATTAGGCTTTTTCTTAATAAATTAAATAATCATACTAACAAAGTTAATTACCCTTTACTTTACTAACCTTCTAGCTCAATAATATTATTATTCAATTAGTTGGAACCTACATAGAAAATTTACTTTCTAGAGTATATTGAATGTACGATTATATCAAGGATATCCATTATTAAATATTTGTTATGATGGAAAAAAAATGAGAGATTAATGTTGACAAGATCTTTTTTTAAATATACGTATCTTCCAGCCCCTCACCAGATTTATAGGCTAATAAAAAATTGTTTTCCTCTTCAAGTTTCAATCTCCACCTGTCGAGAATAAAATAAACACCACTAGAGAGGTATTATTAATATTAATGACATTAGAGCACCATCATTAAAATAAAATGTTTGAAATTAAAATTAGGAAATGAAGAAAACCTATAAATGACACGGCTCTAAGAATATGAATATGTGATATTTGCCACCGTTATATTCATTATAGCAGGAGGAATCAGTTTAGTTACAATTATGATTAATTGTAAAGAGCGTAAAAAATGAAAGGTTATATATAAAAAAGTTAACGCTCATTAGGAATTGGAAAGCCCAAAGGAAATTCTAATTAACATACCTGGTGTTTATATCTTTTTAAAAGTTAATTCATAGAAGAGGAGTTTAACTGGATATTTGCTGTAATTTGCTGTAATTTGCCGTCTTAGGAAGAGACAGATGTTGAATGAATCGATGAAGAATGAATAGATGAGGGTCCTGGGAGGCAACTACGACATGACCAGTGCCAGTTCGATTAAGTATAAAAAAGCGGAAATGGTGCAACTAGATGATAGTAATGAGGGGTTCCCTGTGTGGGAGAGTGCTAGCTCTGCCTTCTTGACCGACCCCTTCAAAAAATATTTAAAAAAACAATCAAAGAACCTCGCTGCTCTCATTGCCTGCCGGAAGTGGCTCACACTCCATTCCTCCCCCCCCCCCCTCACGATCTCTTGTCCTCCTTCAATTACTTCCTCTGAGGATGTTCCAACATATTATCTTAACTTTTTATCCCCTGTCCAATTTGTATCATTAGATTTTTTTAGTTAAAAATCTTAAATGAAAACAAATTAAAAAGTGCAAATCAAGCATTGAAACTCATTCCCCATTTTCTTTAAACGAGTGCTCTTGAATGACATATTGTATTTGATTACATGATCAAGGGTAGATTTGTTGAATTGTGGAATGAGTTGGTTTGTTAGATGCTAAGATCTTGTTAGATGTTAAGATCCTCCAATGCAGTTTAGATCTTGCCAATCTTATTATTTCTTTGCTACAAAGTAAAGCTTGTGTAATATTGGGAAGAATAGCAGAAGAAAGACGAGTTGTAACGAGGTTGTGGGGGCGGTAATAGACGTGCCGTGCTGTACTGAGTACTGAGTACTGTGCAATGTGTATATAATACTGAGTACTGTGTACTGTGTACTGTTTATTGAGGAGCCTACAGCTAGCAATTTACTCTACTCTATAATCTACTATATCTAGCTAAGGCTAGCTATGTAATTGTCAACTCTCTCTCCTATGTAGCGACACCGCTCTTCCTCGTAGTTCTCCGGAAACAGGGCAAAAAAAATATACGAGTATATTTCTTGGAGTGGAGAAATATATCAAGCCATCCATTTTCACCAGCCAGTCCGAGGAAGGACTTTTTGAAGTGAAAACTTCTTTAGGCGCGCTCAGCAAAACTTTTTTGTGAGGGCTCAGCAAAACTTTTTTGTGAGGTGTGAATGAGATTGAGCCGTCACGCCCGAATATGTAACGCTGTTTCGGGTAGAATCGGCTCGACTCGACTAAGCGTGAGCTCGGCACTGAATCCGGAGCGAACTCGGCACTGAATCCGGAGTACAGTGCGCTATCTAGTCTTTTCAAAATATTCAAAATAATTCCAAACCTTATTAATATTATTATGACGCATCATACGCAACTCTACTTTAGAATACAATCAGCTATACATCAAATCATCAGCTATACATCAAATCAGCGCATACAACAAATCGGAAAAATCATGCGTGTGTAATAAGCTGGCAACACTGAGGACTCCCGGCATCCCAGCGTGCTGTTGTAACCTGTTTCGTTTGTTTACTTTTCGTGATCGGTTTTTCATTTGAAACCCCGGAAAACGTATTCTATTGTGTTAAATAATTACTCACGACTTGTTCCTGGAATTAAAACAAAATGAAATTGGTCAAGTAAGTTAACCAAAACATTTAGATTGTATATAAGAACTAAGGTTTTGTTCGGTTAACGTTATCAAACGTTCAATCCCAAAACTAATTTCTCCTCTTGAATACTTACTTAATTAAATTATTTACCTACTTACTTAAATATATTATTTAATTTGTCTTCCTAAATTTTTGTATCTAGCTACCTATTTTAATTTTTTAAAGTGAAAACTTCTTTAGGCGCGTCCCATCGCCCCTCTCTTACTCATTCGATATTTCAGTTTACGCACGAAACTGGTAGGGACTGGTAGGGACTAAAACTGGAGGAGAAGGACTGCACAAAGCAGAGACGTGGAGAATAGGGTATAGCCTATACATTGTCAATTCATTAACATTGACAATCCGTCGCTCTAGACAGTGTATCGACAACACGCGTTCAGGTATGTTTTAACATTTTTAAATTATATAATAATATAATAATTGTATAATAATTGTGTATTGTACAATTATATATTATATATTTTATATTATATATTGTACAATTATATATTATATAATATATATTATATATTATACAAATATATATTACATATTGATGTCATATAATATACAATATAACAATTTAAAAAATTGAAAGAATTGAAACAAAAAATAAACTGTGTCTGTGTGTCTGCTTTATAAATATTGAAATATTTTGTGTTACAGGAGATGGATGAAAAAAATCAAATTGACAATGACAAATTGAAGCGAAAACGGGAATTGACATATGCGCGCGTGGCAAAATATCGAAACAAGAAGCAACTTGAATCGCAACTCACGAATTCATCAATGCAGGATGATTCTAGTGAGGAAAAGACAAACAGGCGGATTCAAGAAAAAATCGCTGAACGGAAGAAAGCAATGGCAAAGGAACGCTCGAGAAGGTATCGTGAAAAGAAACGTTTAAATGCGTTGAAATCTGTTCATCATGTAGTTCATGATTCAATTCCTGGACCTTCCCATGCAAATACATCACTAGTATGCAGATATAAAAAAAAATACGATTCATGATTCTCAGATTGCCGGAACATCTACGAATACAGATATTCCTCTTGTTATGAGCGAAAATCGAAATACTAGAATTCATACTTCTCAGATTGCCGGAACATCCACAAATATGAATATTCCTCTTATTATACGCGATGATTCGGAAAATTTAATACGCATAGGCGAAAATCTTTCGACACCACTAAACGAAGCAGATGAAGCCATGAATATTGATGATAATTTAGCACCTTCACAAGTTCAAGTGTGCGCTTCACCTACTCCTAATGTACAATTCAACAGATCATCGGCGACTTACAGTACCTATGCAAAATCTGTTCATCATGTAGTTCATGATTCAATTCCTGGACCTTCCCATGCAAATACATCACTAGTATGCAGATATCAAAAAAATACGATTCATGATTCTCAGATTGCCGGAACATCTACAAATACAGATATTCCTCTTGTTATGAGCGAAAATCGAAATACTAGAATTCATACTTCTCAGATTGCCGGAACATCCACAAATATGAATATTCCTCTTATTATACGCGATGATTCGGAAAATTTAATACGCATAGGCGAAAATCTTTCGACACCACTAAACGAAGCAGATGAAGCCATGAATATTGATGATAATTTAGCACCTTCACAAGTTCAAGTGTGCGCTTCACCTACTCCTAATGTACAATTCAACAGATCATCGGCGACTTACAGTACCTATGAAAAACACAGCAGTGCCCATATACAATTTCATAAACAGTTCATTCAGAATGAATTTGGATACGCTTGCGGAATTTGCGATAGATTATGGTTTAAAGAGGACTTAAAGACTTTACATGATGATAGTGTAGAGTTCATGCGGACATTTCTTCCAGATGTTGACGAACATTCCATTAGAGTTTGTTCTACTTGTCGAACTGCCATCCAGAAAAAATCGATACCCAAAATGGCTGTATACAATGGTTTTGAGTACCCTACAATTCCCGAAAATTTACAAAATTGTCCATTGGATTTAGTGTCGGAAAGGTTGATTTCTCCCAGAATTCCATTCATGCAAATCAGAAGACTTCGTCATGTTCATGGCCAATATGGAATTTATGGACAAGTTATTAATGTTCCCGTGGAAGTCAATACGATGGTTAATAAGTTACCGAGAAATATCAATGATGATCACTGTATTTACGTACACATCAAGCGAAAAAAAAATACACAAATCGAGTTTTTTACATGGTCTAATTAATAAACGCATTATTAAAGTATGGCTAAAATATTTGGTGGATACTCCACTCTATAGAACATATAATATAACCATAGATGTACAGTTTTTTGATGATAAACATGACGAAGAACTTCCACGGGATGGTTCTACTGGAAATGATGTCGAAATGAAGAATATTCAACTGAATGAAAATGATGGTAATGAACTTGAAGATATCCCAATTGAAGAGAGTTTATTAGCACAGCAACAAACAGTAATGTGGAATGATGACCTGTATTTAAGAATAGCTCCAGGAGAAAATAATGTACCTATAAGTTTATTATTTGACGAACACGCTGAAGAATTATCATTTCCCTCCATTTACCTGGGCCAATTTCGACAGTTTCGAGAAGGAGTTACTGTTACTCCCTTCATGATGGCAACTAGTGAATTAAGACGATCAGATAGACGTGGAGTAACCCCTCATCATTTATTATATGTTGCTATGAAAATAATGAGAATAAGAGTTAGGGATTCTCTTACCGTTGCGTTTAAACACATAGGGAAAAAATCTAATATTACTAAAGAGGAAGTACAATCTGAGAATTATATTCATAATTGCATTGAAAGCAACCTTGCTTTTTTACGTTCTATACCTAATTCTACTTGGTATTGGTCGGAAAGGAAAAAAGATTTATTTTCAATGATTAGACAATTAGGCAAACCGACCGTATTTTTCACCATAAGTGCAAATGAAATTGGATGGTTAGATTTGCTACAGTTGTTATACAAACTAAAGACACATGATCACATCATTAAAGAGGAAATATCACGATTACATTACATGGCGAAAAGTACTTTGATCAATGAAGATGCTGTAACTTGCGCTATCTACTTCAATAAATTAGTTAATGTTGTTATGAATATTCTTCAATCAAAAACGTGTACTCCATTTGGGAAGTACAGAGTTCGCCACTACTTCAAGCGCATTGAATTTCAACATAGGGGCAGTCCTCATGCTCACATCTTGGCTTGGCTTGACAATGCTCCAAAAGATGCTCTTAATGAAGATTATGATAAAGCCATTGATCTTATAGATACCTTAATATCGGTTTCTGCAGCGGAAGCTTCAGGTAATATCAAACTTCAAACGCATAAACATACATTCACATGCTACAAAAAAATTACCGCTAAAAAAGCGCAAAAATGTCGATTTGAAGCTCCATTCATGCCCTGCAAAAAAACAATGATTTTGACTCCGATGAAAAATACAGAGGAAGGGTTTACCAATTATCGAAATCGATACGCTCAGATCAGAGTACGATTAGAGAATGAAGATTTTGAAGACATGGACAATTTTTACAATCGTAATGGTATAACTTCGGATGAAGATTATTACAATATAATCAGAGCAGGAATTACCAGACCAAAAGTTTTTGTCAAACGTGAACCGTTGGAAAAAATGGCATAATCCTTTTAATCCATTCATATTTAATATTGTTCAATCTAATACTGACTTTCAGTTTATTACAGAGGAATATTCATGTGCAGCTTATGTTGTGGAATACGTTAATAAAACAAATAGAGGAGTAAGCCATTTACAGAGAAAAATAATCGAAACAATGGATGAACATCCAGAATTCGATATTATCGACATAACTAAAAATATCAGTTTGAATATACTAAACCATACTGAAATCACAAGTCAAGAAGCTGCGTGGTATTTACTACGAGAGCCCATGTCTAAAACTTCAGTCGTCGTCGCATATATTCCAACGGTATGGCCAATAGAACGTCAACGTATAAGAAAAACTATGAAGGAGTTATCTGAATTAGATGATGATTGTACTGATGTTTGGAAAGAAAAAAACTGGTTCGATAAGTACGAGAGGAGACCAGAATTTTTAGATGACATTACATTAGCTCAATTCGTATCGAAATACACGGAAAACAGGAAAAAAGAATTTATTGAGAGGCGTGAACCCAAGATAATTCGGTATCGTAATTACGACATGGCCACTGACTTTAACGAATATAAGCGAGAGATGGTGACACTGCACTTACCGTTCCGAAATGAAGAAGAGGAAATATTAGCAGAGATGAATTTTATTAGAATTTATGATGATAATGAGGATATTATACTGCAGAGGAGAAAAGAATTCGAGTCAGACATTGACATTGATAAAACTATACAAATTTGTAGAGAACTATGCCGTGAAGAAACCCCTATGGATGAAGATGAAATACAAGACGTTGCCAACAGGTTTCCCGAAGAAAACCCCTTTCAGCAATTATACAATAATCCGAATTCAGATATAAATAGTGATCTTCAATTGGCCACTTTAAATAAACTTGGTGCAATTGCTAAAAAAAAAGAAAATATTTTGTCGAGTGCGGATTTCTGTGCAGCTATGATGATGGCTAATGAAAAGCAAAGGGCGCTGTTAACACATGTAATCAACAAATTATTATCGAATGATAATAATAATCCTTTACAGATATTCTTCACTGGACCAGCTGGATGCGGTAAAACTTTCGTTATCAAACTTATTATGGAAATATATAATCGTTTTTCTGATAATGATGGGTACTGCAATGCCTATATCACTTGTGCATCAACAGGAAAAGCAGCTGTAGCAATAGATGGAACAACTGTACACACCGCTTTGAAAATATCGCTGTCAAAATTGTTGCCATTGAGTATAGAAGTCGCACATCAATATAGATCATTATTTAGGTATGTCAAAGCAATAATAATCGACGAAGTGAGCATGATTGGCGCAGAACTTCTTGAGCAAATCGATTTACGTCTTAAGCAAATCACTGGTAATTTTGCAAATAATTTTGGTAACTTAGATGTCATATTAATAGGTGATTTGAGACAATTACCTCCAGTCAGAGCAACACCGATATATAAACAAATAAAACGTAGAATGACTGGACCAACAGTGTGGCGCGATTTGAAGTTTTATGAACTCACTGAAGTTATGAGGCAAGCAAACGGTATGTTTTCCAACGCTCTCACGAAAATTGGAAATGGAGAAAAATTGAGTACAGATGAATTATCATTAATTGAATCAAGATTCGTGAGCAAAGAAGAAGCTGATGTTGCTTGTCCTCATGGGATACGACTCTTTCTATCGAATGCATCTGTTCAAAAGTATAATAACTCCATATTAAACGTAGCAGAAAATAAAGTATCTTCTGTTGCGAAAGATATTTATACGGGTTGTCATAATGCTGAGCAAGAAGCGTTCGTAAAGCAGAAACTACACAAAATGTCGACAATTGATACGGGAGGATTGCCTTATGAAATAACCTTCGTGCTGGATAAATATTATATGTTAACTACCAATGTTGATGTATCGGACGGATTAGCAAATGGTGCAGTAGGAAAATTGTGCTTCATCGATTATGATAACAATGGCGAAATCATCAGAATTTGGCTCATATTTCCAAATCCAGAAAAAATTGGAAAGAAAATACGAAGTAAAGTTTTAGGGTACATTACAGATCATAACATACCAAGGAACGCTGTACCTATAGCCAGAAGATCAAGCACTATACCACTTAATAATAACAAAACTATAAATGCTAAACGTAATCATTTCCCGGTGGTGTCTGCATGCGCTATAACGATTCACAAGTCACAAGGAGCAACATTCGATGAAGTTGTTTATGAGTATGAGAAAACGCATACTCAGCAATTGGTATATGTCGCATTATCAAGAGTAACACGCATTGAAGGGCTGTATATTGTGACTGAAAGAGATGCGGCTACATTCTATCACGGCCGAAGAGAATCCACATCCCTCATTGATTTACAAAATGAATTCAAAAGGCTATCACTTAACAGGCTTCAAACAATCACTGATGTTTTAATGAACTTCATTTCCAATAGGAAGGGCATATCAATATATTCATTAAATTGTCAAAGTATACGGGCACATGCTTTGGATCTCAATGATACTGTTACACAACGTTCGACTATACTGATTTTATCTGAAACTTGGCTGGGCAATGAAGAAAACGTCGATGTCCCGAATTTTGATTGTGTTGTGAAATTCAAAAGACCTGATCGCCGATCTGCAGGTGTAGCTATATTCAAAAATAAGAGAGACACGTCGACTCTTGTTAGTTCGCTGATGGATGTCACACTTCAACATTCACATACATTTGGATTCAATATATCACCAATTGGCGAAATTTGTGTATCGAAATGTATAGTAGAAAATAGACAAGAAATTGTAATAGTAGCTATTTATATTTCACCTAATCAAAGTGTAAAAGACATTATCAAATTCATCCGCGCAAACTTAATTATCTACACCAAAGAAGTATCTGCTCTTCTCGAAGAACAGTTCCATACATTACCAATGATTATGAGTGGAGATTTTAATGTTGACTTCTCCAAAGATACATCAAAACCTCTAGTGGATTTTTTGAAAACAAAATTTGATCTTAATATGTCCAATGATCCAAATGAAAGTACAACGAAATATGGAACAACGATTGACGCAGTTTTCGTAAGATATTTAGGAAATTCATTTCAATCAAAAGTATTTGTCTCATATTTCAGTTACCATAAACCAATAGTTTCGTTTCTAGAGTCTGATACCAACGACAATCAGTCTGAACACAATCAAAATCCTACACAATCATAATTGTATACATTTTCAACGTAATTACATTGTGATTATACAAAATAAAGAACAAAAATTGTATTTCGTATTGTTAATTTACCCTAATTTTGAAGTTTTCACTTCCACCATGTGGTCTAGAGCACACACACTTTTTTATGAAATTAAATCGTATTAAAATATGTAAATAGATAACAGCAGCCGATGTAAATAGATAACAGCAGCCGATCGGTGTAAAGGCGTTGGTTACAGAATTGTTAAGTATTTTAATTTGATCCAATTGATAATACCATTTAGGTATTGCCTCTCCAGTTATGAAAAAACAAAAGAACATCAAATTGATTTCAACTGCTAATAATTATTTTAGATACATTTAAGAATATTCGAAAATTGGATTGGTTTACTCCTTTTCCATATTTAAAATTAATTGTTATAATTTTATGTTTTCAAATATATAGTATTTAGGTTAACATTCGAAAAGTTAAATTTATTTTATAGTCGTCATATGTTAAAAAAGCAATAACTATAAAAACATATGTTTGTGACGTCAGAGTGCTGTACTAATTATAGTAGCTTAGATACAGATCTAAATTAAAGCCCATTTCGGTAGTTAGCGAGGGTGGATATTGGATAGTACAAGCAGTAGCCATGTCGAGTCGAGGAGATCGCACAAATTGACGCATCTGGATTTAAGTCGCATTCTTTTGCGGTAAAATCGGATCCTGATACAATAAAAAAATTCATGAAATTGGACTGGAGAGGATGCCTTCACTTCTACACTTCAACTTAAAGCTAACAAACATCGCCAAAGTTACAAACGCTTTCCGGCCATATTTGGACAAATTACAACAAATGAAATGTTGCAACATATTATTTGGTTTTAACCAAAGTTAAAATTAGAAAGAGATAATTTTATAATTACTATTAAATTTGTCAGTAAATAGTGCCTCATATTATTGTTAGTTGTTTTTTAAAATTAAAAAGTCGGATTATTATCTTTTTGGTAGCAGCTCATTTTTAAAAAAATTAATTCTTTCAGCCATTTGCTTTTTTAAATTAAATTACTTCGGTGTCATATGCCAGAAAGTTGTTTTATTTAAATTTTTTTTTTGTTTGTTTATTCTTTTGGTTTTTGCCTAAACTGATTACTTTAAAGGGGATCCGGCTGACAACGAGGCAGAGTTCGGTGGACAACTAAGATAGACTAAGTAGGTTATATGTTATTATTTGTATCTACAACAACCTTTACTCTATCTACAATAGTTTACATTGACTTCGGATCTGTGAACCACCTGAGCCACACACACTCCTGGGCTTGCAAAAGGTACTGTCACAAGGCGAAGGCTGAGCGGAAGACAATGAACACGACGATCTAGGGGGCACAATTGCACCAACCTACCTTCGGCCATAGTTCACTATCTCGTCTCCTAGCTTCGGCTTCGTCTTCTGGGAAACTATCAACTATCAAGCTCTACTCACTAGACTGAATTAAAAATATTTTCCTTGAATTGATTGTTTTTTTATAAATCCAAAGTAAATCTTTTGGGGAGAAATGTTTTAAATTTACATTCAGGATCGTTCTGAAAAAGTTTTGCGCCATTGAGGAATTCTAGACTATGGTAGTTATTTCTTAAGATAGCTCCCTGCCCTCTCCTCTACAGTGTGTGCCTGCTGAGTGTGCTGGTCTGAGGGCGAGCTGTATCGTTTTCTTCATTCCTAGAGGATGATGATAACCGGTGAGGTTATTCTTTGCTACATTGTAATAAATATAGTCATATAAAAGTCAAAACAAATTAATTTGTTGAAATATTAAGCTTTCATTGAGGCGAGTATTATTACTATACCTTGCACCTCTATTGTAACATAATAGAGTACATGTTTTTACGGGGACTAACTTGGTTTCGAGAGTGTAAAGTGTCCGCCCGCTAAGTCTGTTAACATATTATTTTACTGTTACTTGTTAATGAAAAAGTAACGTTATTAATTAATATTCCTATTTCTAATATTACATTATCACTTCAAAATCAGACTAGAGTCTAATCTGAATTAATATTAATATTATTATTAATAGTTGTATTATATTATTATTTATTCATTTGTTTCTGAACTGAGGTGGGGGGCAAGTCCAGCCAACTTCAGCTTAGGTTCACTTTTTTTTTTTTTTTTTTTTTTCTCCTCATATGTTTAAAAATTTCCGAACAATCCTTGCCGTGTCCAGGAGGACCGCCTGTTGGGCCTCTCTTACTACATCCAATGGCAACTTCAGATCATCAACACCAACTACAGTTGAAGTCGGGATCAGCCCGTTTGTCGACATTACGATGGCGTCACCACTGCGTTTTCTAGGCGATACTATTGCTTCAATTCAACGGCCAGTTCCTGATATTTTCGTAACTCCTCTCCAATGGTGGAAGTCATATTGTTGTCGTTGGGAACGGCGATATCGACTATCCGTGCTGTCTTCTCTTTTAAGTTTATAAGTAATATGTTTGGTTCGTTGTATCACACAGTGTGGTCCGTCAGTATAGGCTCGTCCCAATATAGCTTGAGAGGCCCATTTTGAAACAACCCTTCGGGCTTATATCTATAATATAGTGTTTGGTTCTCTAATAGGCTCAACTTCCTGGCTATGGACAGATGCACATTTTGGCCTCATTATTATGCCTTTGGAGATATTCCGAATTGGCTAGTACTACATATCCACCAGTGATATGCTGGATCGACTCCGGTGTCGCGGAACATAGTCGACACTTGTCCGAAATGGATGTGTCTTCTATAGGATCTCGTGGCAATTACTTGGTCTTGGAAAGCCATGATGAAGTCCTCCGTTTCTGAGAATAGTCTCCCAGCAGTCAGCCATTTTAAAGATTCTTCTTTGCAAATGTTAATTTCACAAATCATTAAATGAAATTTCAGCTAAGTGATTGTAGAACCTTCCGTGTAGAGACTTACTTTTCCATTCGTCTACACGCTCTTTTTGTGACTTAATAATTACGTCCTCGACCTTACTCAAATTTAGCGGCGTTTGACTATCGTCCAATCTTTGCATTGCCATGTGAATATTTGTAGTTTTTGATAAGAAATACTGGCGCAGTATCGATTCCTGCTTTCGGCACGCTTCTTCGATATTTATTAAGCCACGTCCTCCTTCCTTTCTCGGCAGATACAGCCGGGTTGTGGAGGATATCGGATGGTATGCCCTTTCTTGAGTCGTCCTTACCATACGGTCAACCTCCTGCAGACTTGTATTGAACCAATGTAATACACCAAAGCTGTAACTTAAAACTGGTATGGCCCAGGTGTTGATGACTTTGATTTTTTCCAATCCAGACAAATGTGCCTTCAACAGGAGCTTCAACCTCTTCTTGAATCCTGTCAGAAGCTCGTTCTTCATTCCCTTTTGGGCAATTTTGAGATGCTGCTGCTTTCCTAAATATTTATATAGTTGGTTCGTGTCAAGTTCTTGAATACAGTAGTCTTCATTTGTAGCTATATTTTCGGTTCTTTTCGCTTTTCCCTTGTTTATATGAAGCACGGTACATTTGCCCTAAACCAAATGACATACACATATCGCTGGTAAAAGATTACACGGTTTTGACCATATTTTTCCTTTGTTGTTTATTTTCTGCTTATAACTTGAGGTCTTCCATGTACCAACTATGACTAATTGTGGTTGCTTCATCTGCAATATTATTATTATTATTATTAATAATATTATTCCAATGTGACTCATTAATAAAAAATATTCCAGTAGGACACGGTGGTTCTTGTATTCATTTGGCGTTGGCAGGTAATGCCAGTAAGAAATAAATTACACATTTTAGTTATTATAAACCTATATTAGCTATAACTGAAAAATGATTGATCATGCTAATGTATATATATATATATATATATATATATTTATATATAGGGTGTTCAATATTCGAAGGCCACCCCCTTTTTTTCTACAGTTTAGGAAATTTTGAAACGAAACTCTTAGGGTCTTAACTATGTCAAATAAAATTTCTTTTCAGGTTATAGTCTGTGCTCCAACCTTCTCTAACGACCCTAACTTTGTAATTCCCAATGGGATGTGGTAGTTTTTACGACGGATGTCGATAGAAAATCAAATTTTGAATCAATTTTATACCTGTGAATTTTTTCATCCGTGTAACCGTTTCGCCGTAAATCCCGAATAACCATTTTAAGAAAATAAGGAGTTTAAAACTGGGATTGCAAAAATAAAATAAACTATAACAAAAATATGAAATCAAGACCTTCCCGGGACTAGTACGACGAGCGATGAGAACAGGTCGACTTGGAAGGTTTCCCCCGAGAGGCTCAAATCGTCGACAAGCCTATGATGGAACTAATATCATTTATGTACTGGCTACGGGTGAAGCGTATCCTCATCGCAGCATTCGAGACAGCCAACGATACCCACTTAAGCATTGGAATGATGTGGGCCATACTAAAACAACACTGAGGCTAAGGTTTTGTCCTTAAGTGGCTATATCTGGCTATGTCTCGAATGCTCCGATGAGGATACGCTTCACCCGCAGCTAGTACATAAATGATATTAGTTCCATCACGGGCTTGTCGACGTTTTGAGCCTCTCGGGGGAAACCTTCCAAGTCGACGTGTTCTCGCCGCTCGCCGTACCAGTCACGGGAAGGCTTTAATTACATATTTTTGTTTAATGTTTATTTTATTTTTGCAATCTCAGTTTTAAACTGCTTATTTTATTAAAATGATTTTTCGCGATTTGAGGCGAAACGATACCAAGGATAAAAAAATTCACAGGTATAAAACCGATTCAAAATTTGTTTTTCTATCGAAATCCGTCGTAAAAAATACCACATCCCATTGGAAATTCCAGAGTTAGTAGGGTCGCTGGAGAAGAACTGGAGAACGTTGGAGCGCAGACTATAACCTGAAAATAAACTTTATTTGACGCAGTTAAGTCCCTGAGAGTTTCGTTTCAAAATTTCAAAAACTGTGGAAAAAAAAGGGTAGCCATCGAATATTGAACACCCTGTATATACATATATATACCATGTATTCTTGCTTTGATCCTTGATCGAAACTGAGAAGTAATAAGACAATACTATGAACCATGAGAAACACAAACCACAGATGCCAATTTTTTATTTATTTACTGACTTCCTCTTCCCTTAACTTAAATCTTCAAGTTTCACTGATTTAGCTGGATCCTAGGTATCTTCTTGATATACCCTAGGTATCTTCTAGGCTGTGATGTTTGGCAAAAGCCCATCATATCACAAGTAAATCATTTTACATCAAAATATATTTTTTTAAAGAAATTAGTAACTTTTATTATGTTACTGGTTACATTATTGGTAAAAATGTAGTTCACTATCTATCAATATAGATACTTGTAGTTAAAAGACCTGTAACAGTAACTATAATATAACCAGTAAATAACTATGTCATAGTGATTATCTAAGAATACAATATAATATTATATAAAAGGATCCATGTTACAAGGGTCTCCCCCTCTCCCCCTCTCCCCACCAACCCTTGGACCCGTTCTGCCCCGATCTGTCAAGTCAGGTTACATTCTAACAGGTGAATATCAATATCTAACCAATGTCTTATATTTAGCTATCATTGTAGCACTAAAAGTGAGGAAAATCACCGCTTTTGCAAACAATAGCTTTTAGTTTCACGTCAATGATGGTTTACAACATGTCTAATATTTGTTTGTGGCCAACATTGAGCTTTGTCATCTTTTTCCAGGAAAACTCATTTATTTATAGGTTTTTTTTTCGTGATAAGTAGAGGAAGAAGGAACATATTATATATGGAACATACATGGATTTTATTCAAAGAAAATTTAAAAATCGTACATAAAATTAAAAATTTGACCAAACCAAACTTCCATCATTTGATGATTGTATGACATTTTACGGAAAAGCGGAAATATTGATGGAATTGCCAGCTACAGTTTTGTAAGTGGCAGTAAATCTATCTAGAGGTAGGATTGGGATTGGTCCAGATCTGTAATGAGCTGTGAATGGTGGGCCAATGAGGAGCCGTAGAAACCGCGAAACCTGAGGGAAATGGTGGGAAATCTCGGCCATGTTGGGTGCTTTCCCGCCCCACTGCCGCGACCGTAGGCGCTTTTTTACAGGAGACGTTATTATCTGTTCCAGGGCCATAGCACCCGCGGCTGGATGTCAACTGTGACTGGGGGACCTTTCCCACGATCTTCGCTCCTCAAAAAACAGGAAACCGAGGCGTCTTCTTTCGGAGGAAGGACTTGAAGAACAAATCTATCCGAGGCTGTTCAACTTCCATCTGTCCTTCTTCAAATATCTCCTTGTCCGGAAATCGACGAGCCATCTCTTCTTTGGGAATCATTTCTCTGCCCAAGGGATCTTGACATCAATGTTGACACTTTGAGAAAACAATAGAAATAAAAAAATAAATATAATTTATATATTTTTTTACAATAATTATTGTTAATATGAATGAGGCAATAGTTGTTGAGAACTAATTTATAACAGCCTCTGAAGAAATTACTCTAAAATTAGTTCAGTTTTTTCTACATATCTTACGCCTCCTTTTTAGGGTTGTTGAATACTTCTCCATTCCTTAGTAAAAATGGGAATCGATATTTTGTTTATGAACCTTGTTGATTGTAAATTCACAGCAAGGTAATAATTTCACGTTACATTTTAAATTGACTATATTTGATCAAATTTAATATCCTTTTATTTATTAAATACCACTAGCGTGCTAAGGGAGAGGAAGAAGCTAGGCAGAGGTAACTAATATAATGTCAGCGGAATTATACTTATTCACTCTACTTACTTGAAGAGTAAATTTTTGGAATGATCAAAATGACATTGGTTCATAGCTCATGATATATCGTGCCATGGCAGAGGAAACAGAAGTATCAATGACGCTTTTAATGAAATCATTTATCCTCCGACGACCGAAGGAGATAATGCTCCTTCTTAGTAAATTGTTGACTTTAGTATTAAATACTTTAGCGCAACTATTATTGAATGTAAATTAATACTGTTACTTTTAAACCTTTTTTTTTAAATACTGGACAATTTGTTAGTTTTAAACATTTACAAAAGGTGTAGTTTTAATTACTTTACTTAAATAGCTATGAGCCTACCTCAATGCAATGCGTAGTGGTGTAGTGGTGTAGTGCTGGTCTGGGCTGACGGTGGTGCTGCTTCCTGCCTGGTCCTCTTGTTGGAAATGTGCTTGCTCCAATACACCTTCAATATGCCTTCAATGGGCAGTTCCAATTTAAAAAAAATTGAGACCATTTTAAATAAAAAATTGATTATCTAAATCTATCATTTTCGAAATTGCCCAATTAAAAGGGAAATACAGTTTAAGCAAAAGATAATAATGATAACTTTAATTCCATTTTATATCCAAATCAAATCTACATCAATATAAAATTTATGGATAAAGTATGATAGAACTAGAAAGAAGATATAGAAATATTAAAAATACAACAAAGTCTCTTAAAAAGGGAGGAAAAAAACTGAAACCTTAACATTTTTTTCCAGATACATCGAGCTAAATTAGTACCCAGGTTACAATTATTATTTATAATAAAAAGAAAAAAAAACAATATAAAAATATTACTTATTTACTTTTTCCATGGGTTATTCATGGTTGGACTTGTATCATGTTACAGCAATATAACTTCAGTCGGCCTCAATCATATCAACAAAGTGAATTATATCCAACTAAATATTATTAAGAAAGCTTTTGACTAGGAGAAAAATAATGTATGTGTAATCAAAACAATCCTCATCTTCGTATGTAATTGAATCAATTAAAAGCTAAGCGCCCCTTGGGCACCTCAAATCGCCTGACCCGCAACACTTGGTAAGCCTCATTGAATAGGGACGTGAAGAATTAGGTATAGTGTATTTCACTTTAACCATCTTCTGTATTATATAAGAAATGTATTTGGATTATTTAAATATTAATTAAATTTAAAAATACATTATTTTAAAAATATTACCAAGCTATTTTGAATTTAAGAAAGTTTAGATTAATAAGATTTATATCAGGACCTTGCCAAAATTTTGTTTTACAATCTACTATCGAATAATTTCATGAATGATATGCCCTCCCCCCATCTTATCTAATAACTACAATTGTAATAAATAATATTAATTAAAGTTTCGTAACTTTATACTAATTAATTTTGTTGATATATCCCTCAGGGTTATTATTATTTTGTCTACTTTTGTGTTATTAATAAAGAGAAGTCTCTAGGAAACCTTATAAAATTCGGGTTTTATAAAGGAAGATGTTAATTGCTAGGCAAACAATATAATTATTATAATTTGTCTATAATCCAACCCTAAAGAAAGCTTTCTTTCAAGTATAAAAATAAATATTTTTAAAATTCGGGAAAGGCATGTATGACAGCAATCATTGACAAAACAATCCCTCGGCACGGGAAAATTAACAAAACTGGATTTAGAATCCTATATCTACATCTACATCTACGCTTACCTTCATGATTTATAAAATATAATAACCATTTTTAAATATTGTTTCATTGTTTCAGGCCTTTTTTTATATTTATCAACGAATTTGGTAGTAATTAATCATTCTCTTTAATCGTAGACCAATGTACACACTGCTGACTGCTGCATGATATTATAGACGGATCAATTATTGAGGTCGACTTTCAGTTACGAAAATTCGGCAAAGATGATCACAATATTGGCATTTAGTTCCTTAATTTTATTTTTGGTTTAGTTCCTAAATCAAGTTGGTACGGAGTATTTTCCCTAATTTATTTTTAGTTTCCTTCAACAAGACGTGAGATTAAACAACTAGCTACTTCATTTTCTCAATCTAAATTATAACATTAGTTATTTTATACGTATGTTTTTAATACAATACAATATTAATGTTTGTTTTTTATTTAGTTGTATTTTCGCCTATAATCAGAAGGTCAATGGCATCAATAATTTTTTCTCCCATTAATTCAATTATAGCACTCAACCATCTTTAGAACTCTCAACCATATTGTGAACCTTATTCTTTCTTCTTCTACGGAATACTACGTTAGATCCATGCCTCACAGAGGACTAACCATTATTGTGGTGGCAGTGTGACCTTTTCATTATAACCCACCGCCTTCTTCCAATACAGACCACTCGTTGACTAATTAGCACCACACAGCTCTTACAGAATTAAAGGCGAATACTCCTCCTCAAGTCGACTTTCTACAGGTTGGAGATGTTCTACGCTATGATACAGATAAAGAAAGTTGGTTTAATTAAAGGGAGTCAACTCAACTGACGGAGAGAAAACTGAAGAAGGGGGTTAGGCCATACTCTACTTACCATCAGGGTCCTCAGGTTTCTACCAATTTACCAATCCTTAGCTCCTTCGAGATTACCTTCCTTCTGTCTTAGGGGAAGAGGCTAAAGTAAATAGTACTACTGCGGCTATAGCAAGGAACTATATAAAGTTTTAAATGTAAAGTTCATATCCAACTATTCCGTTATATCTAGGAGTAGCATCTAAGTAATATTGAGGTAGGATGAGGTAGTATCAATATGTTCCTTATGCCAGTTATGTAACTGGTAAACATAAGATAAGACAGATATCTATTTAAAGATAAGTAGAGGTTTATGATTCATTTTTCATAAATATTTTTTTAGAATCCTTGGCAGAGGAAGCACGTGGCTAAAGATTTTTCGTAGTTTGCTATGCTATACTGACACACTAGACAAACACTTGTACCCTCTCTTGGCATTGTGATTGTGATCGAAAACATATTGTTCATTTAAAAACATGGTTATGTTAGTTAGCTAACAAATGCTAGTTGTTACACTTTGAGGAACTTGTTTTATTAACAAGTGAAGGTTTATTTGGCTTGCTATAAGCGATCATCATTGTTGTTGCCTCAATCGCAATATTGACAAGATTGAATAGTGTTAATGTTTCCCATTAGACAATAATCGTGAGCTCATTTTGAAGAGCATCCTCGGTTTAGAAAGTGCTCTTTGTTTATTTATGTGTTTTGAAATGTAGGTACTCCATACTGTTCCAAAATGTTCCTTCACATTTCTATTTGTGGTTACAACCAAGGCAAGTAGTTTACCTGGAGGCTGTTAATAAACACTGCCTTTGTAGAAAAATGCTTTGTCACAGCTGATTCGCTGGCCTGCCTAATTTTACCTGAAGAAGAAATCGACATGCCCAGATAATTGACAGATTGTACCACTTGGATCACTGATCCATACTACATTTTACTATATGTATTAAAAACACTATTTTCACTGTATATAATAAACAAACTTTATTGATGATAACACACACAAAACATTTATGTAACCTTTTCCAGCTGTTTTTATATCTAACGATAAGAAAATAGATACAGTACAATACTTCCCCTTTTACAATATTTTTATATATAATTTTTTACTGAGTTAGTTTTTACTAAAGAGAACATTTATACATAATTAAACAGGTAATAGCACTAATCTGCAGGAACAGTTGGCTAAATTTAAGAACACAACTAAAACTAATTTTTAAATCTAGTTGGTTGTCTTATTTCTCTACCTGACCTTGTAGAACTGAATTTAAATCTTAAATTCTTGTTTTTACCGGTTTTGGATTGCTGCTGACCATTGGTTGTTTCATTCTGTCTTCGGTGTGCTGCTGGTAATGTATCTTCATGTAGTTGTTTTTGTAGGCTCGAAATTTGATTGTGAGGCATAAAACAAGGTTTAAGTCGGTCGATGGCAATGTTCTCATTTTTACCTTTTATATTAAGTGTAAAGTACTTACTATAACGCTTAATCACCTGATAAGGTCCAAAATATGGCGGTGTGAAACTTGGTTTGTTAGTATCATTCCGAACAAAAACATGACTTGCTTGCGTCAATTCTGGATGTACAAAGATTGCGTTTGAAGGTCGGTGTGAAATTCTCTTTGGTGTTAGAACGTTGAAAACTTTCCGCAATCGTTGCAAGAACGTAGAATTATCCTGATCTTTACAATCTTGTTTCGCCACCAACTGCCCAGGAATACGTAAAGTGCAACCAAACTGAAGCTCCGCAGGAGACCATCCGTCTTCCCCGGCACATACTCTTAACTGAAAAACTACAAGAGATAAACTGTCCATCCAGCTTTCATCACCACATGCTGTGATTGCAGTTTTAAAGGTTCGATGAAAGCGTTCTACTTTACCATTTCCTTGGGGATGATATGCAGTGGTCTTGATATGATGTACATCCAGTAGCCTACAGACTGTAGTGAGCAGTACTGAAGTAAATTGACGTCCTCCATTTGTTGTAATTAAAACCGGCACCCCGTATCTCGACACCCAGGTATTAATAAAGGACTCAGCTACTGTCTCAGCGGAAATATCTGCAAGTGGAACCACTTCTGGCCAACGGGAAAATCTGTCTATCATGGTCATACAATAGCTAAATCCTCGCGAAATCGGTAGCGGTCCTATCAGATCTATGTGAATATGGTTAAACCTGCAGCTCGGGATCGCTATCTGGTTGGAGGGTGTTCGTGCATGTTTGAAAACTTTACACCGTTGGCATTCTATGCAAGTCCTTGCCCACTGGCGGCAGTCTTTATTAATTGAGGGCCAAACATAGCGGCTTGTAACTAATCCCACCGACCTTTTGATTCCTGGATGAGCTTGTCGTTGTATTTTCTGAAAAATACGATATCGGAGAATCTTCGGCACATAAGGTCGACCCTTTTCTGCGTAAAGAGTGACAGGTTTATTGTTATACTGCGACTGGAACTCTGAAGGTTGTAAGTTGAGGCTGGTAGACCCTGATGCCAGTAGACCGGTAAGTTCTGCATCTGTTTCTTGAGCTTTCTTTAACTCCTCAGCATCCACCGAATTACCCTCGACTCTAACAACTTCTATCCTTGACATAATATCTGCCGGAACGTTCTCTTTTCCTACTATAAAACGAATGTCTGTGGTAAACTGGCTAATAAAATTCAACTGCCGAACCTGCCGAGGAGAAAAGTTTCTGATTTATGTTGAAATGCAAACGTTAAAGGCTTATGGTCCGTTAGTATAGCAAACGTTCTACCCTCAATTATGTGTTGAAAGGATTTTATCGCCTTAAACACAGCTATCAATTCTCTGTCATAGGTCGAATATCTTTGTTCTGATGGGGAGAGTTTTTGGGAATAAAAACCTAAAGGTACCAAGATACCCTTCTGCACCTGCTGCAAAACACCACCAACGGAGGTATCAGATGCATCTGCAGAGAGATATAGATCTGCATCTGCCAAAGGATGTGCCAGCCTGACGGCTTCTGCTAAGCTGTTCTTCGTTTTCTGGAAAGCATTGTGGTTTTTCTTCTGACCACTGGACCTGTGATGACAATTTCGATTTTGTTAAGTCATGTAGTGGTGCTTAAAGTCTTGCTGCTCTGGAACAAAACGGTGATAAAAGTTGACCATACCCAAAAAACGCTTAAGTTGACGAACAGTTGTTGGGCGGGGATAATTTAAAATGTCTTGTACTTTGCTATCCAATGGACTGATGCCAAGTGACGTGACATTGAAACCTAAGAAATCGACCGAGCTTAGACCAAACATACTATTTTCCATGTTGATTTTATGACCTGCCGCACCTGCTGTCTGTAAGATGCGCTGGAGGTGCTCTCGATGCTCTTCCTCTGATTGCGATGCTATCAGGAAGTCATCTAAATATATGTACAGAAAATCGGTACAAGATGCAATCACTTCATCAAGATGGCGTTGGAAGGTCTGTGCCGCGTTTTTTAGTCCAAAAGGCATTTTACAAAATTCGAATAAGCCGAAGGGGGTGATTACTGCTGTCTTTGGTATGTCGGATTGGGGAACCGGTACCTGATAGTAAGCTCTATCCAAGTCCAGCTTAGAAAATATTGTTTTACCGGCCAAGTTATGATTAAAATCGTGGATATGTGGTATGGGGTACCTGTCTGGTTTCGTCACTCCATTTAGGTTCCTAAAATCACCACAGCAACGCCAAGAACCGTCCTTTTTTTGTACCATGTGTAATGGCGATGCCCAAGGGCTTATTGACAATCGGACGATACCATCTTCCTTTAGCCGCTGAAACTCAAGTTTGGCTGCTGCCAATTTTTCAGGTGACAACCTCCGGGCTCTTGCGTACACTGGGAGACCCTCGGTTTCTATCCAATGTTCTGTGGAAATTGGTGTTGCTGGTTTGTCTTTTTGTGTGTCGAGATCCCTTAGCACTGTTTTCACAAATTCTGTTATTGACGGGGCCACAGCCCGCACACCATAGGATGTTGTGGGTCTCAGCTCACCAGTAGAATATAAGTCCGTACCCGCTTTTATCAGTCGTCGATTTTGCAGATCCACAATGAGGCTCTGTGCTGTTAGTAGGTCAGCCCCGATTATAGCAATATCGACATCAGCCACTACAAACGTCCATTTAAAAGCAGTTGGAAGACCTAGACTTAGCTTTATTGTTTCCTGTCCGTAGGTGTGTATTATTGTCGAATTAGCAGCCACTAACTGAATTTTATTGTCCTTAATTAATGCGTGATGTTCAGCCGAATTTTTAGGGATAAGTGAGAGCGTTGCACCGGTGTCAATTAAAAACTAAAAAAAATATTCGTAAGAGGATCTGTAATAAATAGTCGACTCGCTGGTATGAGGCGATTGTAGGGCGTCTGCACAACCGCCGATATTATTTTTCCGAAGGCTTGAAATTACAAGGTGGTTTGCATGTTTTTGCTCGTTTACCAAAGTTAAAATGGTACCAACAATATCCCTCACGCTCCGGTGAAGCTTCTGAGGAGCGATCTACTTGTCTGAAATTTGACCTGCCTCGTGACGTACTTCGTGAACGAAACTGCCTATTATTATTCTCAATTTTGGTAGTGAGAGCGCTTACTTGTAAAGTTAAATTATCAAGTTGCTCCTGCAACGATGTTTCCATTCCAGCTGCATTAATATTATACCGGGTAGGCCCTATGACCGATACAATTCTGTCGGCTGTTTCAGACATTTTGTCGAGTGGTTCATCTGAGCCAGCAAGTATACTTTGCACTTGTGTAGTAAGGCGTTGTAACCACAAGGTTTTTAGGAAATCATCTGTTATTTTGTTGCCTGCTAGTTCTTTCATTGTGCTTAGAAGATAAGATGGTTTCATGTCTCCTAATGTTAAGTCTTTTAGTAATGACCGCATTTTTTCGGTCTCTGACTTCTCATAAAATTTTAATAATCTCTCTTTCAGGGTCGTGTATTTGTTTTGTTCAGGAGGAGTAATTACAATATCTCTCACTACGCGTAAAACATCATTCTCCAGTGATCCGATAGTATGATTAAACTTAGTTTCATCTGACGATATTCGAGCAAGCGCAAATTGTGCTTCACTTCTAGCAAACCATAAATTAACGTCTTTAGGCCAAAAAGGGGGAATTTTAACACTAAAATGAGATACCTGTGCTGTTGTGCCTTCTGATAATACTTTTTCGCTGTTCGCGTTTTCATTGCTGTTCTTTTCACTGTCTCCGTTCATTTTGTACCTAGCGTTTTTAGTCGGGGTCACCACTTTACTAAATGTATTAAAACACTATTTTCACTGTATATAATAAACAAACTTTATTGATGATAACACACACACAAACATTTATGTAACCTTTTCCAGCTGTTTTTATATCTAACGATAACAAAATCGATACAGTACACGCTCTTAAAAGTCTTGAGCTTCCCTAAACGGTCGCCTTAGTGCGATACCCTGATCTTAGTTTTGTTAGTATTAACTGTAAGGTTGTTTGCAATATTCCGAAAAAAGATCTGTTGCGTTTCAAGCCAGGCCGAAAATTAAATCACATTAAATCACAAACATGTTGAGAATTAAATCACATGTTTCATTATAGCAATAGTTTTGTTTTGTGATCACTATCTGTCGATAGATATTACAAGGTCCGAGATTACTTTATTAAAATGATACATTATATTCTTCATAATAGATATAAAGTTCATTAATTGTTGGTAATGATGCCGATAGAGATCGTGAAGAGACCTTGAAGACATTCGGTAACGACCCGATCCCAGCGAGGTAGTAGAGCCAGGGGAGGAGGGGACTATGCAATTAAAAGACAGGCGGTAGTTAGCGAGTCCAATAACCACTCTACAGTCCTCTACAGTTCTCTACAGTCCCCTACCAACTTACACTTAGCGCAAATTACACTCTCTTACAGAGCAATCACTGCCAGTATGCCTCCCCAGGGTACTCCAAACCCTAGTGTACAGTGTACTCTCCAATCTCTACTGTGTACTTAACCTAAATGATTCAAAACTATCTGTTGATTTATTTGTAAGAGGCTAATATCACTCTGGATCTTAAGGTTTAAAATAATGATAATGATTAACCAAATCAAAAGTTGTTTTGATTAGTGATAACTAAAACAGTTTATCTAATAGACAAATTTAAATTCGCATTTAGTTAAATTTTGCCTTGCTCTTTATAGTTATAATGTTGTGCAGGTGAGACTAGGAATAATGACATGGTGCATGTTGCGTGTAGTAACTTATAACCACTTACATTAATAAAATACAATAGAAATGTAGACCTATAAACAAATAACTAAACCTAGAACCTATAATATGAAACCTATATCAAGTCCCATCAAATGCCCATATCAGCACGTTAAAAACCGCTTACTATTTTAGTCCAAGTTTTTTTGGGCATAGTTTTCACCATAACGCCGAAACTATTTGTCAGATCTGAAATTTATTTTTTTCAACTAAAATCTGGTAATATTTACTATCAGGCATTATATATGAAGTTCTGATTATGTCACGTAATACACCCAAACCTGAACGCTAAATATGTATGTTTTAGCAAAGTATGACGATAGTCACGAATTCAGTGGGCTGGTTTGAGTGTATAACGTGACATATTCAAAATTTCATATATATATATATATATATATATATATATATATATATATATATATATATATATATATATATTTCTTATAGTAAATTTAAGGAGCTTTCAGATAAAAAAAAGAAAGTTTGGATCGAAAAATTAGTTTCGTAATGAGTATCAATAAACTTGTTGTTTCAATATAAAGAGTGCCGAAATGAGGGATGTAGATTACATGGAATATGCGATAATTTTTGACTTCGCAGCTTTGTTAGGAGTAGTTAGAAGGTAAATATATTAAAAGTCCCCGCCCCTGGGTTGTGAGCTAAAGGTGGGGGGAGGGGAGAAGGTCCCAATTTTGTTTTTCGATTATATCTCGAAAACGGTGGACTCCAGGAAAATATGTAGCAGATCAAAATTAAAGCTCATTAAATTTTCTATAAAATTAATTATATACGTATTCGTAGAAATTCCAACGGTTTTCGAGATATACGTTATTAAAAATCGACTATTTTAGAAATAAAAAAAATGTTCACCCCACTTTTTGCTAAACATTTGAAGCAAATACCAAAAACGTATATATGAAACTAAAGTACATTTAATGCTCTACAATTTTGATTCTGATGTTTTTTCTGAGAAACGATTGTGGAACGTAATAGAAGCAAAATTTTGACCAAAAGTGAGGTGACAATTGTTTTTTCCCGAAAATCACCGATTTTCAATAACGTATATCTCGTAAACGGTTAGAATTACGATAAATTTATATATAATAAATTTTATAGTAAATTTAATTAGATTTTATGTTTATTTAACATATTTTTCTAGAGCCAACAGTTTTCGAGATATTATCGAAAAACCAAAAAAAATGGAACTTCTCCCCTCCTCCCCACCGTTAGCTCACCCCCGAGCGGTGGGGACTTTTAGTATGTTTACTTTCCAACTATTCCTAAGGAAGCTATGAAGTTGAAAACTATCACTATATTCCATGGACTCTACGTCCCTCATTTCAGCACTCATTGATTGGACTTTCCTTCTTATTATTTTCTTCCTGGCAAATATTTTTTACAAAATGCCAAGGTCAAGTTCATACTCAGCCCTCGCTTCCTAATTTCTATATCTAGGGAGTTATATTGCGTCTTCACCACGCAATCATCTCGGCGCAAAGCATCGTCAGTCACCTCTAAATCTGTTGGCTGGTTTGTTGGGCTTGTACTCCATGGTCAGTTATCTCTAAATCTGTTGGCTGGTTTGTTGGGCTTGTACTCCATGGTCAGTTATCTCTAAATCTGTTGGCTGGTGTGTTGGGCTTGTACTCCATGGTCAGTCATCTCCGCTGAGGTTATGAGGATGGATGCTAATGTTACTGACAGTCCAACACGTTCCACCACAAACGGTTTCTCTTCATATGTGGTTCACTTTTCTTTGGAATCGGTTTAGAATAAAGAATCATTTATATTATATGATATAGGGTGGCAGCTAGTATGGTCACCTTTCCTCAGCACCTCTAGCGCCTAACTCTAATTGTTATTGTGTATTATATAGGTGTTAAGTGTGGCAGTGTTCATATATTAGATTTATTAGTGACACAACAACAGATTGAGCAGTAGGTAAGGAACCACTTCTGGTGGTGACTTGCCCAAGATGGAGGAAGGGCAGTAACCTCAAGGATGCGATGGCTAAGGCTGCCTCTTAATACGCTGGATCCAGGACTACCTGTTGCTACATATTGCCCACCGGAGGATACCTGTGGGCAGCCCCGCCACCACAGCAACAAGTTGAACCAGGTATATCGTAGCGAAGACCTGCCGCAGGTGAGGGGGCCATAAAGCACTAGGCTCGGGGAAGGGGGCAGGGATTTGGTCCGCTGCCGCCGGAAGAAGGTGGGGGGGGGCTGGGGGAACAGGATATCCGCTAAACTCCATTTCCATAGAGCTCCGTCATTATGGAACCTCACCTGCTTCATTCAAATCCTCTCAAGTCACTGTCCATTCTCCACTATTCGGGATATCCTTCTGCGTTCGCCACTTCTTAGGCTAAATACTGTTTGTCCGCCTAGAGCTTATATTTTCACTGGGATCGCTGGAAAATATGTCTTCCATTTGAGCTTAGGAAGAAACATGGCTCCTTGAACAGATGAATTGTAACCCCCATCTTGTTTCCTGCCCAACTTTCTGTCTGTAAGGGAAGAAAGCAGTAAAAACTTTTCAAGAAGGATCATAAACGTTCCTTATGTTCGTTATTTTCGGACCTTTTTTAGCCCTTATAACTTTTACGAATCGCGTCAATGAAAGTAAAATTTTCAGCGGTGAAATTAATATATTTCGGAATTTTTAGTACTATTGTAAAGAGAATAATACTTTCCGTTCTTCACAATATCCTCTGTTCAATATTAAAGGCATTGTATTGACTGATTTAATATCCATTTCTATAATTTATTTTATTGTAAATAATTTTCCTTGAATACAAAATCTATAATTTGAACGGTACTCTGAAATAAACAATTCAATTTAATCGTGATGAATCGACGTCAAGTTGAACGTTTCTGTAAGGGTGGTGGCCTCTGGTAGCTTTGTAAGGGCGGAATATCCAACGCATTAATCTCGAGGACTTCCGGGGCAGGGCTGAGGATGTGGGCGATTACTGGAGCCGATGGAAGGAAGTCGGCCTAGGAAACAGTTTTTGGAGACCGTGAATATTAAACCGAGGCAGCTGTGATATAGTAAGCACTGTGATACAGTAGGCATTTCTCAAAGAACTCCAATGATGACTTTATAAACATGATATTATATTATAATATTTTTCATTTTTAATAATAAGTCATTAGTTGTAACCTCATTATTTTAGATTTTTGACAATCGTAAACTCCATTTTTTAAGTTTATTATCGAGCTAGTCGAGTCAATGAGTGCTGAAATGAGGGACGTAGAGTCCATAAAATATCCGATAATTTTTAACTTCACAGCTTTGTTAGGAGTAGTTAAAAAATATGCTACAGATCAAAATTAACGCTAATTAAATTTCCTATAAAATCGTTTTTATACATATTTGTCGAACTTTCAACGGTTTTTGAGATATAAATTATTAAAAATAGATAATTTTCGAGAAATAATAATAATGTTTACCTCACTTTTTGTCAAACATTTGCTTTAATGAAACGTATATACGAAATTTGATTTTGACACTTTTCCTGAGAAACAATTGTGGAAGGCACTAAAATCAAATATTTGACAAAAATAGAAGTAAAAATTATTTTTGGCCGAAAATTATCGATTTTCAATAACGTATATCTCGAAAACGGTTGAAAGTTCGACAAATATGTATATAAACAATTTTATAGTAAATTTAATTAGATTTTATGTTTATTTAAAACATATTTTTCTAAAGTCCACTGTTTCTGAGATATAACCGAGAAACCCAAAATTGATACTTTCTCCCCGCCCCCCACCGTTAGCTCATCATTTTTAGTAAGTTTACCTTCTATTTACTACTAGAGAAACCCTGAGGTAAAAAATATTCGCATATTTCATGCAGTCTACAATATATCTATTAACTGGACTAAATCGAGAATTAATTGTTTCGGATCCTCGCCAAACATGTGCGAAAATAGGCAAGCAGTTAAATATTTTCGAAGCAACAGCCTGGAGATACCTACATCAAATGGCAAAAATAATAAAACTGGATAAATGGGGGATTATTTTAATGAATAAAGTCATTGTATTTTTTAAAGTCATTTGGTTTAATTGAATTTTTTAACTATCCAAAAAAAAAAAAAAGTAATAAAAAAAATAACGACCGGACTTTTGAAACGAATTAAGGAAAATTGAGGAAGCAATTGTGAAATCGTCGACCAGTTGCTTCCTCTTAATACTTTTTAAAGTATAATCGAGAAAAATCAATTGAACAATTTGAAAAAGGTCTGATGAAATACTCGTATGAAAGTTTGATTAAGTCCTGTGAAATATACCCTCGCCAGTGGCAGTACATTTCATGTCAACTGTGGACATGTCAACATAAGGTCGCATAGTAAAGTTGAGCAGCTTTTAAAGGGAAACACTTTAGCTGTGGAGTCATAGCGAAAAGAATAGCGACAAACGCGTTTTCGTGCCTGCGACTCACCGCAACCTGGCCAATTTTTGGACGCTTGTGGTGGCCAACCTGCCGAACCGATATTTTGGACGCTTGTGGTGGTCAAACCGCCGAACCGATTTTAATGTTATAATATTAAGTTAATTCAGTTTGATTTGACGCTTTACATTTGTGACAAAATATTGTATTTTTCCCTTCCACACAGATCTAAAACTATTTACTCAGGAAAAAAATGAATATAACTAAATTTGATTTGCTTTGGATTGGACAATGTATAGATGATGAACTTTGAATGCTTATTTTTTCAATATATAATTAATTTTGTAAATTATAATTGGTTCATGAAAAGATTTTTATTATTATTAATTAATTTGTAAAAATTTAAGTAAAAGTTATAACTGTAAAACATGTTGAACTTTTGAGCCAGTTGAAAATAAAGAAACAAATGTATCCATAAAATTGAAGTAAATTTAATGCTCTACAAATTTGTTTGACAATTGACGATTTTTTTTTAGAAACGATCAGAAACGGGACTAGAAATGATTTTTTTCCTCGAAAATAATTGATTTTCAAGAACGTATATCTCTAACTGTGTAAATACGACAAATTTGTATAGAAACAATTTTGTAGGAAATTTAAGTAGCTTTAGTTTTTATTTGAAACATATTTTCTATATGTGACGTTCTCCCCTCCTCACCCCCCACCCCCAACAGTATAATCACTTATAATATCTTCTCCTTCAAACCACTCCTAACAAAGCCCTCAATTGATAAAATCGTTTCGCATATTGATGGTCTCTACAACACATTTATTGGCTGGCTGTTACTTAAAGTTGAGCACGGGTATATTTGATATAGCATCATCCGGCAATATCGTTGAGGAGAGGGGTCATCTCTCTCTCTCTCTCTCTCTCTCTCTCTCTCTCTCTCTTTAAATATGTGTATACTCATTAAAGTTAGCGATCTAGCTATTAAATATATATGAAATTCAGGAGTAAAAATATAAATATAATTATTAATAATACATTTCTTAATAATAAATTTCTAAATAAATTTGGAGATGATTGAAAAGATGGTACAAAATGTTAAAAACAAAAAAGTGAGATGATGGAAGGAGAGGTCTAGCTAGCTACAACTGCCTCACTAATTTGGCGGCTAGGAAGTGATTAAGTAGGCAGTAATAAACATGAGGGGGGGGGGGGCGGTTGTGAAGTATATATTTACATATATTACATATTTACATATATTGTACAGTTTACAGTTGTTGTGGTGTAGCATATGGTCGCTTCCACTTCCCCACCTTCACTATAATCTATTATCTCTACAATATCTCCGCTCCATTTTGCATCCCAAACGATGGGAATTACAAAAGTTCTCACCGCCATAAAGTTCACAACCGTTTCCGCTTTAGTGGCGGTCGTATAGAATTCGGATAACGAAGGACATCGATTGGCAAAGTGGAATAGTTTTTTGTCAAACTAATCTAATCTACTATAAAACTATTCACCGAATTAGGATACATTAACATTTATTGGGAACTGATTGATAGCAGAATATGATCCAACATCCTCACATATTGTATATTGTATATATAAAAGAAAATAGTCTACCAATATCCCTACCAGCGGCTATCACAGAAGTTTATTAAATACTATAATTTTAAATGACTTTATGATCCCAAAGAGGACGAGCGCGCAACATGTTTCGAATTGGGTTATATTGACTGCGGGTTCATAGTCACCTTCTATCCACTCCCAAAATGTGTAACGTTTTTATTAACATTCTTTAATTAACGTTTTTATTATCATTCTATAATTAACAATATTAATTAATATTCTTTAATTAACATTGTATAATTAACATTGTATATTTAACACTTTGACACAGCTCTAGCTCGGATCGAATAGTTTGCTGATGAGAAAGTTAAAGATATTTTGTTTTGCTTTAATAGCAAAGGTCGCTGGGACCATATTTTGTCTCAAATTTGTTTATTTCAAAGAAGGATCAATAGTTAATTTAATTTAAATATTAATTAAAGCTATTTTATCCTTTTAATGTAAATTGGGAGGAGTAGAAGAATATAGTTAGGCTATTGCAACTTGTTCTATTGGTTTTCCCAGTCAGCGGGGAATTGAGTTTTTGAGCGTTACCTTTACCTTAAGAAAATAAAACAAGCGATTTTATATTACTTTAAACAAAATAATATAATAATTTATCATTAATTTAATGCAGTCATTCATTTAAAAAAAAAACAATTGCCCGCTGACTGACAATCGAAAGCAATAGATGAAGGATATCTCTAACTTTAATCTTATACTCCTCCCAATTTACATTTTGAAATTAAAAGGATAAAATAGCTTCAATTAATAATTAAATTAAGTTAACTATTAATTCTTCTTCGAAATAAAGGTAGAGCGTGTCGAAATGTTACTATTAAATGTAATAATAATAATAATAATAATAATAATAATAAAGTTCTTTATTTATTGTTGGACCTTAAGTCCCCTAAGAATAAAAAAAAAATGTACAATCAAGGGGTCTGCAGAGCCTTAAAATAAAATAATATTTTCATAACAAAGTAACAGATAATAATAATAAAAAAAGAGTAAATAAAAGGTACTAATAAAAAGTAACAGACAATTTATTATAATTTTTTACAAAAAGAAAAATATTTTTTTGAATATAAACTGTTTATAATTATAGTTTATGGTTTATAACAACTAAAGAGTGGCTATTGACAGTTCTTGAAGGACAGGATATGGGTGGATAGTAGGTGGTTAAAGAAGTGGTATTTGAAAGTAGAAAGGTTAATTGAATGACGAATGTTGAGAGGGATGGAGTTCCAGAGAGAAGAGGATCGGATTACGAAAGATCTGTCGAAAGTGGCTGAGCAATGAGCAGGAGTATGCAAATGTGATTGACGGGATCGGGTTTGGCGGCTAACAATTGAGGATTTGAGTTGAAGGAGTTCGGAAATGTAAGGTGGATGGTGGGATTGAACGGTTTGAAAAAGTAAGGATGCCAGGAAATACTGGTGACGGTAGGAAGGAATAAGCAACTTTAACTCCGCATAAATCTGCGAAATGTGGACGCTTCTCGGGATCACGAAAATAAAACGGATAAAGCAGTTGGTCTTTTGATTCTGTCCTCGAGATCCACAGAAACACCCCCATACACAGCACTGTTGTAGTCAAAGTAGGGGAAGATGAGAGAGGTAACTAGTAATCTCCGAGTTTCGAAAGGAAGAAGGTGGCGATCTTAACTGAGACGTTTTAGGATAGGGATGGTGCGGCGGGAAAGGGTTTCATCAAAAACGACTCCCAGATTTTTGACCGAGGAGCAGAATTTGATAGGATCACTGCTCAGGAAAAGGGTGGGGATAGAGGATATGGTTTTTAAGAGCTCTCTCGAACTCGAACCTGTTACAATCGCTTAGGTCTTTTCAGCATATAGAATGTTAATGTTAATTATAGAATGGTAATTATAGAATGTTAATGTTAATTATAGAATGGTAATTATAGAATGTTAATGTTAATTATAGAATGGTAATTATATAATGTTAATGTTAATTATAGAATGTTACACATTTTGAGGGTGAATAGAACCTGATTAGTGACCCCCAGTCAATATAACCCAATTCAAAACATCTTGTTGCGCTTTTATCCTCTTTGGGATGATAAAGTCATTTAAGATAATCATATTTAAACTTCTGTCATAGCCACTTCAAGTACTTAACGTCCTCCAAACATAAATAATAACAAGTTTCTAATTTCGTTCCAAAACATTGACTGCATTTTTCTCAAAAATCAATTCGGAAAAGCCAATAATAAAATATATTTTGTTACAAAAGATCGACAATAGAGCTGGGAATGGACTCCATATGTTACTAGAGCCTTACCTTGAACAGCATCACTATATATTGTACATATATATTGTACCTATATATTGTACCTATATATTGTACCTATATATCGTATCTATATATTGTACCTATATATTGTACCTATATATTGTATCTATATATTGTACCTATATATTGTATCCTTGGTTAACAATGACATTTCCATTCACACAAATGTTGAGAAATAGATTTTAACGTCAGTCGATTCATTTTATAGTTGTTATTAATCTATTGATAGTTAGTCGATCTGTTGTCGTTGTCATTTTGGATACCACCATCAGATTAGCATATCAAAGAGGACATTTAATAGAGATGAACCAATAAAATTTAAATCTTCAGAAGGTGACAAAGTCTAATACTTTAGATGAAAACATAAAAAGTAATCCTCTACAATATGTACAGTATACCATCTATATATCCGATATACTATACTATAATATACTATAATATACTATACTATACTATAATATACTATACTATAATATAATATAATCGTAATATATAAGCCACGTATAAAACAAAAAGTAATTAGATGGGAATATAATTCGTAGATGGAGCGTGGCGTGGCGTTGAGAGTTGAGGGGAGGAAGTTTGTCACTTTAGCCGTCACAGTGGAATTATCTTACCTCACCTAAGGTACGTATCTCAGCTCTCCGCTTCAACGCATGGTGCACAACACTACACCGCCTCTAAAATTACCTTCTTTGTCTGATATAGTCTCCCTGGGTCTCTGCAAGTGGAAGTAGATCGGTTTCTAAACGCCAAAGCCACCTAGATTGCGCTCCAAAATTATGTTTATATATAGAAAAAAAAAAAAAAAAAAAAAACCTGTAGCACTACACCTAATGAAGAGCCTTTAGTTCAGTCCTTAGGTAAAGGGTCAACGATTGTGAAAGGAGGAGATTTGGCCAGGGCCGGAACTAGGAGATTTGTCAGGGAGGGCAAAGATCAGTTTGCCGTCCCCTCCCCTCACCCACCTCCACCATTAAAATACAATGCCTCCATAGGCAAAATTAAATTAAACAATATCTATTGTATTATTATTGTTCTGAAAAGGTTATTAATAACTTACATTATTACTACTTTTCTTATTAACTTTTCAAATTTGGCCGCCCCCTAAAATCTGCCACCCGGGGCACGTGCCCCCTCTGCCCCTCCCTAGTTCCGGGCCTGGATTTGGCCGAAATCACGCTCCACCGCCTGGTTTTTATTGACAAACGGTGATACCCAGGATGGTGCCCCTCGAAGACCTCGAAGTCGATCCACGGCCGAAGAAACAGGAAATAAATGATGTGCCTTCAGCCAGACTGGAACTCGGGCCCCGGGGCATAACTGTTCAGTGCCTTGCCCACTCAGCTACCCTGCTCCCTAATTCATGCACACTCATTTATATTATACACACACACACCTATTCATATTTATTATCTTGGGCTCTACGGTCCTAGTTGGGCCTCATCTTCACAAAGAATTCATACCTGTCTATCTTCCGCCATCCTCTTCCAACCTATCAATCCCAAACCTTCCAATACCTTTCTTCTTGGATCATTCTGAACTTTGTCTCTTCTTTTGTTGGAGCTATGGGTGTAACATCTATTTCGGTAATTTCGATAGCATAACCTGTCCAAAGCAATTTAATAACTAAATTATCAAGGAAGGCAAAATTATAATAGAGAAGAACTTGATTAGAAATTGTTGAGGTTTATTATAATTGGATATTGTTGAGTAGGGAAGAAATAAAGCAAGATCATGGTCGTCCTTGGGACAGTGAGAATATGAACCAACTTGGTATATTATCGAACCTATGGCCCAGAAGACTTAAGTAATGGCGGAAGCTGACTCCAGCAGAATCAAGACTCAATATAAACAGCCCCTCCAGGTAACTACTCATTTCGGGCCTTGACTTAATTAATTAATTTATTTTATTTTATTTAAATCAATTAATTAATATTATTAATTAGTTGTTTATATTATTGTAATTCGCATTCTGTAATTGTGTTTATAATTAGCAATAAAAAGAGATTCAGCGATTCATCTTACATAACTTCGATACAAAAATAAATCAATCAAAGTAGACTTGTCCCAGAGTAGAATAACTTTGGGGGTAGTTTAAGTAGTGGGGGGTAAATAGTAGGGGGTAAGTAGTGGGGTAGTTCAAGTAGTGGGTAGTGGGGTAGTTTAAGTAGTGGGTAGTGGGGTAGTTTAAGTAGTGGGTAGTGGGGTAGTTTAAGTAGTAGGTAGTGGGGTAGTTTAAGTAGTGGGTAGTGGGGTAGTTCAAGTAGTGGGTAGTGGGGTAGTTCAAGTAGTGGGTAGTGGGGTAGTTTAAAACGGACAGAGGACTGCCTCTGCAGGAGATACAGGAGGCGGCACAAGAACATGGAAGAGTTCCTTCACTGAGGGGATAGCCACCGACTTTCAGGTATTCAAAGATGAGAAAACGGAGGCCAATCAAAGAGTGATTTTGACAGAGTTTGGCTGGATGGATAAAAGAAAACTAAAAGGATATCTAGAAAGTTTTCAAAGAAATGTGAACATTTTGATGATATCACCAAATCAATGCTCGTTACATCTGCTAGGTATCATGGAAAGATGGAGAGAATATTTCAGAGAATAGCTGCATGGTATTGGCCCATGTCATAGTCTGCGGATGTCAGAGGTCCATGCCATAGCCGGCACGTGTATCAAATAATAGAACATTTAAAGTAACGTTAAAATTGGCCTCAGAATTAATAGATTTGAGATAGAACGAGTCTAAGGATAAATGAATAAAGTGATAGAGGAGTGTGGGAAAGGGAAAGGAGTTTGATGAGCTAGGGACTGGATTTGATCAGCTATTAAAACATTATTAATGATGGAAGTGTGTAGAGAGAACTGTGCTGTTGGTGTTGGTGTTGGTGTTGAGCTATAATAACGAAGAGGTTATATTATGGTTTAAAGACTGAGCTGCGGGCGATATCATCGGCACCACGACCGGAGGCGCGAAAAGTTAAGAAAAAAACCTCAAGAGGGCGATAATTAGGCGGCTCCGGCTGATCCACGAGTCCAGATCCCGTGTCCTCTCCTCTCTCTCTCTGTCTCTAGTCCCCTCTCTCTCTCTCTCTCACACTGTCCCTCTCTCACTCTCTCTCTCTCTCTTGCTCTCTCTCTCTCTCTCTCTCTCTCTCTGTCTCCTCTTTCTCTCATTCTCTTGTTCTCTCTCTATTTCTCTTGCTAAATACTCTCAATAAAAAAAAAACGATTATAGACTCTTTAATTTATCACTTCAACAAAATAGGCTATATAAACTGGGTCATTAATTCGTTGTACTTGTACTTAGATGCTCCAAGCTTTTGAGAAACCGAGGCGTGGGTTAGAAGATAACATCAATAGTATATTTTTTTTACTAATTGATAAGTAATAAAATCATTATAGGGTCTTAAATTATGTTTGCAGAGAGCTTCTAGCACATTCCTGAGGACGATATTCTAAAACTAAATGCCTAACTGATACAGTGAGACTATCGAACATTCACTAATCGATTACCTATCGCCTGAGAGGTTGCCGTTGGCCACCGCTCGCCGAAGTGTAGGAGCGGAGCAATATAGAATATTAATAGGATCAGCTGGGCCAGCCCCTCCAGCCCCTCCAGTAGGTACAAGGCACAAGTCCTCCAGGACACGGGACCTCCACAACTTTATGGTCCTTACCTCCAGTAAATCTGATCGTGCTATCGCTGGAGCGGGCGACATCTTGTGCGCATGCTCAGCAATGTCAACATGTTGGCAAAGTGGCTGCCGAGTTTTAATATTTTATAATTGTTTTTTTAATAAAAATTGCAGTTGCCATGACTATATTAGTATTTAATAAATGTTGATATTTAGTGCGATGGCTCGTGAAGTGTTTACAATCTATCGTATCTTGGTTTCCTCTGAAATGTCGGAGGAGGACTTCAGTATACAAAGAGTCTATTAATGTCTAAGGCCTTTATTTGAGGTCCAAGATCTTTATTTTTTATAAATTGGTCGAATCTATGATGAAATGACCTCGGGTAATATTAATGACGAATCACTTCAACACAAAGGTCTTTCTTCCTTGTAAGTACAAGAAATTGTAACTACTACTATTACTAATTAGGTTTTGGTCTTCAAATACGAGAGAGAGGTAAAATATTGGATTGTCGGATATTATCGGAATATTGGAATGGATTACTGAATGGTAGGGAGTACTAGGAAGTACTAGGAAGCGAGCCGGGTTGGGAATGAATTGGTTACACTTTTGATGGGGCGATATTTCTTTAGCCGTGTAGAAAAAAGAGGATAATATAGCCAGGAGGGGCCGTTCTATAGCGGTCAGCTTGTCTTCTCTTCTCCGAGTGAGTGTGAACCTTGTTGCTACCTTCCTCTCTACCTCTCTATAGCGGACATACCATACTGGACCAATATCTATCTGTCGGTGGGAGTAGTGAAAGTTTTTACTGTAGCAGATCATAGAGTTAGCTATAGTCTCGGTTTTGGTTGATAATAAAAATGATATGGTGTGCATATATATTGTATTGCTGTTCAGTTTCAGTTTCCATTTGGTCGATTTAGTTCATTCCTTACACTAAAATATTATATTTATTTATTAGGCAAAAACATTTTTGTTGATGTTTAGTATAATACAGAATGAGAGTCTATGACAATAATAGTTGGAAGAGTTGTCGATTGCAGATTGTATTTAGAAATTAATAAAAAAACTCAACTCAATTCCCCGACTGGAGAATACAATAGATCTATCTATCTATAGTCTACTGCTTCCGAGGAGGATCCGAGCAACACCAGCAGAGCTAGGGTCTGTCAAAAAATAAATTAAAAACGATAATTTTTTTCATCCAAACAAATATAGTTGCTAAACTCATAGCGATAAACGCTTTATAACAAAAAATATTCTTCATTAAATTTCTGATAAGGTCAATCAATTTTGGATCCGAGGAACACAAGGAGAGCTAAAGCCTGTTAATATGTATTATTTTTTAGAATGAAAAAAACGTTATATTTTTACGTGCTCATAAAAACTTAACAACTTTTTTCATTTTTTTTTTTCATTCGAATAAATATATTAACTAGGTCCTAAACGGTAGGTTAAATTTCTGACGAAGGATAACTCCCGTCAAATTTTCGATGAGAACAAGACCAACAGAGGAAGAGCGAGTCAAAAAATAATGTCCCTAATGTTACGAGTAAAAATAGAGGTTTCTATTTCTATGGCTATGCTCTATTCTATTCTATAGCAAGATAGCTTCTATACGGTCCTAGCCAGTCCTAGCGATCAATGTTGTACAACAAAAAGTATTCTCCATTAAATTTCCGACCCCGGAGAACTATAGAAATAGTCAAGCTTCGATGAGGGCAACACCAAGAGGGCTAGAGCCTCTCAACATGTTACATTTTTGTATGTGAAAAAATATGTTACAGCAAAAAATATTGAAGTCTTAGCCGTAAGATATATCCATGTCATAAATATTTGGAGTGATGAACAATATTTTATTTTCGGCCTCTGGATCTTGAACCAAAGGCTTAAAGATGTTGAGACGATATTTCGGGTATTTATCCTATTTGAACTATTTGAAGAGGTTCAAGTCCTATTTGAGTTATTTAAGAGAGCTTAGTTTTGAGTTGTTGAGGAGGAGAGTTAACGGATTGAAATAAAATAGAATGTTTTTATATCATTGAATATGTTTTATTTTTATTGAATATGTTTTATTGAATATGTTTGTTTTATTGAATATGTTTGTTTTATTGAATATGTTTTATTTTTATTAATATATAAATTTACAAGGCAAATTCCTGTACGTGCTATTAAAGTCGTAGTTCCTCTGATTTTATCGTATTCTACTAAACATCTTCAAAAATATTTTTCTTCTAAATAAATTATACTCTCCACAAATTTGGTATTTTAGTCGTCAAGTAGTATATGTTTATAATACGTGATATTGCAATTAATATAACAAAGTAAAAACTATATTTTCTAGTTTAGCTAAAACATTTTGGAGGGCATATTGAGCATATTGAAGAAGGAAGTAATGTACTGTAATGTACTGTATGTAATGTACTGTATGTACTGTAATGTACTGTAATGTACTGTAATGTACTGTAATGTACTGTAATGTACTGTAATGTACTGTAATGTACTGTAATGTACTGTAATGTACTGTATGTAATGTATGATCCTCCTCTCATCCTTGCCAACCTGCTTATTGTCCTTTTACAGCCATCTCATTCGATCCTTGTCATTGATGTATTTAATATATTTGACGATTGTCAATTAAGGTAAATAAAGTTATTATATAATCATTTGTCGTATTTATTTTATATTGATCATTATATATTTATATTTATTATAATATATATTAACTTAAATATTTTTTTAATATTGTCTAGAAATCTTTTCCATTTTTCAACGATTACTGTAACTTTTGGTTTCGGTTATATCCTCATTGCATTTCTTTTTTAACTTATTACATATTTTTATCATTAATTTAGCTTTTGTTGAAATTATATTTGTTTTGTTTTTTTCATATAATCCATTCTTAGATATAGTGATTCTTTGCTAATTAAATTTTATTTTAAACGCCATTAATATATTCTGTTTTGTCTCTGTTTATTTAAGATTTTTTTTCTGAGCCCCCGACCATGGCCCACTTCATCTACAACTAATCGACGGTTTATTGGTTCTAAAAAATATAAAATATATTCATTTATTTAGATGGCCATGCTTTTCGACATTGCGCTGCCAGCACAAGTTATTGAGACAAAATAAAATTGTCTTCCTCCTCCAGCTAGCAGAGGTATACTCAATGTAGCCTATCAAATATCAAATATCAAATATGGGTCGTCATATTAATGTCACGGAATGAAGCAGAATACAGTTTTGGACAAAGTATATTTCCAGTTCCAGTTGCAGAAAGATAAGGTGCCTGACTCCTTTCCTCCGACCCAAAAGAGCTGTTATCCGATAATGATGGTCCATTAGATGGGGATAGCCTTCATCCTCTGGAGGGGCTACGCAGTTAGTAACATCTTACATGTAATTAATTATATCTATACGTCTTTGTATAACGGTAATAACAACTAACAGTTGGTTACAGTATTGGCAAAGCAATAAATAGAAAGCTAACAAGTTGTCGATATAGAGCACATTGGTCGGGTCTGCTTTAGTTTTAGTTGTCACTCCCGGTGCTGATATCAGCGGGGAAGGAGGACACGGCCTGCACCCGGAGGTCCTCGAGGTAGAGGCTGGGCAGGAAAGATCGCTGCAGTGTCCTTCGATGCTCAATGCCAAGGTTGGCTCCTCGGTGAGGGCCAGTCTGCCCAGGAGCAGTGGGTCATCGCTCTGCAACACAATACAATCAAGTGATCCTATATATCCTTATTACAATACAGTCAAGGGATCCTATATTACAACCAAAGACTACTCATTTATTTAAAGTTGAAGATTTTATAACATAGAAGGTGGATTATATCAACTCAAACCGTGTAACGTTATTTTTCAAAAATGAAAATAAAATTGAGGACGGTTTCCAATGTCAACCTCGCCGCCGATGTGGGGGGACTATTTTGTTCACAACCTTTGTAAATTTAATAGAAGGAAAAATCAACATAATGAGCTTATACTAGATAGCCTCATACTTGTCGAGTCAATGAGTGCTGCAATGAGGGACGTAGAGTGCATGGAATATAGTGATAGTTTGTGACTTGATAGCTTCCTTAGGAATAGTTGAACATATAAAAGATAAACATATCAAAAGTCCCCGCCCCTGGGGGGTGAGTTAACAATGAGGGCAGGAGAGAAGGCCCCATTTTTCGGTTTTTTGATTATATCTCGAAAACGGTGGACTCTAGAAAAATATGTATCAAATAAAAATTTAAGCTAATTAAATTTCCTATATAATTGTTTATATACATATTTGTTGAACTTCTAACCATTTTCGAGATAAACGTTATTAAAAATCGATAATTTTCGGGAAAAAAAAGTTCTTCACTTTTTGTCAAACATTTATATTAAATTTACTATTAGGTCCTATATATGAAATATTGATTAAGTCTCGTAAGACATCCAAGCCAGCTCACTAAATATGTATGTTTTGGTAAAATATGACGATTTTGACGTTTTCAATGGGTTGGCTGGGGTGTATTACAGTCCCATACAGCTCCCAGATAATATCTCGAAAATGGTGGACTCAAAGAAAATTTGCTACCGATCAAAATTAAATTTTCAATATAACTGTTTATATACGTATTTGTCGAACTTTCAATAGTTTTCGAGATATACATTATTAAAAATAATGTTAATAAAACAAAATAATGTTTACCTCACTTTTTGTCAAACATTTATTTCATGTGCCAGAAACGTTTATATGAAATTAAAGTTAATTTAATGCTCTACAACTTTATTCGAACATTTTCAGAGAAACTGTTCGAAGGCACTAGAAGCAAATATTTGACAAAAAATGAGGCAAAAATTATTTTTATGCGAAAATTATCGATTTTCAATAACGTATATCTCGAAAACGGTTAGAGGTTCGACAAATATGTATATAAAAACTTTTAAAGGAAATTTAATTTGCTTTAATTTTTATTTGAAACATATTTTTCCGGAGTCTACCATTTTCGAGATATAACCGAAAACCCCCAAAATGGGATCTTCTCCCATCCCCCCACCGTTAGCTCACCCTCAGGGGCGGGGACTTTTAGTATGTTTATCTTCTAACTACTGATAACAAAGCCCTGAGGTTTAAAATAATCGGATATTTGATGGACTCTACAATGTACAATATTGATTGGGCTAAGGGTAACTTTGTTCTACTTATCTATCGATGATTGGCTTCGGGACCTGAACATCTTTTTCTAAATGGCAGCCTTTGTCCTTTGTCCTTTGTCCTATAAAATGGATATTTGTCCCTTCATCGGGTTCAAGTGCAAAACATGGCGGCTGAATGTAGATCTTCACCGCGATTCACATTACAATACTATAGGTCATGAAACAATAAATATTACTCAGAACTGAAGCTAACATCTTCATTTTATTATATACTGCTAATCAATCAGCGCTATAATTTTCAGTTTGTAACGGACTTTTTCTATTGTATTTAATCCATGGTAATTTATTACCAACTTTATGTTTTATTATTTACATTAACGATGTTATTTTAAGGTAAAACAGGTTATAATAAATTGTTATTACTAAACAAAACCTATGAAGAAAAGCAAAAAGACGATTGTGAATGATAACTATAACTAATTAATTGGTAGGAAATAAAATGAAAGAGGAGAAAGGAGAAAGAAGAAGAGCAGTTAGGACTTTATCCCATTTCAACTGGACTTTATCCCATTTATCCCATTCCATATTACAAAGCAGTAATATTTTGAATCATTTTTAAAACTGACAACTCTATGAGGCCACTCTAACTTTACAGGGAACCAGCTCTTCACCTCACTCTATTGCACTCTATGTATATAGTACTGGAATGTTGGTCAGGCCTTCTGTAATTTAGTTAACATATTTAATAATTTCATTTGTTCGGATTCTGCTGTCTTATTTAGTGTGAAGAACATGAGTCAACGCATCTATACACATGTATCCACTATCACTATCTAAATCATTGCGAAGACTCTCTACTTTTCCAAACATTATAACATAACACATAACAACAATGTTTAAGAACAAATAACATTAACTTTATAACATAACACCAATGTTTAAGAAGAAATAACATTAAATGGAAATAGTAATTTATAAAGCATTTAATGTGACAGAACAATATTGTCACAGATTGCAACAATACATTTTATCATTTAATTAATTAATTTATTTAACCATATTATTTTAATTATTACCTTAATATACCTTATACCGAAGATCGGGAGGGCTCGAAGGTCATTAGTACAATTTCTGTCGTTATTTATATTCATATTTATTTTTTTAACATAAAATTTATTTATTACATTTTTCTTTATCAAAATAACAGGAGCTAATGCTACTCCGTTTTCGTATTTAAAAAAAATCGGGGCTCAGTGGAGAAAGTGACGCTAATGCTTACTGCTTAGACCTCGGCTGCAATTCTAAAGTTGTCTCTAAGAAGTCGTTACTTTACTTAGAGCCTCATAATGGCCTCCATTATTTTAATATTTTGTATACTTTAATATATTTATTGTATAAAGCAATGGAAACCATAATAAATAAACCCTCCTCATTATTAAACTAAATTATTTGCCAGCAGTAGTCTAAAGTCGCGCTTTATCATTTTTTTTTTAATTTTCATTATCCCGACAATTGATTATATAAAGGTGGAAAAGATAATGCTGACGTTTAAGTTAAACTGGTAGTTTGGCAAAATGAAAAAAAATATTAATAAAACAAACATTTGAAGGAACATAAATAAAACGAAAATAATCTTACCTTCAGGTGAAATTAGTGTTGATACGTGATGAGTAATAGAGAAGAAATTATTGTTTGAATTTAGAACCTTAATATATACATTTACAAATTATAAAAATTACCTTTTTCTCAGAGATTATAATTTATCAAGAACTAAATTCATGAATTTAGGAAACGGAAAATAAATCTAGAGCAGTTGCCAGATGTTGTGATATACTTTAGAGATGGTTGGAAATACGGGGGGGGGGGAGAGGGATCTCCTGGAGCAAGGATCATTTCCTCCGCTTCTTTCTAAAACGAAATCTGGGCCAACAGTAGCTATCTTCAGGTGCTGCCGTTGTATTGTTTCCTGTTGTCATCAAACCAGATTGTACTAATATCATCAGTCATCGAACGGAGGCAGAGATCGCAAAGAGGTGTACATCGAAGTGACTTATCGATTGTAGATGGGCTCCTCGCTACATCGATACCGCGATGCTATATCGAAAGCTCGGCGGGCCTCTACCACATGAATAATACAGAGGCTCCCTCCTATCTTATCATATATTATCATATCTTATCTCGGTGCCTACCTTGAGGTCGTCCTCACCACCGATAGTTCTTCTGGACATCCTTTATTCCAAGCTATCGAAGAGGTTTCAGGTCATGTTAGCTTGTAGCGGGAGTAAATTAACACCAAGGGTCAAGCCGAAAGGATTCTCATCTTCTAGTCTTTGGGTCTTCGTGGACCGCTTTTGTCTTATTGTATTCATTGGTCAATATCAGGGTTTTTTAAATTTTTATTTCTTTTTTTTTTTTATTTCTGTTAGGTTCTGTAAACTAAATAACCACATTTAGACATTACAATGTACGTAGTTATCTTGTCACAACTGAATACGAGGGGTTGCCTGTGGTGTAGTGGTTAGCATAGCAACCTACTAAACCCAAGATCGCGGGTTCGCAGCCCGGCAGATGACCTCAGGATTTTTTAAAGGGAGTAAAAAATCCTTAGCTATGCCGTCCTTCGGAAGGGACGTAAAATGGGGGTCCCGAGCCTGTGCGATGTCAGGTACTCGTTAAAGATCCCTATCCTAATTATACCTGGATAGGCAAAATTTAGGACTCCCACCGTAGCATCGTCCGATTAGCCATAGCAGCATAAAGTGACGTTAAACGAAATAAACAAACAAACAACTGAATACGATACTGACAGATTGAGGCAGATTTTTCGTTCACGTTGGTTAGATATTTAATTTTTTTTTATTCTTTTATTAATACAAAGTTACAACTGTATTACCAGAACATGTAACAAATAAGCAGTTTACTATGAAAAATAATAACTTGCTTAAAACTTGTAGAGGAACTAGCCATTGGTAGTACTCTAATGAAATATTAACAAAAGAAAAAGATCCCGAGGACATTTTCTTTTCAGATGTCTCGGAGGATTGCCAGGAATGGAATGGGAAGCAAGTTGTGCAACAAGTGGATTTGGACGAGGAGTATGTTTATTGTGAAAGGAAAGGTATCTGGTTCGTGCCAAATCAGCGACATATCGGATATTAAGGTGATTTTTGATCAGTTCATTTGTGACAAAGTAAGAAGCATTAAGGATTTTGGACTGGAGAGATTGGATGTGGGAAGAATTCCATGATTTGGTTGATTTCCATAAATCTATACCGTAAGTCCAAATAGGTATAATTGTACTCTATAATCATAATATTGATGAGTTTTTTTTAGTGAATCGGGAATTGCAATATAGGTATAAAACAAAATAATTTATTTGCTATCAGCCATTTTTAAACATAATTTATCTTATCTATCTAGTATATTTTATAATTTAATTAAAATTAAAACTACTGTTTGCACTGAAAAACCCATTGTAATTTCGCTCCGCTAAGTGGCTGTTGGACGTTGTAGCTGAGCAATTAGTTGACTCGGCCGACAGTTACCAAGACAACGAAGGGCCAATGGTGCCTTCTCAACCGCCAATACTCCTCAGGTAGCGAAGGACTAAGGCTGAGGGTCGAAGGCGAATCCACTTAGTACCGCCCTTTTTTATTCTTCAAAAAGCGCCTTAGTCTCATCCAAACAGTTTTTGTTCCAATGAATAAAAAAAACAAATGTTGTTCTCATTTCATCGTTAACAACAATGTTCTTTCCGTGACCAAGAATTCGGCTCCTGTTCAACTCTTTTGACTCCAAACCTATTGATGACTCAAAACGCACCTTCAATAACCCAAACCTCCCCACAATCAAGGATTGTACTCGGTTAGATTGCCCATCCTTCGCCGAGTACAATCCTTACGAGCAAGAGGGAACTGGGAAAGACTATTGACACCTTTCGTCGCTCAATTTATTAGAAATGGTATTCAATGTTGCACCTTTCTAACAAGTTGTTCCCGAATGTCTACTTTAACACTTGAACACTGCGAGTAGAGCTGTTGTGCTCGGGATCGGTCTCATCAGAAGTGGATATTGTTTTGATTTAGACTTGTTAGGAATCAAATTTATTTTCATGACAAAGGAAACGGAAATGGAATATTCCACTAATCCGGATATTTTACTAAGCCGCCCTGGCAGAGTTGGTGTACCCAAGAGCGTTTAGTAATATAATTTGAAATAATATAAAATTGAACTTGGTGAGGACCTGATGAGCAAATTCTAAACCAGAACCCAAAACCTAACATATAACCGTAGGGGCACAATATCGGTAAGAGAATATCGATGTTCCGGCATGGAAAGGAAATTTTTTTTTTTTTGGATTAAATAGAAGTAAAAAACATTTGCTCCCAACCATTTCCTTCCTTAGATATTATAGCGTACTCCAATACCCACACCTCTCCCGGCGCTTTGTCGTCGCCATGGTCTCGATCGGACAGTTAGATGTGGCTTTAATGTTATGCTATTTTAGTATTTCAGTCGAAACTAACCGTTTCAATTCATAGGTTTAGTTTATCTTAAGTAATGAAGGGAAGCAGTATTTAGCGAAATGTATTTTTTGTTTCCATGATTAATATTTATTTCCACGTGTTCAACCTATTTTTTTTTTAAATCCAACCAAATTTCCATCAAGTCTATAAGGTGCTGTACTAATCGTGAAGTTGGAAAATAAAAGTTATTATGTTGGGTGATGATAGAGCTGTGCTTGGACATGATGGTGAGAATCCAATGCGTAACCACGTCAATGTAGAGGAAGCGCAGCGATGGTTTGAACAATGAACCTTGAGGAAGTCTTGTGTATATACTATAGTTAGTATATATATGGTATATAAATCCTGGGTATACAGAATAGCTTCTTAACTTATAGTGGGCAATTAGCTTTCTCTCTTTACATTAACTGGTTGAGGACTTTATTTGTGGTCAAAAATAAATAAGGAAATAAATTATTGATGCATTTAAATTTCCATTGCTTATTAGAATTCATGCATTTTTAAGAAAAGATTTTAGATAATTTTAGTTCATTGCAGTGTTTCATTTCATTGAAGAAGGTAGAAGAGTAGATCCCTCTCATAGAAGGAGGACTTTGTCAATTAATCCTCTCCTATATCTAATATCTAATATCTATCCTGAGCACAGTATGGAGTACCCCGTCAGCTCTGCCTTACCATCTTAGAAGATAGTGGCCAGTGGAACCAAACAACAACACAAACATATTCTTGAATATTCTGTTGATGCTGAGCCCTAACATTGTTCAATAGAGCAACCTTTCTTTACGTTAGGCTGGCCAAATATCTGACGTCACTATTCGTTGTCGTCATCGGCTATTGTCGGCAAAACATTTAGCCCTCACCTTCTTTCAGTGGTCAAAATGTTAAAAAATAAAATAGAATAAAATAAAAATAAATTATGAAAAAAGAAAAAGGACCATCGGAGTAGATCTGGAACTCCAAACCGAGAAGTACATGACGCTGATAACCTCCAGGATAACTTGAAAGCCCTTCCTTCCAAAGGTGGAGTAGTGCTCCAGGAGAACTTTAGAGTGTGCTAAGTTCCAATAAACCAACAAAAAATGATTGTTTACATTTGCCAAGTACGTTGAGATCAGAAGGTGTGACAGGGAAGGAAGTGATGAGAACATCAGTTAATTTTGATTTGAACGTATAAAAGATTTATTGTGGAATATAGTTACGTATCTGTATCTAATTTGATTGATAATCTGTTCAGAAAAAAGATTTCATGAGATGTTTTGGCCATAAAAATTTTTTTTTTAACTTTAATTATTACCGATGAGACAGAAAAAAGAAAGGTGTGAGGTGATTACAATGGTGCCATTAGATCGCTGAGGTTGAAGCGTTAAGATGAAACACCAAGTATACAACACCAACCTCAGAGCGGGGCAGACTGATGTGGATGTGACAAACAGAGGAGTGGGGGTAGAAGCCGAGAGCTGATTGGCCGGCGGTAACAAGTGGGCGGGGCTACGGGCGGTCCAGCCCAACCTCTCGGCTCTCAGGGTAACATCATCTCTCCCAAGGCCGCCATTTTGTATCGTTATGTATTCAACAGTCGGTTATAGTCGTTCCCCAGAGGATTGCCTAAAGGTAGGCAAGCTATAAAGATATACTACTGTTAGGATTACTATCAGTAGCCAAGTTATATCCAATATATTTACTGCAATTTTAATCGAGAGCTCCGACCATTACTTACATATCAACTCAAGATTTAAGATTTAAGATTTAAGATGCAGAAACTGATTCTTTGAGCACATTGAGCCTCTTACTGACTCAAAATTGAAGGATCTCGAATCGAAAACTCTTTGCTCTGTTTCCTGTTGGGCTAAAATTATGCAAATGTTGGAAAGTAGAGAGATCTCTCCCGATCTCAGAGTGTTCCACTCGAAGGCCGTCCAATTATATTAACGTAGCTTCCTCATTAATTAGTTAGTAGGTTCGTAGTTGTGCCTAATTAATATTTAATTACTGGAGATGCGAAATATTTTTCCTCTAACAACCTTCCACTTTGCTACATTATTTGACATCAAAACGTCATAAAGTTATAAAGTCATGAAGGTGTAATAAAATAAGAACTAACTACATTGGCAAGGGTCGTTTTCGTTTGTTGATATTCTGCTTTACTTCACTTGTAAATATTTAATGGTTTACATTAATTAATTAAGAAAATTGAACAAAAAGTGAAATAATTATTGACAATCAATTGGTTTATTTTATCTAAAATATTTAATCCGCTAGTTGCTTACACAAACACAAAACCATTCCCAAAAGTTTCATTTTCACAGCTCTTTTAGTTAATAAATTTAAATTTGGAATGTTAATAAATAATAATGTGAATAAATATTAGTGGAAATAAAAAACTCAAGTTCCAGCCCTCCATCACAATCCTCTATTTATTATATTTTATTTTATTTATTATTATGCTACTTTGTATGAGCCTTTAATGGATATAGCTTCCTCATAAACTTGGTATCTAGTTATCTATAGTTATCGCTTCAATATTTATTTCATCTTATAATTTTACGATTTCGGCAAAGGGCTTTCCTTTTGAATCCTCGTCAATGGGTTATCATCAGTGCCTTAGGTGAAAGCATTAAAACGCGATGGAAGAAACTTTGGCGTATTTGTTATCACTTATATTGTTAGTCGTTCCGGTCGTCTGGAGGGGGGGGGCTTCAGGCCCTACCAACATCATGCTATATATTAGATTAATATATACCATGTGGATTTTATAAGGGCTCAGTCCAAGTAAAGTAGGAATTGTTAAAAACATACACACATGCATACATACATACATCGGTGGCTCTACATCCCGTCACCGAGACTGGAAGTCCTCCAAAAGCTTTCGCCAGTCAATCCGTTCAGCTGCAGCAGCTCTCCAGTCCGTGCGCCCAATCCTTCCATCTTACATTTGGCCTGCCAACTTTTCTTCGCCCATGCAACCTTCCGGACAGAATCCTCCTGGGTATCGCCGAGTCATCTGTGAGTGCGACGTGCCCGGCCCATCGAAGTCGTCCTATCTTGATAAACTTTACCGAGTCTGTATCCCCATAGTTCGGCATTTCTTCTTCTATAAATTCCACCCTCTTTAACAGGACCAAAAATCTTTCTCAAAATTGATCTTTCAAAGATCAGAAGCCTATTTTCATCCTGTTTCTTAAAGGCCCATACTTGTGATCCATAAGTTAAAAGAGGACGGACCAAGGTTTTGTAGAGGGTGATCTTGGTCCTGTTAGAAAAGAACCTGCTTCTAAAATGCTTCGCAGGGCCAAAGTAGCACCGTCCCGCTGTTGCTATCCAAAACTAAATTAGTCAAAGCATATTTTGCTAGTCACTGACAGGACTGAGGGGGGGGGGGGCTCACTAGCGCTGTACTTGTTCTAATTTAATTTTAATTTCAATATCTTAATATGCATCATTGTATTGTTATTTTTTTTTATTACTATTATTATTTTCCTTTGAGTGATACCTAAACAAAAACTTAGAAAATATATTCACCTACAATCAGCAATACAACATTTAGCTTTTCCATTATTTAATGAGATTATACATTAAAAAGGTAAAATAAAACGTTAAACAACAATAAAAAATGCTAATAAATTGACAAAATTCTTTGAAAGAAGATCGTGGGTTGGATTCTCTCCTCAACATACTGATATTTACTTGGCCGTGGTCCAGCCAACACTTTCGCCCTTCACACTTGCCACTCTGGCTAGAGGTACCAAAGGACCTGCCCTAGTTGGGCTACAAGAAGGGGTTGAGCCCAACAGTCCACAAAGTGTTGGTCCTACAGGATAAGTTGGGACCAATCTGCATGACACTGCAGGGCTTGACAGATCAGTACCTCTTTGTGGGGGTCTTTGTGAAGAACAGGGATCCAAAGGTCCTATTGTAGGGCTCTTTGGGGCAGTTATAGCAAAATGGGGTATAAAAATTATTCCTTTATTAATTAGTTAGTTTTTTAAAGATTAAAAATTAATAACAGATTTTAAAAAAATAAACGAAATTGTTATTTGCCTGCCCGGTAAAGAAAAAAAAATAGGAACAGAAGGCAATCAATGTGGGATCAAAGCCGAGCCGGTGGCCCAGAGCCCAACTAAAGACTACAAAAGAGTCAATATGACTCTTTCTTCCACCCGGAAGAAGTGACAGGACAGGACATAGCAGGCTCACACATCTACATCTCATCTCTAAAGAACCAGCTCCTGGTATCTACTGTAGTACATATCTTTGAAGGATATCAATAGCTGAAGATCATTATTGGGTAAGTTATTGCCAAGGAATAGCAATTAATATTGGCATCGAAGTTATTAGGAGGTGCACAAAAGGCTGTTCTGTGATGGTATTACTTTCAAAATGCAAACTGTTTCTCAATATTTATTTTTTTATTTTAAGATGTTCTAACGTTCTAAAACACGATATAACAAAAATAAAACTTTCTATTACAAGAAGTATATTTTGATTAACATTTATAGAGTACGCTGTACTGGCCAAATAGCTGATGTGGATGTTGATGTAGAGAAAAGGAAATGTTGGTTGACTCCTGGTCAGCCTCAGGTTGGAAGGCAGGACTTTAGAAGCCCTGACGTAGAGGTACAATGGCTGATTGAAGCCTCATCAACATCAACCAACAACTGTCAGCAGCTCTCCGGTCTGGAAACAAAAAGGCTTATAACGGACATGATTCTTCATTTGTTTCTTTTAGTTTTTATTAAATAATATTCTATCGGCGTTTGATTTTACTTAATGAAGTTGCTAACTCGCTGCGCTCCGGCCCATATGGGGTTGTCCTCGTTGAAAGAGTTGTGGGTAGCTACAGAACCGAGTGAGGATGCAGGAACTAAGCTACAGAACTAACAAGGGGAGGACACACCCAGTCTCTCACGGATAATTAATAACAGATTTTAAAAAAATAAACGAAATTGTTATTTGCCTGCCTGGTAAAGAAAAAAAATAGGAACAGAAGGCAATCAATGTGGGATCAAAGCCGAGCCGGTAGCCTAGAGCCCAACTGAAGACTACAAAAGAGTCAATATGACTCTTTCTTCCACCCGGAAGAAGTGACAGGACAGGACATAGCAGGCTCACACATCTACATCTCATCTCTCTCTCTCTCTCTCTCTCTCTCTCTATATATATATATATATATATATATATATATATATATATATATATTTATCTTATACCTGATTTAGAAGATAAACATTAAAATTAAGTAGGTAGAGGAAGGCGGAGGAAAACTAAATTGAACATCGATGATGATTCCACTCTTGGCGTAAGCACTGTACCTAAATATCGATATTATTTTTTGAAAATTCAATATTTTTATATCGATATTTACTCTTTAAACAACATAAATCTATACGTATTAAATTCTCTGTATTGCTAGATAGAGTTGGAAGCGAACATATTTTTCAGGAAATATGTTCTTACAGCTACCACTCAATTGCCAACGAGCGATTAATTTCTGAATCAAAGGTGGCCATCTCATCCACTAGGAATAAATTAAGCGGACTTTTGGTAAAGTTACTTTGCCCGCGGTCCATTGATGGCAACATGTGGGAGTCAGTTGACTTCATAATATTGCTAACTAATTAACTATATGTACCAAGAGGCTATAACCAACAGTTTAATGCATAATAAACAACTTTAAAAAACGCTTAGACGGTTTAACGTATCAACTTTATTTTTTCACACAAAATATAGGGTGGTAATACGCTTGAAATGTATTTGGTTTCATCATCCTATCTGGTTTCAAACTCAAGTTAAAAATCAAAATGTTTTTCGGATTTTCCAATTTTTTTAATAGGTTTTTGTTCATCGAATTTTACATTTATATACATCAAAAGAAAGCTGAGACCCTCCTCTTTCCAGCGATACCAACCAGTGAATTGCATGACAAAGTACTGACGATTTAAAGGTATGTAACCAATAATCGGTTTTAAAATTTCATTTTCCAGGAAGAGGGTGAAAAAAATGATATTTTTTGATTTTGTTGAATAAACGTTTTTTAATGTTTTTGAGGGTGCTGAATTAGAATCTGACCTCAATTTTTGTGTGAAAAAATCTATAGAGGTAGTTTGCTTGAAAAACTAATCATTTTTTCAGAATTTAATTAACCTAAACCAAAATCTATGGAGCGACTGTATTTTTCTTTTAATTCGCAATCAAAACTGAAAATCTTGGTGCAAGAATCATGTCGATATCATTTTTTAAACTCGAGAAAAAAAATAATTTATTTTAATGCTATTTTTTTTTCTCGGCTTCTAGGGCCCATTGGTCGGAACGGCAAAATACGTGTCTAATATTTTTTTACCAGGAACCTCCAAAAAAATTGCCAACAAGATCCGTGAGAGACTGAGGGTGTCCTCCCCTTGTGAGTAAGGATCGTTATCGTAAGACACATCGATATTCCAGATCGACAATTTTTTTTTAAAAGTTGTTTACTATGCATTAAACTGTTGGCTATAGCCTCTTGGTACATATAGTTAATTAGTTAGCAATATTATGAAGTCAACTGACTCCCACATGTTGCCATCAATGGACCGCGGGCAAAGTAACTCCCACATGTTGCCATCAATGGACCGCGGGCAAAGTAACTTTACCAAAAGTCCGCTTAATTTATTCCTAGTGGATGAGATGGCCACCTTTCATTCAGAAATTAATCGCTCGTTGGCAATTGAGTGGTAGCTCTAAGAACATATTTCCTGAAAAAGTCGCTTCCAACTCTATCTAGCCTGTTCTTCACAAAGACCCCCACAAAGTGGTACTGATCTGTCAAGCCCTGCAGTGTGATGCAGATTGGTCCCAACTCATCCTATAGGACCAACACTTTGTGAACTGTTGGGCTCAACCCCTTCTTGTAGCCCAACTAGGGCAGGTCCTTTGGTACCTCTAGCCAGAGTGGCAAGTGTGAAGGGCGAAAGTGTTGGCTGGACCACGGTCAAGTAAATATCAGTATGTTGAGGAGAGAATCCAACCCACGATCTTCTTTCAAAGAAGTTTGTCAATTTATTAGCATTTTTTATTGTTTAACGTTTTATTTTACCTTTTTAATGTATAACGCGTATTGTATTAATCTCATTAAATAATGGAAAAGCTAACTGTTGTATTGCTGATTGTAGGTGAATATATTTTCTAAGTTTTTGTTTAGGTATCACTCAAAGGAAAATAATAATAGTAATAAAAAAAAATAACAATACAATGATGCAGATTAAGATATTGAAATTAAAATTAAATTAGAACAAGTACAGCGCTAGTGAGTCCCCCCCCCCTCAGTCCTGTCAGTGACTAGCGAAATATGCTTTGACTAATTTAGTTTTGGATAGCAACAGCGGGACGGTGCTACTTTGGCCCTGCGAAGCATTTTAGAAGCAGGTTCTTGACTAACAGGACCAAGATCACCCTCTACAAAACCTTGGTCCGTCCTCTTTTAACTTATGGATCACAAGCATGGGCCTTTAAGAAACAGGATGAAAATAGGCTTCTGAAAGATCAACTTTGAGAAAGATTTTTGCTCCTGTTAAAGAGGGTGGAATTTATAGAAGAAGAAGAAATGCCGAACTATGGGGATACAGACTTGGTAAAGTTTATCAAGATAGGACGACTTCGATGGGCCGGGCACGTCGCACTCACAGATGACTCGGCGATACCCAGGAGGATTCTGTCTGGAAGGTTGCATGGGCAAAGAAAAGTTGGCAGGCCAAATGTAAGATGGAAGGATTGGGCGCACGGACTGGAGAGCTGCTGCAGCTGAACGGATTGACTGGCGAAAGCTTTTGGAGGACTTCCAGTCTCGGTGACGGGATGTAGAGCCACCGATGTATGTATGTATGTATGTGTGTATGTATGTATGTATGTATGTATGTAATTTAGTTTTAATTTTCATTTCTCAATCTGGATTGGTGATGATGATGATGATGATGATGGCCATCGATTTTATGGCCGAAACGACGGCATAATAATAATAATAAAACTTTTTGGGAGAAAAATGCCTCAAGTGCTGTTATAGGGACTCGAAATAAAGGCATCAAGATCAAATGTTTGGCCTATGCGGATGACTTGGCTCTTCTGGCAGAAAGCGAACAAGAGGCAATTAGTCAAATCAATGAGCTTAAGGAAACGGCTGAAAAGGGCGGTTTGAAGATCTCTTTTGCAAAGACTGAAATTATGACTAGCAACAAGATACACCCAGAGATGATAGAAACAAAGTATGGGAGAATAAGGGTGGTGAACCAGTTTAAGTATTTGGGAGAGATTGTGAGTTATAATGGAGGAGATAAACCAGCAATCAAATCAAGAGAAGAAAAACTAGATAGATTGAATTTTGCCACAAAAAACGTTTACAATAAGAAAAATCTGTCCATCAACGCCAAAATCAAGCATTACAACTCCGTAGTGAAACCAGTTATTCTGTATGGAATAGAAACAGCCATTATCCCCAATCTGGAAAAACTCCTGAAAATGGAAAGGAAAATGTTGAGGAGAATCCACGGACCCAAAATTACTGAACAAGGATACCGCCTAAGATCAAATCAGGAAATATATGGGAAAGTGGAAAACCTGGAAACCGCAATACGGAAAAGAAGGCTGAAATTCTATGGCCATATGATAAGAATGGATCACTCAAGGCTCAATAAGCAAATATTTGAGAAAATAATCAAAATGAAAAGCCTGGGAGGTTATGCTAAACAAATAAAAGAAGAACTCCAGGAACTTAAAATTAGCAATAGAGATTGCATGGACAGAGAAAAATTCAGAAGGCAAATTGATAGTTTGAAGGTCCTTAGTGATAAGAAAAAGCATACCGGAGGAAAATGGACTGAAGAGAGGAGGGCACTTCACTCGGAGAGAATGAAGGAAGTATGGAGAAGGAGGAAAGGAGTCAGGGACAAATGATATTTGCGTGGTCCATAGCTGGCCTGTTCGCGAGAAAAATAATAACAATAATAATAGCAAAGTAATATATCTCTTGAAGATTATAAATAAAATAAATGTAGATAAGTTTCAAACGACACACTTGACACTGATTTAGAAATAGCCACAGTAAAGGAACATATACATGACCTTTATAGACGATTTCATGACAGACTTCATGGGCATAACAACATACTCATTAATGACATGGCCACGACTGACATACCTGGAAATACTTTCAGAAGGCTTATTAGAAGCTGGATGAGAGATTTGCTCAAATAAATCTCTTTAATCCATGGCAGGAGGAGGTACTGTTGAGTACTAGTCTCCCACACACCATACAAGGCCTGTAATGTATTTAATTCCATCACATTCACTGATTGTTACCCCAATAACAGGTGTGAATTAAAATCTGAAAAAGAAAAAAAAAAAAAAAAAAAAAAAAAAAAAAAAAAAGAAGATATACAACAATGTGTGACAGATATGTAACATTTAGAGGCTATAGGCCTATAATAGTATTGCACCTATCCCGGCACTTATTTCAATTATAGGGCCGTTGTTTATTTATTTCTAGTTTATTAATTACTGACAATTTCGAAGGATTGTCAAGTCCACGAAATATAAGTCTATTGGTTCCCCAAGTTCTTGTCTTTCCCCTTCTCTTTGCTTCTTGTCCTATCTTCGTCCTTCGTCCCGATACAGATTGGCATTACAAATAAATTTATAATATCCTCATTTATACCACAGCTCTGTAGAGTAGATATGAATTTAGAATTTTAAAGTAATATAACCAATAAAATTGAAGGGGTTATGTAACAAATCACAATCTTGAATAATAATGATTAAAGTTTTTTTACATTTCATTTAGCAGGAAAATGTTACATAGCCCCTTACCTCCTTCATATTTCTTTTTATAGTTTGAAATATCCAGATTTTGCTACCTGACACTTTTGCAAATAACTCCTTCATCCAATGAACAAGTTTCTATGTATTTTTATAACATGTGACTTAAACCCTTCTTCCACCAAAGCATTCTATTATCTGAATTTTAATATTTAGCGAACTGAGGACGTTTGAATGGTTTGGGTTCAGGTCTTCTTTAGCAATATGAAATAGAAAATCAGAAAGATTGGGAACCTCAGAAGGAGTACTTAAACTGAATAAGCTTCATGTCATAGCCAAGTTAAGTGCTTACATACATATATGTATGTATTTATATTGTATATATACAAGACACCTACACCTACAGGAGAGTAGCCGAAGAAGGAAGGAAGTAGCCGACAGCCGAAGAGTTCAGTTAGGAACAGATCAACCTGTTGATGAACATATGTTCCAGTCCCAACGGCCACTGCCCAAGTCAACAGGTGTAGCGGTGTAGAGGTGGAACTAGCTCCGGTTTAAAACACCTTAGTGAGCTCTTTAACAGCCGACCGTTGGTACACTTCACTTCCTGTCCTGTCAGCCTTGGGGTATATAATCGCTTTAGCTTACATATCATTCATCCAATGCAATCTGAGTCCGATATCATCTCCTGGAGGTAAAAATCATTAAGTAACAAAATCAAATTTTTTTAGGAGAGCAAAACAACGGGAATACACTCATTAAAAATATCTTAAGTAGCTCTATGGTGAATTTTCTCATTCAATATTTTTTTTTTCTACTTTACAAACATTCAATAAATAGGGTTAAGGATCTTAGATTGCCTTTCGGTATTTGAAGATCGTTGCCCTCGGCTGCTGGTGATTCCTCTGGTCTTTTCTTCTTTGATGAGGTGAAGTGGAGTCAGTTTGGCGGTGGTCATTCTCTCCTCTCCATATATAGCAGTTACATTTACTTGGTGTATTTTTATACTAATGGGAATTGATAATGTCACTTACACACTGACTTCTTGTCGAAATTGGAAAAATTGCATATAGTTACGAAGCGCCGAGCAGAGGATATGTTGTAAGTACGGTATATTGTTTGTTGTTATTATATTTGATTATAATTATTGTTATTATATAAAATATTGTCAGTAACGGTTAATTCACTGGACGGCTATGACGTGGCAGACCGAGCAAGGTTAAATTAACTGCTGCTAACTGATAAGCTGGCTTTTACCTCTTCAAGGTTACCCAATGTCAGTTCCTCCTCTTAGCCGGCTACTAACTTATAATATATAAAACCAGTATATATGTGTGTGTGTGTGTGTGTGTGTATGTAATATCTAATATGTATGTAATATATCCATTTTACGTATTGAACTGTTTATTTCGAAAGACGAGGCCTTAGCTCAAAGAGAAGTCGTGCTCCTCTGCTAAAATGGTCTATACAAATACTTTGTTGATGGGCTCTGATGATGATGGAGTGAATTTAGTTTTTCTTAAAGTTACAACAAATAAAAATGAAGCCTTCTTACATTGGAGGTGGGTAAAGTGTTAGCTATGACTGAACTTTCTTTTAATTTGGGAATAATTTATACAATTAATCCTAATAATAATAAAATCGGTAACTGTCCTTCAAGCGGATCATGAAAAGATTATCGTTGAAATTATTGAACCATTTGAATGATTTGGTGCCTCACCGGGACCGCAGGAAGTCACGTGTTCCAGTTTACAGCTTTTAAATAGATTAAACGGTTTTCCCAGATTCAGTTGGCTCTTCCGATATTATGATAGAGTTGCTGCTTCTGCCTTTGTCCAGGAATTAAGTTTTTGAACCATTGTTTTTTACTTTACAAAATAATGTCACATTTAGTTAATAATTTTCATTCCAACTTGAATAATTATAAAGAAAAGTTTTGAAAACATCAAAATAATTTAAAACAACTAAACATTAAAAATAATTATTACATCATAGACATGTCCTTCGGAGGTGGAGTTCAGTCTTATATAAATAATTATACCATAATTTTGTAATATCACATGAAAAAGCCCTAAATCATGAAAAAGTTCATACTTAGGTTAATATACAGTTATATAAATCAATATAGAATTAGTACAATAACTTATTTCCTAACATCTTTTATTTGTCGCTAGAACAAAGCACTAACGAAGTGGCCCATGTTACATAAGTGGAGTTTATAATATATAAGATAATATTTAGTACTCAAGATTATAATATCCAATAGGCCGTGGTGAGGTGACGATATGACCCCAAGAGTTGCCCAACTCTTCCCGCTGCCCTCTGCCCAGGATCCAGGGTTGCGATTGGAGACATGAAATAAATAAAGACCAGAACTCCAAGTATCGAGTAGAAACTGAAAATACACTAAATCGATTTTCCGCATGACTGGAAAAGGGTTTCCTCAGCAACAATATGGCGCTGGGAGACTAACGACAAGTTGGCCAAACTCTTCTGAATTGGGGTCGATTCAGCCCGATCGCCGTGGTACAAATCCTTATAATTTTGTACGTTATAACCTCATGTCTCCAGCAATCTTTGGCAGCTTACGGTCTTTTCCAAGACGATGTGAACTTTTTTGTTTTATTTAATGAAAACATTTAGAGTTATGAGATTTGATTTCCTCTTTGCAATTTGAGGAACCACCAAAATCAAATGAAACTTGGCATCATTGGATTTCCACGAAGGTGGAAACTCCAAGTGCAGTTACAGCGGCCGCCGCGAGGTGGCGCTTCATCCAGCTCTTGGTGTCCGTCCTCCCTATGGTTTGAGGAACAAACAAATAAAGAAACGATGAACTGCCCCTACTTTGCCCTCTTCGAGTTTTGGCCCAACCATCAACATCAACATCAACATTAGGAACATTGATATTGGTGTGCTGAACCACGCTAGATTATAAGTTGTATCGAATATAAGAAGATTGGAACAAAGAAGGAAATTAATTGTAACTGTAGTTTTTATTTTAAAATACAAATTAATCTATTTTATTAAGTTATTTTGTTTGGAACAGTTAGTAGTAGAGAGCAATTAAATTCATGGGTATGTCATAACATAACATAATGTAATCCACAACATACTGCAATATAATACATACTGCAATGCCCGAGTCTCGTATAATATGAGGACAAAACATTGTTAAAGTTTGTTTTTACAGACTCGCTGGCTGATAGTCAAGTTAATGAAGTAAATCTATTGTAGTGTCTTTAATAAATAAATGGAAAATGGGCTACATATTGTTTGGACTGTTATTAAATTTAAATGTTGTGATACCTTTCTAAAATAGTTTTCCAAACAATATCAATCTTCGAATCTTAGAACGGGGGTGGGGGTAGGATCCAATGGCGTGATTAGAATGAGAAAAATATCTTAACCAAAAGGATTGTATAGTTGAACCGAAATGTATAATTATTAGTTAGAATCTATTCCATTATTTATCCCAAGAACAGATACATAACATAATTTATAAAATATAAGAATACAATCAAGAGGTCCACAATCGGCTGGTAGACAGTCAACAGGTACCTGTTGATCCGATTTGCTCAACTGCCCCAGGGCAAGAAGATAGGACACATGATAACTGTTGGTTTTTGGCAGCAAGTTGATGAAACAAGCCGGTAGGGCCGCTGATAGATAGTTAAATGATGATGATTGGTGGAGGCTACTACCCACCCCGGGGGGCCCGATCCCCACCACCCCCCACTACCCCCAGAGGGGAGGGGGGTCAGGGCCGCCTGCACACCGCACACAGCCGCAGTGACCATGCCCCTTCCTTGTGCTCTGTGATAGCTCTGTGCTGTGTGCTGTGTCCTGAAGTGGCTGCGAGTCTAGTGTCCCGCTTCTTTTGAACCCTCCAGCCATCTCATCATCATCATCAACCGTGGACTCAGGAACCATCAACATTTTCGACGGTGAGTTGCTCCAAGTCATATAGTCATATAGTACATCATAGCACGGTCATAGTTGCCTACCTGCTCTATTTTCGAAATGCCGTATTTCTCCAATCTGCCCCGCGACAGAATAAGATTTGAAATCAATTTGGGGTGGCAATAAAGTGGAATTGAGGCATTGTAATAATTTATACTTTTACATAAATCATAATTTTTTGTAATGTCATAATTTATCTTTTCATTCCTGAGGAATAATTAAAGGTCCCCTATCTCACTATTTATTCAATTTGACTTTAGATTAAAAAACAAAAAACTATAAACTATATACTATGTACTATAGGTAGGATGAGCGAGGATTGTTTTGACTCGGTGAGGGCAGAGAGAGGAGAGGAAGGACGGGAAGGATCTCTAAGTCAGTGATAAGATGGGACAGGACACCGAGGACACTAATTGCTCGAGTGGATCCGATTTACAATCCTTTGTATCCTCTTGCTAGATCTAGATCCACATCACATATCTTGTCCCATTCTTCTAATCCTTGGCATTAAAGTCTCCGAGCTGTTAAGTGCCTTCCTTGGTTCTCCTCCAGACATTTGAAACGTGGCAATTAACCAAAGTTTAATCTGTTGTACTTGTTATTTTGTTGTCAAGGATTTTCTCTCTCATCGTGATGTAGGAGTATCAAATAATTAATATTAAAACCAACATCGAATCATCAGGATCATTATCAATCAATAACATTTTAAAAAATATTTACTTCTCTAAGCAGCTAAGTTCTTTCTTAGACGGAAGCTGGTTCGTTAAAGTCTCCTTGAGTTGGGCCCGCGGAGGATATAGATTATCGTTTATTTATTTTGTTCCAAGTTTTCTTTTATAGCGTCCTCAGGAGGACAAGTAGCCCTTATAATAAAGCAATATTGTAGGTTTTAAAACTGAGCATTTAAAATAAATAATTGGAATTTTTCGGCAGATCTACTTCTCTTCATTTCAACTTAATTTTATTATTAACCGTCCATTTACCATAAAGCTAAATTTGGTTCCACTACTATTGATTAAAGATTTCTCCCCTTTTAATTGTTATTAGCAAATAATATTATCAGTGATCAAAATTATTTATATTTTATAAACAAAAAAATATGATAAATTAATTCAAAATAAAAAACAATTATAGTTTAAAAAACTAAAAATACACGCTTTTATAGCAAACCGAACTAAACCTATATTACAACAAAATATAATGATCTCTACAACTATTATTATATAAATTTTTTTATTGGATTAGCCATTTTTTTGTTATAGACTCTTAAACAGGACCAAAATTAACTTTTTAAGAAAGTTGTGAAATTCGTCGATTTTTGACAATCGATTGTGACTAAACGCCTAAATCAAATTCAGCTTAAGAGATATCTTTAGGCACAAAATTTAACAAACGACAATTTTTTAAATAACACATTTTTCGATTTAAAGCATTTTTGTATATGCTTTTTTCCAAAAATCTGAAGAAAGTACAAAAATGTTTGGATTTTGCCCCCCCCCCCAAAAAAAAAAAAATTCCCCTTATCAAATGTTGTGCAAATATTGTATTGTCATTATTGTCATTGGTGCTTGACAATGTAAGCAAATATTGTATTGTCATTATTGTCATTGGTGTATTGAAACGTGTGCAAATTTTCAAGATGATCAGATTGCTGGAAATTGGTGAAAATTACGATGCAAGATTCCGTTAGCTACTACTATACAAGTGAAATTAATAAAAGGTGTATTTAAAAGCTTTTGCATTTACTGTACCGGGATTAAATTAATTCAATTAAAGTATATTTTGAATGCAATATTCCAGGAAAACCTATCTCTGTAAAGTTTAACACATAATAAGAAAAAAGTTTTATAAGGCTACTAAAAAAAATATTAAGATATAATTATTAATCGGAAAATAGATTTGATGTAGTTATTTGAAAACTAATGTTCTTTAAGATGTTAACTAAATTTCAAACTTTTCTTCAACTACGCTCATTTTTATAAAAAAAAAACTATTTATTCTTGATAATATTTAAATGAAGACGTTGTGTATACTATGTATAGCGTTTCCCTTTTTAACTGAATCTGGCATTATTATTCTGAACTTCTAATTAGGTACCTGATACAAATTAGAATAACATTAATGACAAAATATTTAGTAATTAAAAATTTAATTTATTTACCGACACCTGTTGAATATAGATTAACAATCAGCGGATAGAGAACAATGCTTTAAGAACAAAACAGAAGGAAGATAACTAAGTCTTTATTAAAACTAAGACACGCTCATAATAATTTAAATAGTAGCTATGTAACTAGATATTAAAATAAATTAATACATAGTTAGTTGAGATCTTCGAGTATGTGAACCGATTTGATTAGACCTGCCGCCGCTAGTGCCACTAGTCAACGCTGGTCTTTGTAAAACACTTTTCATTAAAAACTAAATGGCTAATCAAAATAAATTAGTTCAAAATTCGAGAAGCTTTAAATTAAAATTTCGATCGACTCAATATTTTGTTCGGGTGTCTAGAAGTTACTTGACAAGGCAGTTAAGTTTCCACTTTATTATCTCATCCTCTGTAAATATATAATACAATGTAATAAATAAAAAATAATATTTAAATAATAATATAGTATTGATAGTAATCCTGAGGTGGGTATTTTATAATTATTGATCAAATGTTCAAAGAAGCCAAAAGATCTTTTGGTACAGGTACAAGTACAGGTAGGCCTGGAGCTGAGGCTGACGGCAGGCAGCTCGCCTACATAGCAGGCTCCTTCGCTAAAAGATTAGTGATCTAAAAGTGAATAAAGAAAATTAAAAACATGTGGAATTTGTTTTAAAAAAGTAAAAAGACCTAATAGCAGAATATAAGAAATATACTTGTATAGGCGTGAGAGAGAATATAGTCTAGGTTGTTAGAAAAGTCTGTGGTTGATTCAAACTCTCACAATTTTTGTCCCTATATTGGTACTAATGTGTTTAGGTAAATGTTTACTTTGATTATCCCTTTAGTTCCTTGTCAGTTGAGTCAGCTATATTGGGAGCTATATTGGGTCAAACACATTATTAATACGCAGGTACAATGTCAGAATAATAAATAAAAGAAGGGAATAACTGTTAGCAAAAACGCCTCCGCCGAAGTTTGGTTTGTTTTGGTCGGCCCAGGGAAAAGGTGATGATTTGTGTTTGCTGGAGCTTCAAAGGCGTTTCTCATTGTGAGCTTGTTTCTAATGGTAAGGCTATCCTACCAGCCTCACTGGCAAAGCCTTACTGTCAAACCTTACTGTCAAAGCCTTACTTTCAAAGACTAGGGTTAAGCAGTTGTGAGTATCCAAAGTACCTCGCTTTGGTTAGCAGAAACCAAGCCATTTTGCACGACAATGCCTCTGCACATAGTTCTCGTTTGACTAAAGAAAAAATGACCTTATTATAAAATAAGGAATATATTAGTTAATAATTGATATAACAATAATAATATAAATAATATAACCCAGATATTTCACCGTCAGATTATAATTTATATAGAACAATAGCTCATTTTTTAAAAAGTCGGAACATTGATAATTAACAGGAAGTAAAAATTTGACGTAAAGAGTTCTTTGACTCAAAACTAATTGTAAGATGTACTACCCGTATCAAATCCAATCTAAGAAAGGTGGGTGATATTAGTTGAAAAAATTGGACTTAACTTTTTAAAGAGTTCGATAATATTTAAAATGTGTAATCTGAATTAATCCTTTTAACCTTTTAGCCCAGAAAACTAATAAATATTTTAATTGTTTCTAGATTTTAAAATTATTAGCATGCAACTGATTAAAAGAAATTTAATTAACAGAAAAATGGCAAACAAAAACAAAAATATATATACATTACAATAAACGAAAATTTTAAGAAAAATCATAGGACCAAAATTTCAGGATAATAAGACAATATACATAAAGAATGAAACACTCTACAAGAAAATTGAAAAACTCTCTGATACTATGCGAAAAAGAAGAATCAATTTTTACGGTCATCTTGGTTTAAAGAAACTGAAAAGGAGCTAGCAGAATTAAAAATTACAGAAAATTCACTACTTGATCAGACTTCTAAATTGATAACTAAAGATGAATATGTTAGGTACCAAGATAAATCCACTCTAATAAAACCAAACCCTTTATCTCAGATGAAGAAAGAAAAAAAGATGATCAGAAAGAATGAAGAAGTACTGGGCACTTAAGAAAGGGCAACACACAGTGAAGTGATGGATTCAACGTACCCCAAAGAGGGTGAAACAGAAAAAAAAAAAAAAAAAAAAAAAAAAAAAAGGCAATACATTCCTATCTAACAAATTTTATCATTAACATATATGTTTATATATTGGTGGTTATGATGAAGCATTGTAGTTTTACAACAAGCTTTGCGTCATATTCCTCATATATATTTAAAAACTGATATCAAACTAATTTAGATCTGAAACCTGGCGCTGGCTATGAAGCTACACACAATATAAGTGCTCACGGTTGGTTATGCAGACTGCTTTGTAGGCTAGCTCCTGTACAGCTGGTACACAGCCAATCCGAGTGCGATATATTTTAGTTCTGGTACAGGTACTGGCAGTTCACACTGAGGACCGACTGAAGGTCTCCCGAGACCAGCCGGAAAGATTAAGACACACAATACGCCGTTCTCTCAGCTCCAGCTACACTTCCTAATGCCTAAATTCCTTTATTTTCTTCAAGCTTGATATTAAATGTCTTCTCACTACTTCGACGTAGGTTCGACATGTCTACTTTATTTAGGGCAAAGGAACCCAATCTTGTTAGGTTATAGGTTCAACATTAGTCATGTTGTCATGTTGCTAGACTGTCGTGTTGCTAGACTGCCTTGTTTTCGATTTAGGTTTGGGATGAGTCTATAAAAGTAAAATAATTTTACTTCAATTATTTAAATAACACCTGGAGCCATTGCTGGAAGAAGGTCCTAGCTCACTTTTATTAAAATGCTGAGGAGAAGCGTTTTCGGGTTTATAAAATTATTGTATTACGTTAGTTTATTTCTATTCTGCGCATAATTGAGCTAACACCTTATTTCGATTTCCGAAATTCATTCTCTTGAGTTGACCTATCTTATAATGTGCTAATTCGCCCTATCTATTGATATAAAACGATAATTGCAAGTAAGAAAACGTGAATAAACAAAAAAAAAGAAGGTTTTCGGAAATAAACTGATTTAACAATTTCTTCCACCCATGGCTTCAATACCTAGTTTCAATAAATAAACGAAGGCTTTGAACAAATCACAACTTCTCCTATTTTCATGTGGAGTAATTGCGGGGGGGTTTTGATATTTGATGTTTGGTTTAATGTTGTTAGTAATGTTATCGAGGTAGCTACATATCTCATTGTAAATATATATATTTATATGTAATTAATACCTGGCTTGTTTTATATATAATATATACAGTGTTATATATATATATATATATAATATATATACAGTGTTAAATATATTATCAGTATTTATAAACTCCTCAGCTCGAGGAGAGATCACTCGAGGACAGTATTCAACACCGGAGGTTTATCAACAATGTACTTTCTTCCCATTGGGTTCACTCAGCCGAAGGCATTACAGTGCCTCTTGGATCTGGGTAGAAGATAGTAACAGATAGGCCAATCAGCTGCCTAGTTCCAACATCAGCTGTTTTGGGGCCCTTATAACAACCGTTCTCTTAGATCTCGGTGGCATTATGGTACATACATAACTATTTCCATTTATTACGATAAATTTTCCTACTCACCACTTTTATAATATCTAATATCTAATATTCTGGGAGGTATAAGATTCAATGTTAAGAACGGAAGTAGACATTATAATTACTTCCCTATACTATGCGCTATTTCTAGCTATGCTTCATGTTTTCCAATTCGTTGCAATCAGTTCGTTGTCCTACCTCTCTTTGTTTGTCTTCCCTTTTAGGATTCCCTTAGCACATGTAATAAATACAATATAATATATACGAGATATAATAGTACTTCCACTGCCATCGCAATAGCTATCGCCAACTCTCCTGAAATCGATACGGTTATGTTTGAAATGATCATTTTTATCGATATTTTTCTGCACTACCAACTTTTCTAATTTCGCTTATTAGTGTATTAAAATGTGTATAGAGAATATGTCATTGCTACCTTCTGAAGGAGCTACATCAAAACACTTTTCCTAAATTAAATAATAATAAATAGATTAAATAATAATTGAGAAAAAAAATTCACTGTTCATCCATGACACCTTTCTTCAAATATAATTTTTTTGGTAAGCAAACACATAAATATTCATGATTGTCAACCACCTCTCCCTCTGTGGATTTTAAAATGTGTTGATTGATTTTTGCTTCAAATTTAAAAATAAAATAACTAATTAATGTGACACAGAAATAAAATTACACATTATTATTCACGCTAGTGGCATTGCTCAGTTTGTTCTCCATCTTTAGGCCAACCATAAATGATTCATTTAGCAATAGTAAAATTTACATAATTTCAATAAGTTTGTTGTTAAAAAAGCGATAAATATGTATTGCGCAGGATAGTTAGAAAATTGACCGATTGGTGGCCATCGCCATTCAAGAGAGGTTACAAAGATAAGGTGTTAGATACTGATAATAAAATTTGCTTAATTCGATTAAATTGTTATAAAAAAAACTATAAATATATGGAGTGATGTATGGATCTCTATTCCGTACGTATTCTAGCAATTCTGCAACAGAGTTTGCAATGGTAAAATTGTTGAATCCATCTGTATTAAATTTTGACATCATCTTTATGGTTCTAGGAAGGTATAGCGATAATAAAATTTACAATAATATAAATTTTAATGTTTAATGTTGAGTGGCAGAAACGAGGTTTGCGATACTGTCGAGTACTTTTATAACAAATTAAAATCCAACCAGATGATTTCAATAAAATTATTTCTATCAAATAAAAGTTATTACCAAAGAAAAATGTGGATCCCTTGCTTTTTGATATCGTGTGTAAAAATATGAATCATAGGCCTTTACTTGTAAGCACTGATAGTGCGATAGATTTAATTTTCAGCAAAAGTTTCTCAATAGTCTCTCTCGTTCTTGATTACCAGCTCATACATTAAAATTAAAAATTGGATGTCGGATTATGCTTTCAACCACCCCTAACCACCTAATCAGTTTACTTTTAATAAGGTTAAAAATTACTCCTATGGGTGAACATATCATTGAAGAAATAATACACAAGTGCATACTTCAATACAAACAGTTTTATCGATAAACAAATAAAACTTCAATTATTATTAAAATTATCTAATTGTAACTTCTTTAGTTATCGGAGCGGGCGGAGGTCACGGGGCGGGGGATAATAGTTTAATAATTAAAATAAATTATTAGTTATGAGCGATATAGAGCAATTATCGATTTATATATCGACTAGAGCTTGTAAACTTATTGTCCTCAAGTAAATAATAAATAATGTTAAACGAATAAATATCAAATAGAAATTATTAATAAATATTCAATTGTATACATGACATCACGGGGCCGCAGGGGTCATCAACATCAACATCAACATCAATGAGCATGCAATTAGTATAATAGAAGAAAATATAAATACATAACATGTTTTGTTCTTTTGTTATTATTCAATAATGAATAATATATATATATATATATATATATATATATATATATATATATATATATATATATATATATTTATATCCTACTATTGTTTATCCTCGGTTCATTAATAAATATAATGAATGAAGTTCCATTAGTTTATCTTATAGTTTTATTCTTCGTCAAAGAATTGTAACTAACGAATGGATCTAATATAGATTATTAATAACTAAACAATGAAGATGATTTATTTTAAATGTTTAATTTAAGAACATTTTAAATTAAGATTACTCAATTGCTTGTGGATATGAGATTTTTTTATTGAGATACTAGCAGAAAAAGTTTTCAGTTCTATCTAACAAACCAATTGGGATCCACCAATATTCTAGATCGGTCAGCCTCAATACCATTCAGTTATATAAATATTCTTTTCTTCGAGAAAATAATAAATATAATGTTTAAGTGATGACGAGGGTCTATTTTATGATTTTTTTTTTGTCATTACCAAAATGAATAAAATACTTTATTATTGAATTTCTTTAAAGCCTGATTCACAAAAATGCATTGGATATGTTAAAATACAACGTAATTTTGTTTGCGGATTATTTCTCTATTATTATACGATTATTCTAGTTCGTGAAAATAAAAAATTCTTATTATAAGTAAATCCACATAAAAGGAGTCTATTAGAAAATTAAGAGGAGTATTAAAAAATATTTATCCTCAAAAATTAAAGTCAGCTGAATGAGAACCGATGGCCTCGTTGGCGAATAGGTGAGATCCGCCTGGAACTAGGACTGGATGGAGCTAGGTACAGATGAAGGTTTGCCGGACGGTTTGATGGACCCGTGGAGAATCCGGTTAACAACAGAATTAAGGAAGTGGCTTGGAAGAGAAGAGAGCAGATAGACAATGGTGGATATTGATGGCTCTGTTAAGGAGTTATCTAGGAGCCACATGTCGGCACCCGCTGCTCGGTGTCAACTCTCAGCAAAAAATGGTTCGCGGCAGCTGGTCTTCGGATCTGTGGCGGATAGATCGGCTGTCTCCAATCTTATCCAACACTATCTTATAGATTGGCTCACCCAGCCTCTCTTCTCCTCCCTCCGACTCTATCTAGTCTATCCAACCCCTTCCTATCATTTGTTATAAAAGTATTGTCAGCCTCTTCCTTCAAACATTCTCATTTCTTGGGTTATTCCATGAATCGTAAACCTTGGATAGGCAATCTGTAGCCAAAGGACTGTTAGCTATTAAATAGGTCCCGTTTTGTTGTAAGTAATAGCTAACACTTGATTATAATATCTTAATTTATCTTTAACCACTAAAGTTGATATAAATTCATAAAATTTATATTTTCGGTAATTCAGTATCTCTAGAAATATATGTGGATATATGCTAGAAAGATATATATACAGGGTGAGTACCTCTTAGTGTAAAGAAAAAAAAACTTGGTGAAACTAGATCAAAAATGAAGAAAAATGCCGCAGACCTCACCTTTCTATTCTAATCCGTTGCAGATGTACGATTAATCAAAGACTTTTTTGAGGAAACCACGTTTTTTCCCATAAAAACCGTAATATCTCCATTTTGTTTAAATATTTTTCAAATTTTGGCCACATTTTCGAATTTACCATTACATTTCCTACAGTGGAAGAGTATCTGTAACCTTGAATTTACAAACTAGGGATCTAAACAACAGCTTGATCCTCACCTTATTTAGGGAAGTTACAATGTCTTATATTACTTCAACGCTCAGCGTTTTTCGAAAAAACTATCCACATAACCGCAAATATTACAAAACCTTGAAAATTTAATCAGCTTTCGAATGGTATGTTAAACGTAATGATTTTGTTTCGATTTGATGGAGAAATTTCCTTTTAAAACCGAAAAAACATGGTATTCTCATTTTGCATACAAATCAGTTACTTGTGTAAACAAAACATTATGATAATCCCTTAATGGAAATGTGTATTTTAAACATAATAAACTCTTCATTGGAATAAAAAGCATAGAAAAAAATTAATGTTTAATAGAAGATAAAGGAATACTGTCAATAAAGCGACACCAGATCAGAGGATCTTATGTTATTACATTTATTTATTTATTATTATTATTTAGGTTTTATTTTATTATATTTTCAATGTAAGGTTTAAAACCCAATGATAATGAACATAGACCTCAATTTCGCCGTTAGTTTTTACACTAAGAGGTACTCACCCAATATATATATATATATACAGGCCCGCTGATACGGGGGGGGGGGGGCAAAATCCCTGGGAGGTTACGGTCCTTTGTGAATTCCAAATACCTCATGTAATGAAAAAAAGTTAGCAGACAGTCTTTTTGACTTACACTTCCACTAAACTCTTTATCTCATCAACTTAATAAAAAAGGTAATTACAATTATTAATTAACGAAATATAATTAGCCTTTAAACCGACCAGTGTAGCAACCAATGCCATTTCTTGAATTCATAATTATTCAAAATGATTAAAGTTCAGACAGTTCAGTTTTAACTTTAACACTTTTTTGCTAATTGTTTTGAATTTCTAATTAAGTTTTAACTGTCATGACTTGTGTTGGAATGATCACAAGTGTTATGTGATATAAATTATTCTATGCTAATTTTTTCGTTGAAAAGAAATCGTATTTTATATCGGTGCCCGGTTTGGCTTTTGGCGGCCCCGACACACACACAAACACACACACACACACACACACACACACACACACACACACACACACACACACACACACACACACACACACACACACACACACACACACACACACACACACACACACACACACACACACACACATATATATATATGTCGTAAACCTGACAGTTATTGACACCCTTAAGTAAATATTCATACAAAAATTATAGAAAAAATAGTTGAAATTTACAGTTATTTTTCCTTAATTTCAATACTTTTAGCTAAACATGAAAGTTTACACCAAACATTATTATTGGAATATATTTCACAAGATAGTGGCAATAATAATAGAAAATAGTTATTATCCTATGAATATATTTTAAAATACGGACAAAATTAAAAGTATTTTTACCCAGTTGAGTTGAGGGATTAAATTCATTTTTACAACTCAACCCTATATCCATACCTATTTCCATACCCTATATCCATACCTATTTCCATACCTTATATCCATACCCTATATCCATACCTATTTCCATACCCTATATCCATTTATTAAACTGAAATGACGAAACTTAGCTTCCGGTTGAGCAAAAGACTCTGATCGACTTATCGGAACCTCGATGGTGGACATTTTCACTTTAAGATTAATAGTTCAATTGTTTGGATCTTATTATCTTCTTATTATCAATGAAGGTGAGAATATTCGAGACAGTACTTCCATCTTATATTCTTATATTTATTAGAGCTCGGCAGCCCATAAATCATATCCTAGAGCTATTAAAACATTAGATGATTATGAAGGCGCTGGTGGCCGTGGAATCGTCATGAATCGATGGGTTTTTTTTTGGTTTTTTTGAAGGTGTAATATAATAATAAACTATTAGCCTCTGACCTCTGACCTCTGACCTATGACCTCATGTACAATGATCTATATTAATATACTACAAAGATGTCTAAAAATGTACAATATACATTACCATATTAATTTACATGTACAATATACAGCTCGAGTCAGTCCAGTATAAAGCAAGTGGTTTTCGTTTAGACGAAGGGTTAAATGATTGAAATTGTACAAGAGGAAGAAAACATTTAGAAAGTCGAATCAGAGGAAATAGGGAAAGCTCTTGGAGGGGTTGGAGGAGCAACCAGCAGCCAACAGCTGAGCCCTTTGGCCTCAACCTCATTCCTGTCAATAACTAATTAACATGGGACCAAGTCTTAAAATCAATTAATTAATTCCGTTCAAAATGACCCCAACAATGGCAATATCATTTATAAACATTGGCAATTTCTCAAAATGTAAGATATAAATGAATGAAGTGAGAGGGGGAAGGAAATTCTTGAACAGCGAATTGGCTGATCCTATCTCTAGGGCACGGATCCATCTTGTCCAATATGATCACTTCAATATTTTAAGCATGTGTGAAAATTTTTATTTACTCGTGAGCTTAAAACTAAACTAATTTAACTTCAAAATTTAGAATGATTGAATCATTTAACTGGCAGATGATGATGATTTGCTATTAATTGTAATAGGACCGTACAATATGGCAATAGCTTGGTGGTCCTTCAACATTGTTGTCCTCCATCAGCTGGTTGGGCAACCTTTATTTGAACATTAACAGCTCCTAATCAACTTTCACCAGCAATGATTAAACAGCTTTAATTGGGAAGGGGGGAGGGGAGCGGAGTTTTAATTGGGATGGAATTAAAAATGGTGAATAAAACATAATATATAATGAAACATTCGTTTATCTTAAAATGTACACAAATATAGAGAAATAGGGGGGGAGGGGGGGGGAGAGAGAGAGAGAGAGAGAGAGAGAGAGAGAGAGAGAGAGAGAGAGAGAGAGAGAGAGAGAGAGAGAGAGAGAGAGAGAGAGAGAGAGAGAGACATCTTTTGCCACTGCCTCCTGAAGTAGTGTAGTCTTTGATAGCCTCCGCCTTCAGGCTCATTACAAGCAAGTAGGAAGCTCATTAGGAATTATCACCTAAAGTAATATTAATTAAGTTGAAGTTTGTGATTCTTAGTTTAAAGAGTCATAATCCTCCTATTTAAGAGACGGAATATCCTAATTATATAACATTATATGACCTCCTGGCAGAGGTGGCCCAAATTTAATCATAGCTCTATGACAACTAATTTCTAGAATCAATCAACTACTTTAATAATGATTAAATCTTTCAATCAAATAATCATTAGTTGAATAAACTATGACTGAATGATTTTATAATTATTAAATTAGGTTATTGATTGTTGGAGATTAGTTGGCAAATAGCTAAGATTAGATTAAACTCAACTCAAGCTAAGATTAGATTAAACTCTGCCAAACTCTGGCCATAGGCTACTTTTACTTTACAACTTAGGTATTGTTCCGGTTCACCTGAGCCGGGGGCATCAGGTGTTGGTTGTGATATCTTATCAAAAATAGTTAACAACAGCTTATGCTATTTGACTGCCATTACTTGATCCTACGAAGGCTTTATAGCAGAATGTTTTAAAAGTCGCGACGTGTGGAGGACATAGACCTGAGGCTGAAGGTGCAGCCCAAGGGGAAACACGACCAGTATTTGTGTTGACGTTTCTTCTTGCGGTGGAGATATATAGATATATAGATATATATAGCGATATAGAGAAATATTGTTGCCGACAGGTCTATTAGCCCTAAAGGCCAAAGGGCCCCGTGATTTAGTGGCCCCCTCCCCAGCTCTCGTGTCCTCCTTCCTCTCACCTTTACCATCACAAGGGTCGCTGTTTGTGGGTGCGATTGGCAATATCATGTAATGGGCCAACTACTACCAAGGTTTTGGTTAAATAAATTATTTTAAAACAAATATTAAAAATAATTTAGATTTCCGACAACATATTAAGTACTTTTAATTTATTGCAGCATTGTTGAGGGGAATTCCTCGGATACAGCATCGGTAGATTAGTTTCCAACAAAACATTTCTTTTCCTAACTAGCTATAATGGTTTGCAACTATATATTTTTTTTTTAAATCAAACTTTATCGAATAGGGCCCTGTGATTCTGAAATGTTGATGAACCCCGCTCCTGACTCCCCCTCCACTTTAATAATAAGGTACCGCTAGTATACGCCCCGTAAGGTACCAACATAAGGCACCAACATAAGGTACCAACACACCAAGTGCCAAGTCGACCTAGGATCCCCAAACTGCATTAATGTATCTCCCACCTTCCATTCCTGGTTTTGGAATCTGGAATCTAAAATATTCTTAGACTGGCTGCAGTTCCTCTCAATATGTTGCCAATGCCTCAAGATAATTGTTCTTGGTCATGTGTGTCATGTTTTCCCTTCGAATGAGAAATGTTTTCCCTTCGAATAAGAAAACTACATTGATTTCCGGAATTTCAACCTGAGCACCCTTACATATATTTTTCAAAGCCAAATTAAAAACATCATCAGTCCTTTTCCATTAAGATTTATACGGTTGATTATTTTATTATTGGAACTATACATTCAACTCCAGGTGTATATTTTTAGCGTGACAGAAAGAGAGGAAGAGAGAGAGAGAGAGAGAGAGAGGATGAGCCAACGGACAGCCGGAGGCCGCGGGGCATCACGCCAGCCCCAGCCCCCAGCCCCCCGCACTGCAGCAGCAGCAGCAATCCTTACCTCACTGCGGCCCTTAACTGCGCTGGATGACCTCAGATCTGTTAACAAGATGATTTCTAAACCCTTCCTTTGCTCAACTTGGCTCACGGTGGCGGGTCGAGGGGTCCCTATCAATCACAATACTTCACAACTTCGCTAACGATCGCATTAGAACAATCTTCAAGAGTTCTAATATAGGGCAGTGTGGTGTGTCCACCGGTCCACAGGGTGCGCTAGTGCTTTGATAATGAAGCATTATAACGTCCTAACTGTTTATTTTATTTATGTAAATGGCAGAGTACAGGCAGCCGCTTAACCTCAGCGAATATTGTACAATCCTCTCCATCGTTGTCTCTTTGACCTTCAATGAAAATGAGAATCTTTGTTATAAAGGTTTTCCTAAGTTTCCTTCTCAAGAGATATAATTAATTTAGTAGCTAGTGCTCAAGAGATATAATTAATATAGTAGCCAGTAGCCCTTGTTATGATACCTAGTCACTGTATTTGAACTGAGGAAAGGCAGGTCTGTATTTCAATGAGTTTGAAAATACAAGATGACTATCGAAGACATTGACACTATTAATAGAAATCTCTATTGTATTTCGTCACGAGAGCTAATGTATCTTTATTATACTACCTTTATTATTATACTACCTTTATTATTATTATTATTCCTAATGATCAATTAAGGTAGGTTTTCTTCTACCTAAATGAACACACACACACACACACACACACACACACACACTCAACTATTTTGGCGACGTTATGAGACTTCATGTTCAATGTTACTGGTGGATATGCTATTGGTATCTATATATATATATATATATATATATATGTGTGTGTGTGTGTGTGTAAGATATATATATATATACATATATATATATATATACATATATATATATATATATATATATATATATATATATATATATATATATATATATATAGAGAGAGAGAGAGAGAGAGAGAGAGAGAGAAGGATATAATTATTAGCGGAAGAGAGATGACGAGGGCGGACTGTTCTCACCCGACCCGGCACAATCTTGTTTTTTGTCCCCAGCGGGTGGGTGGGGGGGGGGGGGGGACCAAAATCAGTAACAATCAGCGACCGCAAGGAGTTGTGGCCTCGGGGCTGTGGCTGTGTCCTCTCTCCTTCCTATGTCCTGTAGTTGTAGCATTGCTTGCTGCTTGTCAACGCTATGTGCAGGGATCTGGCGGTGAGGGGAACAGCTAACTGAGGGTCAATGCCGACCTCATAGAGCTGCGATTGTTTGGAGCATCTGCGCTAATTAACAACATTTCAAAGGTTATTTAAAACGGTAAAAAAATAAAACAAATCGTATTAAAATTGATCATTACGTATTATTTATTATGTGGAATGAGTGGAAAATATTTAATATAATTTAGACAGAAAAAATAAAGAATAGAAATAGAAAATAATAAATCTGTTTCCGTGCTGGGCAGTGATCAGGGCAAACTGATCGGAGGAAAACCGCTTTTCCTTTCCCCTCTGAAGTTGAAGAACGAAAAATGTAACAAGAAGGTGTGAGTAGAGTAAATTATTAATCCGCCGTTGGAACCCCTCTAGATGGCCATTGCCTGAGAGCGGCCGAGGAGCGGAGGTCGTTCCCATCCTAAGGTTCATCTATTAATTTTATTTTGGCTCCGCCCGGCGAGGCCACGCTCTGCTCCTGCCCTGTCCTCGCAGCTCCTGCCCGCTCCTCTTAGCTCCGGACGGCTCCCCCTGCTCGATGATATAATTCGATATTAAATAATGGCACATTATCAATTGTGTTAGTTCCGCTACGTAAGCCCCTTTTTTGGCCGCTCGGCGCAGGTGATTTGATAACAGTCCCCGTTCGGCTGGCCCTCAGTTCTCCGCTCAGTTCCTTTCCAAAATACTTGAAGGCTTGAATCAGTTAACGGCCTGGCAATTAAAAGATTTAGTCGCTTTGTTTTTTTCAAGCATCAACAACATCTGAATAATTAGGTCGTCCGAATTATATATAAATAAATAAAAAAAAAATAAAACTTTACGGTATCAACATTTATGTATTTGAAGATCCCCAAAGCACCGCCATTTATGATTAAGCTTCACTAAAAAAAAAAAAAAAAAAAAAAAAAAAAAAGAAATTTAAAGAATATATATATATATATATATATATATACCTTTTTCCTCCAATCATACACCACTTCATGGCTTTACAATGTTAGAGATAAGAAAACAATAGAAGTCCTAAACTAATCACGATAAATTATTTACCCAATTAAATTTACCCTAACTTAGAGATCTCGACATCCTGAATCGATGTATCGATAGTCCGCTCCAGTCGATCGGATACAATACATTGATATAGTAGATATTAGTAATAATAAAAATAAATAAAAATAATGGTTGCAATAATAATAATGGTAACAATAATAATAAATGTTACAAAAAATCTTAGCCAGCGATATAGATCCTCAGGCTATAAAGCTGCAAATTGATTTCGGCTACTGCAAATCTTACTCGCCTGAAAAAAGATATTGACAAAATTAATGAACTAAAGTTAGCCATCGATTTCTTCTCGTGCCCAGTTCCTCCAATGAAATGTCCTCAATGTCCCCTCTTCTGTCACATATCAACTCATCCGCATAATTACTATCTAGGAGTTTTTTTTTTTAAATTTTTTCATTTTCCTATTCCCAATAAAGGCGTTTTCCTGGTGAGGAATCGATTGGTGGGAATTCATTTCGTTCTGAGGCAACTGTATTGGAACTCGGGATCACATTATCAGACAGCTAGGTGGCCATTATTAGATGACTGCTGGTACTGGTACAGGTAGCGGTAGCCAGTGAGCTGTCACTAATGAGCCGCGGTTGTTAATTGTTCCTCAGAACTTGCAGGATCTTTCGCCACCTACGCGGGCCGCACTTTGTGCAATACCTTCTTATCGGCTGTCAGGGACCTTCAGGTCTTTAATAACGATAACAATACTATTTTGTTTTTGTTTGTTAAATGGATTATATTGAGATTTGAAAACAGTTTTTAAAAGAGATTTTAAAGAGTGAGAGCGGACGTTCGGGAAGAGCAAATCGATTTGAAGTGAACTAATCGAATCGCAGTTAGTTCTCCTCCCACCTTGACTCCTCTGCCTGAGGATCGAGTATTCAATTAGTTCGATAACTATTATCATTGCTAGCTATATTAAACTATTATTTATTAAAGTATTTGATATAACTAACTTTAATATAAATATAATCAAGTATGTATTAACAGGTGATGTATGATGTCTAGACCGAGAGGCGGGCAAGGCAAGCCTCTTGTATATAGTAGTATAGTTATGGCTGATATTGTTATCATATCAATATAGTACAATAGTTAATAATAATAATAATAATGTATTGTAAAGAGGTTGAGATCTAATTTTATAAAACTTATCCTTCAGTTTTATAGTCTTTTAAAGGGTCACATTTAGATTTTTGGCGTCCATTACAAATCTCAGGGGTTCAAGTTTTAAAAACTTTTACGAACTCATAAAAAGATAATCTAAGCATGAGTGGATGGATGTATGTACTAATGTATTTAAGTTAGATGGTCTTTATCGATATCCTCATATCGATCCTCGTTCCTAATCATGCCCGGCCCAGTGGGTTTTAATATTTAATTTCCATTTTGGGTTGAAATAGGTTAGACTATTGAGAAATCTTCCATGATTTTTGGGATACTGATGAGGTGGAACCTTTGGGATACTGATGAGGTGGAACCTTTGGGATGTCTCTATTGTCACCTGCTCTACTTATCGATTTATTTTGAAGAAGGGCTAATCGTGATGGATGTTATATATTGTTTGGCTTCTAGGCCGCCGGTGGCCAACAGATCGCCGATTTTTATTTGATGTTATTTATGAAATATATTTGGCCAGAAACCAAGCCACCATGATGATGTGTAATTCAGAATTATTTGCATGATTTCTTCCAAATATGGTTGTTTGGATTAAAAAATATAGTATTGTTATGGCCGTAAAATATAAAGCATGACATGTACTTGAAGTGATTTAGTTTTGTAATCTAACACATATTGTATACTCTCCGCGATATTTTAAAATGAAAGGCACGACTCCTGGATTCATGAGATCGGGTTATTGTTAATCAGCTCTTGCTAATTAACAAAAATAAAGAAATAAACAAAGAATTCCGTTAACGGGTCAAGAAGTGACAGTAATTGTTGAGTTAAGATGAGTGAGATCTCCGATAAGCCGGCCCTTCTAACAAAAGCAATCCGTTCCTTAACAATTGAATCATATTGCTAGTAGTAAATAACTTAAAGCAAACCAGTCTTTAAAATATCTTTTACGGTTTATCAAAAAAAATATTCAAAACCTAATAGTCCAATTTATTGATTTTTCATCTTAGGAGAATAATTATAAATAAAATATTAGATAGAATATATAAAATATAAAATGGCAGATCAAAATGAATGAATTTATTGGCTAATAAAGACGACACCTGACCAAGGCACGACATCCATGAATTCTAAACTTCCAATCTTCTCCAATTCGTTGAATTATAAAGCTTCTTTGTAATTAATTAATTAATTAGTTAATTAATGATATTAGTTGTTTGCTAATTGGTAATTTAATCCTCAGCTGGGTCAATAGCCACTGAGGCAGCTTTGTGCTGATAAGGTAAGGTAAAGTACTTGGGCCAAAGTACTGTACGGGCATGGTTACAATAGGTTATTTATTATCTTGGCTAATATTAAAGTAAGCCTTAAATATTCATCAGATTTGTGTACAATTGTGTAAATAGATACTCATTTTCGTTGTCAACTGATCGACTATCGACCCCTGAGAAGTGATTGGAAGGGCAGCAACTTTTTGTGGACGTAGCGGTAACAGGTTGAGCAAGGACTAATGGTTTTCATCTTTCCGACTGTTCCTGTTACATGCCGAATGTTACATGGCTGCTCTTACACTTATTGTTAGAACAAAATTGATAATTCGCCTCCTAATAGTGGCCCCGTTACAGCTAATCGTAACAGCGGTTCTATTAATTTTGCCCCGGTCTAAATTATAATTAGATAATTTTGATAATTCTTTCGATATTATTTGATTTGATCAGGCTAGTTAGGGGTAGTTAGCGCTCTCTAGGAGTTATATCATCTATCAGCTCCTAGAACGAATAAATGCTCATTGGTGATTGGCTAATAGTTTCTATGATTGCAGTCAACTCTCGGTGGTTGCCGGTTCTGTAGTTGATTGTTATTTTTATTTATTAAATAATAATAAAAATAATTATTCAATGAATAATATTTCACAACGGCGATCCTTAATAATTTTAAATAAACAGCAAATATCCTAAGCAAATATTATAATATAAGACAGCAGGCATTGGTGATGAGTGATAATGTTAAAATTGCGTTAGGAGCAGGCTCTAGAGAGATATTATCTTCTTTATTTATTCTTCAGTCGAAAAAAACAAATAAATAAAAAATAAAATTATAGTATTTCGTGAATAAAATAGCTTTGGCGATGTAAGGCAGAGAGAGCTGTTGTGCGCTAGGAGGTCCAGATATTAATAGTTATTACAAAATCATAGTTTACAACAATATAGTAATAATAATGGGAGAGCTAAGGCAATTTAGCAATTAAAATGGAGCTGTTTTATAAATCACTAGCTAAAAGTACCCTGCTCCGCTACGGTTTAATATCATTAGGATAAAGGACAACTTAAAATAGTAAATGTTAAGCTTAACGTTGATAATTAATATTACTTGAATAAACCTAAAGAATTCCATTCTTAGAACTATTTCAATAAGTAAATTTGACAATTTGCAATTTACAACAATATACCTAGTAATGGGAGAGCTTTCACAGAATAAGGCAATTCACCAATGAAAATGTTTCAAGAGTTTAGTCGTCCGTCCGTTAACTCTCGAAACAATTATTTTATTGTTACTAATTTTATTGTTACTAATTTTATGTTACTGTTTCCTTTTCGATAACTAACCACGAAAACTACCGAACCAATCTAAACAAAATTTTAAACACACCCTCTTTTAAGTTCGAGGAAGGTTTAGCAATAATAAAATCTACCGATTTTCGGTTAATTTATTATTAAGAAAGCGATAATGTGTTGATATAATACGTGAACGCCATTCTAACTGAGAGGTTACAAAGATAGGCTGTTATATAGAGCTTCAAATTCATAAGAAAGTTTGCATACTTTCAATACTGTCAAAAATCTGTTTTGATAAATGTATATAAACATTTTCTAAATATGTGGTGCGATTTGTGGATCCCATTGAGGTTTGAAAATCGAGCGATATGTGGCTAGCGCCATTCTTCAATAGAGTTTACAATAGAGTTGCTAAAACTACGGAACCCATCTCTACCAAATTTAAACTACATTTTCATAGTTCTATCCAGGTTTAGCAATAAGAACATTTACAATAATTCAAAATTAAAGATATAGCGTTGATCTAATATATTTAGCTCCAGCTGGTAGCTCTGTACTTGAGCATCAAAGATAAGAACCATTTTTTAAATATTTAGAATTTAGAACTGCCAAATGATTGTATTAGTACAAAGGGCACCAGAGGGAGGCGAATATCGTCCGCATTGTGAGAACATAGAGTATTATGTTTGTCTTCTTATAGGACCTATAATGGTCGTATATATTACCATATATAATGGAATGCTCGCCATTATTCGCCACATCAGTAAATCACAGCCACTATTTTAAATGCTCTTCCAGCTTTGGCAGAATACCATTGCTGAACAAAATCAAAAGTTTGAGGAACGTTGGAACTACCAAGTGATGCGGAAAGGAAAATAAAAAGACCCTGCGTCCTAGTAATCAGTTACATGAGCTGGGAGCTGTAAATATATCAGATTGATGGAGAAGATGGAAGAAGGAGCTATGTGACAGAGCCGCTATGAGATGTGGCAAGGAGACTCAACAAGTCAACAAGGGGAAGAGATGGGCTCGATGAATGGGGCTCCTCCTCGGGTCACGCCACCGTAACTCATCCCTCCTCCCTCCTCTTTCCTCCTCTCTCCTCCTCTCTCTAGTCCTCTCTCCTCCTCTCTCTTCTCTCTGTCTCTCACTTCACAAAGTCACAACTTAATTCAAAATCGGGCTTTATCTGCATCTTCAGTCCTTTGTGCGCCTCTCCTTCAATGGGCTAAGGGGTGGGGGGGGGGGGCAGCTATATATTAAAAGTTACAGAAATATTTTTAAACTATTCATTCAACAATAATTTAACCTTTTTTGTCTATTTATATTTACACCTGAACATAGAGACATTCTACAAATAAGTATATGTGTTTATATATATATATATATATATATATATATATATATATATATATATATATATATATATATATTTATTGACTGAACCTCGAGAACCTTATTAAACATCTAATTGTAACAGTCATGAAATATATATATATAAAACTTACGATGACTCTGTTTTTCAAAGGTGAAAATTGGCCAGTGACAGAATGACTTGTACAACAAATACAAAACTGACCTTACAAAATTTATCCATAGCTAGGACTTTGACCAACTGACCAAGGATTGTGAACGTGGAAGGACATCTTCGTAAAGTTCTTTAAAAATTGAGTGCTAAAATCAGCCATAGACCATTCTTTTTCTTCCAATTTTCTAATTTAATTTGTAATGTTTTATTTCGTTATTTTATCTTCTAAAATAAATGTTCATGTGTTCAATTTACTGAATCCTGTAATTAATATTATTGTTAACGTTTCAATTTATATGTAAATATGAATAGTAAGGTAGCTAGTTTACCTTTGTATGGAGTCTACCAATTTGAATAAACGGCCCTTTCAAAAGGTTACTTTGAATGGAAAAAATGAAAAAAAAAAATCGGTTTGTGGCTATCATGAACGCGGCCGTGTGTTGTACCTGAATACGTTTATGTAACGGGTTATATTTTCTAAATAAAATATTTTTATTTATGTTTTTTTTTTTTTTTTTTTTTTTTTTTTTTTTTTTTAGAGTTTCTTCACATATGAAGGTTTCTTCACCCAAACTCCTCGTCCAACGCCCTCCTCCATTCTTCCCTATCGGCTGCATCTTCCTCCCTCAACCCGTGTCCAGCCATGCTCTCCTCCACTTTGTCCCTCCATTGGGTACGAGGTCTTCCTCTCCTTCTCCTTCCCTCGGCCTCCCATTCCATTAACATTTTCGGGATCCGTTCCTTGTTCATCCTTCTCATGGCCATACCACCTCAATCTTCTCTCCTCGATCACTTCCAACACACTCCCTCTCACATTCATCCTCTCCCTTATATCACTGTTCCTAATGCGTTCCACTCTCGATATCCTTGCAGCTCTCCTCCAGAAATCCATTTCCACCGACAGCAGTCTTTCTTCCTGTGCCCTGTTAAGGGTCCAAGTCTCAGAGGCGTATAACATTACACTTTGGACTAATGCGCTATATATTAGTTTCTTTGTTCTTTCAATTATGTTGCTACTCCAGAGAAGAGAATTCAGCATGCCCACAGCTTTCCTGCCATTTCTTATTCTCTTTCTAACCTCGGCATTTGTGGTTCCATTTCTTTCCAGAATTGAGCCAAGGTAACAAAATTGTTCCACTCTATCCACGCTCGCAATTTCAGGCTCTAATATTTCCTCTCTGTCTGTGCTCATATATTTGGTCTTTTTATAGTTAATGTTCAAACCCCAGTTCTTATATTGCTCCGCCACTTTCCTAAACATATAGCTCGCATCTTCTTCGTCCTTATTGTATTTATGTATTTAGGATAAAAGCAAGGAAACTAATAATTATTGTGTTACAATATAACTTTATTAACTATAGGTCTGTGATACGAAAAGTATGACACAAATGGCAAACAAGATACATCGAGATTTCTGATAAACGTTAAATCAATACAGGTATTAACTAACATTGTTTTAATATATGGCAAACTGAACTCGTTGAGCATAAAGCCTGGCGGCAATGAGCGGTATTGTGTGACATCAACATTAAATCTAACTATCATAACTGGTGTAGGAAAATCAGGAACGTTATCGGCTATAATTTTAGCGATGTTTTTAGAATATTTAAACGACCGTAACATAAAGAGTGTAATTTCTGCTAACGTCTTGTTTTGTTATTACAATTCGATTGCTCTTGAGAAGCCCTTTCCAACCATATAGGATCTCTGTATTTGGAATTGGCTTTTCGACGCGTATAGGCCGACTTTAGATATTTTTGATAATATTTTTTATTCTAACAACTTATTATATTCACTGTCACTACTTTAAAGTAATGTATTATATAAAATATATCGATGTTGACGACCGCTGACGATTAAAACTTAAACGAACATCGTAGCTTCTCCGAGTCAAAAGTTATACTAATTTCAAATCTCTAAACTCAGCAAAATAACCTCAACATTACGAGGCTTCACTCCCCCCCTCCCCCCTCCACCGCGCGCGATGCGGTACTGTTCTCTCTTATCGTAATAAATTCTTTGATCCCTTAGCTATCCAGTGGTATAATTTAATTTTAAATGTAGAGGATAGATTCGAAACTACAACGCCAAACTGTATCCCCCGAATTTGTTATTAGGTTTTTTGGATTGGAGGCCTCCAAGAACAACTGTATCTATTTGGTTTTACCATAGTTTAACCTAATTTTCTAAAGTGAATATCAATAGTTCATGATATAAAAATTAATTTTATCTGAAAATATAATTACTATATACCTATGTGAACATTATATATCGTCTGTTATATATAAAATTATATGTATATATATATATATATATATATATATATATATATATATATATATATATATAATTATTAAATTGTAAATACAATAATAGTATGATTATATAATATATGATAATATGATACATGATAATATGTTGACAGAAAGCGGGATGCTGAGCATGGAGCTGGGAGGCCTGGGGGACCTCCACCCCCACTCCATCCAGGTCCACCACAGCATCATATCTGAGGAGCCAAAGAAGAGTGAGTACTATTATATATTATATATTATATAATAATAATAGTCTATAATAATATTAAGCCTAATGAACCGGCTCCGCTATCAATTCAAATTGTAATTCATTGTGGAAGTAATTGTATCAAATTATTAAAATATGTAGGACCTCTACTTATCGTTCTCTACATAGCTTGCCTTATAAAAACAAAAAAATAGTACTGTGCAGGTTCCTTGCAGAAAAATGGAATATTGTCAAGAGAAAGTTTGAAAAATGGGCACTAGAAATAATTTAAAGAGAAACTTGGCTAAGAGACCACAAGGGTTGGCCGGTATGGAGGGGAGAACCAAACTGTTTGCCAACCAACGGCATAGCCTTAATATTGATACCTTACTAGCGGTACCTGTACCTGTACCTGGTCACTGCTACCAGTCCTCTTCGCTTTAATAACCTTCCCCACTGTCGATATTCTGTCGGCAGAAATGCTGTTTGTATCAGATTGCACTTCATATTTTTTTTTTTGTAAACATTTCATAGTGATGAGGTTAAATGAAGCGTTTGTTCTGCTTCTCGCTAAACAGTAATGTGCAACGTGATGCCGGTAGCGGTGGCCTCAGCTGTTCCAGCAGTCCAGTAGCTTGTGGTCAGTGAGGGCTGCAACATCTTTAGTATGCTTTAGTTAGTAGTGGCCTTGACCCCGCCTCACCGCAGCGGTCACCTCTGTACTCTGTTTCATCATCATCAGCAACAATGTTTATCGAAGCAGGCTCTGACTCTGATTTGACATCTCAACTAATATCTAGTCCAGTCAATATACATATTGTAGAGTGCATGAAAATTGCGATTATTTTTGACCTTAGGGCTTCGTTAATACGCCCTGGGGGTGGGCTAATGGTGAGATCCTACGGTCTACCGTTTTCGAGATACAATCGAAAAATCCAAAAATAATCCTTTCACCCCTCGCCAGGGGGCGGGGACTTTTAGTATGTGTACCTTCTAACGAAGCTGTAAAATAAAAAATTATCGCATATTTCATGCACTCTACACCCCTCATTTCAGCACTCCCTGTCCCGTAATATGTACTCCCAAAAGCCTGTAATTGTTCTCAGCCAGTACGTAAATATGTCTCGGCAAAATATGACGATTTTGACATTTTAAGTGGTCTGGCTTGGGTGTATTACGGGACTTAATCAAAATTTAATATATAGGGCCTGATTGTACATCTTTCAATATTTTAGTTGACAAAATCTTCAGATCGGACAACTAGCACAATACTACCACTGTATACATCCTACTCTAATAGCAACAGTCATCACTCCATATCTCCACTACATTTTTTTAGTTTAGTTTCAGAATTATTTTATTTTTTGTATTTTCTGACTATTTTACTAACATCTCCGGTAATTATTTTCGTATCTAACCATTATTCCAATATGTAATACTTAATAACTAAATTAGTTCTGTGGGCATATTAAACAAACATTTTCCCTAAACAAGTAAAGATAGCAGAAGAAATGCATTAAAAAAAGAATAATTTTTGAACTGAAAAGTAAGCACTTGGGGGATTTCCTTTCCACTATTATACTATACTTACAATCTATATGACTCCATGAACTTTTCTATTTGCTGTTGAAAGAAGAGATGAAAGATGTTATGGGGAACTATCCGGATGGCAGTGGTTTACATTTATTATATATAGTTGTATATTGGGGTGAATAGGAGGTCGCTGGCGGGCAGCGCTCCTCACGGCCGCTTTTGGAACGTATCGGCTCATAGCATTGGCTCAATATCTAACATTATTATTTAGGTAGCGTTGATGTGGACGAGGCAGGTTGAGGAAGGCAAGATGGCAGAGGTCCATAATGGATCTCTGCTAGGAGCCTTATCACCCCTTCCCTTATCATTTATATTATTTATTCCTTCTAGCTGAGGAGGCGATACCTGATAGGAGCGACCTCTGCATCTCTTCTCACTTACTACATTACCTTCTTTGTTTCAGAAGATGGAGCACACGGCGGCCACCAAGAAGGTAAGCTCCTCTTATAACAATTCCATTTTATTATACTCACTTATCAATATATCTTCGCCATTTCTCTTCTTCAAATCGGTGCAAAAATTTATATTTATTTTTTTTTAATTCATTGTTTTTGTTTTTTTATTTATTTTTATTTTTATTTTTTTTATAGAATTCTAAACAATAACTAAAGTATAGAGCTTAGGTCTAAACGAACTACGATGTTAAAAATATATATATATATATATATATATATATATATATATATATATATATATATATATATAAAACCGTTTTATATTTCGCTCGGTCTTTAATGTCTTCTCCTCGGCAGCGATCATACATCCAGAGGATGAAACTTAAATAATTTCCAAACCGATGGAAGACATATCGCCATAGCAGAAATGGGAAGGAACCACAAAGCTGGGACCAGAAATACACAGGAGCGAAGGGGCCCTCCAGAGGTAGGTCCGGCTCCTGGAGAACTGGAAGGAGATTTATGCCCGTCGTGAAGTAATAGCGTGAACATGATATGGAAACATTTAGGGCTCTCGTGAGCTCGCTCCATTCCCATCTACTCTCACCATCTACCTCACCATCTACCTAAACCATCTACCTAAACCATCTACCACTCTTCCTTCAGCGCCTTTCTTCATTACTGCTGGTCGCCCGAGACCGCTTCGACACCTCATCAACCCTCAACGATTCCACCCCAATAATAGTTTTTGTTTTGTTTCGGAACGGTTTAAGTAAGGCATAAAAAGTAAACAAATCGTATCAATATTGAAGGAATAAACTATGATTCAAAATTATTTTTCAAAAAACAATAATGTTGTAACAACAATAATGACAAACTAACTCAATTCTCTCTCTTCCCCCCTTCACTGACAAAAACAATATATCAACAATATAACCTCTACCCTATCCTCTAATATATAATATATAATATCCTCTATCATCTACTCATTTAATATATATATATTACATTTTAAAATTAAAATTATCAAGTTACTTTAATTTTTTTTTTCCTTTAAGCCCCTTATTTTCTTAATAAGGTAATATTTAGTACTTTAAGTTTTCTCTGTAACTTCATTAATAATGAATTTAAAACAAATTTTAATAGTTAAATTAAATTAACAATTAATCATTTTTCAAAATAAATAATGTGGCGATAATTTGAGGGTTTCAAGGCTCTAGGGACTAATGTTATATAACAAAAAGTATTTTCCATAAAATTTCTAATCCGAAAATTTGACAATTTTTAATGCTAGAGTGTGTCAAAATGTTACATTTTTGAGAGGGAAAAAAATGTTAGATTTTTGTCGAATTTTAAAAGAATTTTACATCAATAAAGTATAGACCTGCAGTGAAAAGTCAAACCCATGGCATAAATCGATAAATTGAATAAAAAGTATTTTTTTTTTTTTTTTATAAATTATTTAAAATGTATTTGTTGTTGCTATAATTATACAGGGTGTCCAAAAAGGGTATCGGGTATTTGTTACTTCGATAAAACAAAAACTTCTTAAATAAAATAAAAAGTTTCTTGTTAATTATTACAATATAAAGTGGAAAATTATTTGGAAAAGATGGTGTTATTTAAATGGTGACCGTTATGCTGCTGGCACTCTTCTAATCGGGGACGAAGATTGGCGATCACATGCTGACACATAGCTCTCGATAGCGCTTCCATTTCTGACATCATGTTTTGCTGCAGGCGTCGGATTATTCTCATAGACCTTACTTTTAAGGTATTCCCTTAAAATAGTAAAGCTACTAGAATTTCAATGTTTCAACTCAAGAAAGTGGTTTCAACAAGATGGGCCCACTTGACATACATCAAATCAAGCAATGGAAGCTGTTAACGAATTATTCCCTAATAAGGTCATTTCGCGTAGGGGTAACATCAACTGGCCTCCCGTAAGCCTTAACCTTTACTATTTTAAGGGAATACCTTAAAAGTAAGGACTATGAGAATAATCCGACGCCTGAAGCAAAACATGAGGTCAGAAATGGCAGGAATATCGAGAGCTATGTGTTAGCATGTGATCACCAATCTTCGTTCCCGATTAGGAGAGTGCCAGGAGCATAACACTAACCATTTAGATAACATCATTATTTCTAGATAATTTTCCACTTTACATTGTAATAATTAGCAATAAACTTTTTATTTTATTTAAGAAGTTTTTGTTTTATCGAAGTAAAAAAAGAGTATCGGATATTATACTCTTTTTGGACACCCTGCATATCTCTGGTCATTGTTCTTAAGTAGTTGATCATTCCGTTAAGTTGATCATTGATGAACTCTTGGACTGTTTACAATATTGCTACAAGTTGCTAACTCTTGGACTATTTACAATATTGCTACAAGTTGCTAACTCTTGGACTATTTACAATATTGCTACAAGTTGCTAACTCTTGGACTATTTACAATATTGCTACAAGTTGCTAACTCTTGGACTATTTACAATATTGCTACAAGTTGCTAACTCTTGGACTATTTACAATATTGCTACAAGTTGCTAACTCTTGGACTATTTACAATATTGCTACAAGTTGCTAACTCTTGGACTATTTATAATATTGCTACAAGTTGCTAACTCTTGGACTATTTACAATATTGCTACAAGTTGCTAACTCTTGGACTATTTACAATATTGCTACAAGTTGCTAACTCTTGGACTATTTACAATATTGCTACAAGTTGCTAACTCTTGGACTGTTTTGCTATTCCATACCTTGCGCCGATGCTGTTTGCAGCCCAGGGCGCTATTCTTTAACTTTAATCCCACTTATCTCAAAAAATCATTTTTTGAGTTTTGCCGCTATTGCAGTCCATGAGCGATGTGCCATTGATTTTAGGCATCTCAATTGTTCGTTATACGGAAACTACTAACCGGTGGAACAAGGAGTTAATGAAAATTTAAAAAAAAAAAATACTAATTTGATTGTTAAATGCGATACTTCCAGGCACTTAGATAGGACACAATATTTATATGTTATGTCATTACATTTTTAGTAAACAATATTTTGTACATTGTGTAAAATGTGGCATCCATTGCTACCGGATTTGAGATTTAAGGAGTCGTTTCGGGTGAGAGCGATCACAGCGGAACCCTTTAGCCGATAATGGCCGCGGTGTGTGATCTACCGCTCCCAATAATTGGCGGTAAGCGGTTCTCCAGCATTCGCATCATCAGCTGCCTATAAATCAGAATAGAGTATAGAGTAGGGTATAGTGTATAGTGTATAGTGTATAGTGTATATAATGTATAAATCAGTAGAAAGGTATATAATAAATCAGAAGAGCGGGCGAGGAGCAGAGGCCAATATATAATAGGCGGTCGGTCGTGGGCAAGCAACGGCAGCGTGCCTCCTTTATAATGTATATCAGTTCTCCGTTCCTCCGCCGTCATGACCCCCCCCCCCTCCCCGCGGCACACATTCCCGCCAAATGATAAAACGGCTCTTATCATTGCCGCGCCAATAAACAACCCGCCCCCTCGCCCTCTGTTATTAGCCGCCACTAGCTGTGTACAATAAAATTCAAATTGATGACGGGGCGGTTATTGCTTTGGCAGATCCTCTCCGCTCACAATCTAATTCCACTCCGCTTCACAAAAAACGAGGGAAAAACAGAGATACAACGGTCGGCCGCTAGGTGTCACTGGTGTCGCTGGCTGAGGCCTCAATATCCGCTTCCACACAACTCGGGACCCTCAGCGATATATCGATATGATAACGGGAGGGGAAGGACAGTATCGTTCAGTAGCAATCCATTCATTTCGAACGGCCACCTATATTTGTTTATTTAGCAGACCGTGCCGACAAATTACCATTATAGATATTATATTTTGACCGAGTGGTATTGAGAAATAGATCTGTTTGCAGGTTAGCTGCTCCCCATTTCGCGCTATGAAAAGCCGATTTAACCGTAAAGTGGAATTATAAGAGGAGTTACGTAAGATCGCGAGTTCAGGCAAATTCTGCAAAAAGTTGAAAGCTCTACTAATCCATCGGTCGTGGCGGCTGTGACCGTAGTTTAGTTTAGACAACTAAACGCTTTGCGGGTTGGTAAAGTCCCCATCCAGAGGACATCCCGATCCAGCCATCCACACTATATATATGTATCATAATACCCACCAGAGGGTAACCTCTTATTGATTACTCTAGTTCATTCATATAGTTAATAATATAGTTCTTCATAATTATTCTCTGTATTATGTTTTTAAACCAACAAACTTTATGGTTGCTCGTAGATATTTAATAACGGAATCGAATAAACCTGCAATATAATCAACTAAAACATAAAAAACCTGAAATGTACATTAAACCTATTTTATTGCAAAGATGCTCGGTTGTTGAGATATTATTGTAGGTAATAAGATGTATAATTGTATGTATAAGGAGAACACGATCCTGTAATGAGCACATTCTAGTGTCGTTCTAGTGGCATTTAGTTTATTTTCAAAGAACCAGCCGATGCGGGCAGCTTTTGAATAAAGCGATGGCAAGTCTCCTCTTGAAATAGTTTCGAAATCGTCCCGGAAGGTGGGAGGGAGGGGAGAGCATTCCCTAAACTAAATCTAAATCTAAATGGCGGGATCGAGACGGTTCGAGAACAAGTCAAATGGGACAATTGATTTATTGCAGTCCGGTTTCTCAAGACAGAAAATAGCCGAGAATGACGAATCGAATGATATGCCTCCTTCTGGCTTGCCACACCGTCTCTCTCCCTCACTCCCTCTCTCCCCCTCTCTCTCCCTCCCTCCCCCTCAGAGCTGTCCTCTCTCGATTGTTAAACAAAGCCTCTGTGTTCTACGTTACATCTACTTCAAACGATTTAAATAATTATCTCGTAACTTACTACGGATGTATAAAATTTAATTAAAGAGCTCTAGCCAGTTAATTTTTACTAAAAAAAAATAAATGAATAAATAAAATCAAATAAATTGTACATATTGACAATTTCGTATTTTGACAAGTTGTTTGTCTATTGTGAGCATAACGTCCTTATGTACTCCAACTAGGCTATTAGGCTATAAACAAGACTAGACGTATCCTTACATATTGTGATGTAGGCTTGGGAAGGGAGAGAGTAATTTCGTAGGTCCGCCAAGAAATAAATTTTATTCCGCACAGGTGAGATTCGAACCCACGACCTTCAGTTTCAAATGTGCCCCAACTCACTCGACCATCGAGTCCCGTCTGTTTCGAAAATTATTATAATCTACAACCCTTTTATAAAAAGTGAGATGGAAGAATTTGAATGAAATTAGCTTCATATGTTAGCACATGTTCTATTAGAGGACGCAAATAATTCAGTGGAATGAGGTTGAGCAAAATATATAATTTGGTTGTTATATATAGTATTATAGTATATAGTATATAGTATTATAGCCCAATCAATGAGTCCTGAAATGAGGGACGTAGAGTCCATGGAATATCCGATAATTGGTGACTTGACAGCTTCATTAGGAGTAGTCAGATGGTAAACATACTAAAAGTCCTCGCCCCTTGGGGTCAGCTAACGGTGGGGGAGGGGAGAAGTTAAATTTTTTTGGTTTCTCGATTATATCTCGAAAACGGTTGACTCTAGAAAAATGTGTTTCAGATAAACATTAAAGCTAATTAAAGTTTCTATAAAATGGATTCTATATAAATTTGTCGTAATTCAAACCGTTTTCGAGATATTTGTTATTGGAAATCGGCGATTTTCGGGAAAAAACAAACGTTACCTCACTTTTTGTCAAACGTTTGCTTCAAGTATCTTCTAAAATCGTTTCTCAGGAAAAGTGCCAGAATCAAAATTGTAGGAGAGTAAATTTAATTTAATTTCAAATATACGTTTCTGGTATTTGAAAAAAATGTTTAGCAAAAAGTGAGGGAAACTTTTTTTTATTTCTAAAATACTCGATTTTTAATAAAACGAATATCTCGAACTGAAAACGGTTTAAATTTCGACAAATATGTGTATTATTAAATTTATAGCAATGTAATTATCTTCAATGTTTATTTAAAACATATTTTTCTAGGGTCCACCGTTTTTTTTACACAAAATTGGGACCTTCTCCCTTCCCCCACCGTTAGCTGACTTCTCACTTTCAGTATATTTACCTTCTAACTATTCCTAACGAAGCTATGAAGTCAAAAATTATCGCATATTTCATGCACTCTACACCCCCTCATTTCAGCACTTAACGGGTCGCAATTTTCTGCGAAAACACGTTTGTTGGTACTCATTTAGCTCAGTTCCGAAACTAATTGTTCGATTAAAAATTTATATTTTTTATCTAAATGCTCGTTAAATTTGCTATAAGAATTTATATATTAAATTTTGATCAAGTCCCATTAAATACCCATACCAGCACGTTAAAACTACTATTTTGAAATCCAATTTTTTTGGCATACTTTTCATTATAACTCCAAAATTATTTGCCAGATCTGAAATTTCTTTTTTTCAACTAAAATCTGGTTAAATTTACTATCAGGCCGTTTATATGAAATTTTGATTAAACCCCGTAATACACCTCAACCCTAAAGCTAAATATGTATGTTTTGGCCAAGTATGACGATATTGACATATTCAGTGGGCTGGTTTGAGTGTATAACGCGACTTACAATTAATCAAAATTAAGTCGACGGGGACTTTTAGTATGTTTACCTTCTAACTATTCCTTACGAACCTATGAAGTAAAAAATTATCGCCTATTTCATGGGCTCTACAATGTGTTTATTAACTGGACTAATATATGTATCTCTAAAGTTAGCCATAAAGTTTAAGAATTATTATTCCAAGATTTTTTTCTTAGGTCTTCTTTTTCTTGGTTTTCGCCAGGCCAACAAGGCCAGATGAAGTTATTACATTGTTCCTCCTCAGGTCGGTCCTTCCTAATAAGTCAACAGATAAAATAACTGAACTATAATCCTTCCGATAAAATAACAACTAACTATAATCCTTAGTTAGTAAATGTGCTCTTAATTTTAAGTAAAAATATTGCTGTGTCCTCAGAGCATGTTGGCTAATAGATTAGCTGTAAATATCATGCCGCTTTCAGGCTAAAAATAACTTAGAAGTGTAGGAGAGGTTGTAGATGGTGTGGACCGGAAGAGGTCGCCGTGCCGAAGAAGTTGAAGACCTCACTCCAGAGAGCTGGAAGCAGGAACGAACCGAGAACTATGCGGGCCTCAGCTCCTTGGTAATTGGGTTCGGATCGTGATCTAGAGATTAACAACCGCGGCGCAGAGGGTCGGGGGTACGGCACACAGCGCTTATTGAACCTGTTTGTACCTTCCGCTCTTGCTCTATCAGTCGTTTGCATAGTGTTATCATAGTGTTATCATCACTAGATGTTCTATATCCACTCTTCTACTGATGGCAAAATAAACCGAAAATAAAGATTAAAATGAATAGAAAGAAGAAAAGAGCTACAAGTTGGTATTTCATTTGAGTATTTTAATAATTGCATACAATTGAAGGGGTTGCTGTATAAGATCCATCGTTGGGCTCCCCAAGACCTCTCTGGTTAGCACCTCATCTACTCGTGTATTAACAATACCTAGAAAATAGTGCAATGGCTGTTGTTGGACTATTAAAGAAATGTTTCAGATGGATTGCCGAGGTTATAATATAGGCTAATATATAGTTGTATAGTTATCTGTTACCTTGTGATCTTGTTATCTGTTACCTTGTTATCTGCTATTCGTATCGCATTTTGGGCCATTATTTATTATCATCAAAAATTATTCCATCATAACGAAAAAGAAAAATGAAATTAATTGACAAAATTCAAATTAATAAACGAGATGCATTTAGTACGAATGGTATTTAGTAAATAAAATATATTAACTAATAATATAAATATAAAGAATTTAATAGAGTGGATTCGTTGGAAATAGAAGTATCGTGCAGAAGATGTAGATGTGTTGTGGAGGTATTTTAGCTATCATTATTACTATAGAAGATGTTGTAGATGTGTTGTGGGGGTATGGAGGGCGTTATTATAGAGGTGTTGTAGCTAGAGAGCCTTTGGGAAAAGCTTTAGTTATCTCTGGGCTGGCGGAAGTTGGCGAGGTCAGGAGATCGCTCGCTGGGAGCACGCTTAGTCATTGGAGTACAGGCTACAACATAACATTGGAGTAACTGTGTACAATATAACATTGGAGTACAGGCTACAACATAACATTGGAGTAACTGTGTACAATGCGGGAACACCAGCCCTAAATCAATTGTCTAAAAGAAATTTTTAATTATTTTTATGACTGCAAGAGCCGACTGTTTCTTGTTGAATCTCTATCAACTAACAATAAATATTATCTCTTATTTTTCCTAAAGATGAAATTCTCACAGTGGTCAACAGGAAGTTGGCATTTAAAAATCTATGAAATTCACCTCTAAGAAAAATATATTTTAATATGTTTCTTACTCAATCACTAAAAATATTAAAATTAGCACCTTTCTCTCCTTAGTGTGGTTTAAGAACTAATTCCAGAGCATTGTAATTACGAATTATGAATTTGATTTCCCCGTTCACCGACACCAACTATACTCTAAGTTTAAATGTCATTAAAAGGCTAGCTGCCATATTATAACAATTTAATAATTCAATTGGCGATGGTAACAATAGTAACAACTGCAGATTTTTGATAGTTCGGACAGAAATCACTAAGGTATTTAAGATGTCCTACTCTGGCCAAAATGGTAACCATAACAAAGCTCTTCGACTTCCATCATTGACAATAAGTTACACGAAGATTTAAATACGCCCTTGTTCAATCGATTTTCATACCAACTTGTTGACATCCAGGCGGCTTTGAGGACCACCACAGAACGACATTAAGGAATGATCCAAGGGAAGGCAGGGCACTAACTATGAAATCCCTCATTGTTGTTGCAATTACATCCGTGGATTTAGGAAATATATTTATCCTATATTTAATATATTCATGGAAATATATTTAGCATATTGTTGCTTCCTGACCACCTCATGGTGATGGTGCTCACCTGTACGCACATGAGCTAAAGACAGTAGGCTGATATCTCGCGGGACTACACGGCTAATAATTAGGAAGATTCCAGGGTTCGTGTAATGAATGGCTGTAACAGGAAACAGAAGAAGATCGCTGGGTGTCAAAGCGGAAGTTGGCGTCCATGGTGGCGGTCCGGTGCTCTATTGGCTGGCCCTCTTCTCAGCTGTGCCCTCTCCCACAACTAATTGCTACCTTCGTAATGGCAACGATAACACGCTATTATTTTCTATTGTAGCATATTGTATTATACGTCTCATTATAAGATAATATTACAATAATGGATTCTTAGGCCAGTACGCTGCCTTAATGATTTCATATCATTTCAGAATGCTCTTTTCAATTAGGGAATGTTCTCTAGGCGGTACTACGGTTAGCTGAGTGTTGACTATGGAACTTGCACTAACATCCTGCAGAATCAAATTTTATTTTCTCCTCCCTCCTAACCTCAATAATGAGACAAACGGGTTAATATTTTGGTTAAAAGCGAAACACAGATAATGGGCAATATCTTACAACAACTGTATGTATTTAATAAACGAGAATAAAAACATGAGTAAAATGAAGTATTTTCCTTCCCTAAATAAATAATGTTTGACAGTTTGGAGGTGTCGAGAACCAAGACGTCTCCATCTTTTCTATTTCACGAGATGCTATTTCTTCCCTAATTATAGCGTAATTGATGGGAAATTGATTAGAGATTGTCCATTGACTTTGTGATCCATTGTTATAACGGCCAGCACCTGCTATTTCATTCTCTTCGGTTTCTTCGTGGCCCCCCCCCTATTAGAATAACTTCATAGGTTTTGGATATCGATAAAATTTAATAGAAGTAATGTTGGTCCATGTATAGGAATTCAGTTCCCCCTATCTCTGGTAAAATTATAATATTTTCTTTGGGCTCTTCATTAAATCTCTGGGTCCATTAAGTGTAAATTGGAAGGTGCGCTAAGTTATTGCCTCTTTCTTGGAATACTCCGTCACCTTGGCCAGAATACAACAATCCATTGGCCCTCCGACCAATATGGAGCCGGGCACCAGCTCCTCCTAGTACCACAAATTAATTTATTCTTCTTTTAGATTTCATCTTTATCCGGTACAGAACTTTACCCCTCCCCCTCCTTGTCCTGGGCTGGATGATGATAATAATGATAATGATCCTTGTAGTGCTTGTAGCTGTTCCTTTTGGTCAACAGGAGGCAGTGATTGATCTCGGTGAGGAAGTTGTCCGGCCGTCTTCATCATTCCTCCTCACTCATTAAATAGTTCTTCATCCAGTGAGATAATTTATTTGTTGTCAATTGAATTATAGGTAAGATTCTTTGAATCATAATAATCCATTCCCCTGTGTCTCTAGACAACGTTCTAAATTGTTTGAATTAGAAAATGGTTTTCAGCAGTCATAAAACAATGGTTGCGAAACTCTTTCTTCAAAAAGGATACCGAAGATATTACAGGTCCTTGTCTTCAGGGTGACATATTCCCTGGATGATTTCTAAATCAGTTGTGAGGCTCCTTACTGTCGCTTTTCGAAAACAGATGGTGGGAGCCTGCGGTGAACAATGGCCAGTCACACAGTACCATAAGTACCCTGCCCCGATGGTACAAAGTGCCCTGCTACACGATATCCTCCTTACATGATCCCACAGGACATTCACGTAACCCGTTTCACCGCTAATTCCGAACGATGGGAACAGTTAATCCGGGCTTATAGGCATGTCAGAATGTTATTCTAAATTATTGGTGATTTAGTGTAAGATTGAGATTGAGGAATGAGGAGCGAGAGGGCGGAAGAAAGGAGGGGGGGAGCGTCGTGCTGGATCGTGGACAGCGGACAGTGGTTTCTCGGAAAGCGGTTGGGATTGAACTGAATATATTTTCATTAGAGACAAGATGACAATCAGTGAGTGAACCGTTCGCTATGCAAATAGCTCCTTCTCCTCGGGGCTATCTCCTTCCTAGCTCGAAGCTACTTTTAAATTAGCCGTATTATGAATGATAAATAGATCTCTTAATTAAACACGTTTTGTAGAAATATCAAATTGATAGAGAGTCCAATGTCCTCTCATAATTCAATCAACAGATCTTCAATGTTGTGAATCCGAACCCAGGGCAATTCTCTTCTTAATAGATAACTAATGTAACAATGTAACAATGTGAGAATGTGAGAATGGTTGTAAAAAGTTAGGAGTTGTCGCATGGCTCAAACGATAGAAGAAATAGTATACTTTCACACGTCAAGTTTTTTTTTAGTTCCTTTGTTAGCTGACAATGGAGCATTTGGCCAACATAGCTCATTTAGTTAGCCCCTCATATCTCTCTTCTAGAACATTTTCCGTTCTTTCCTCTCTGTGCCGAGGGTTCATTGCCGGCTAGGGACCTTATCACCTACCAATGGCTTACACACCTTGCTGCCCTGACATTACATTACATAACACCTACATATCCTCTGCTCGGAGGTTAAAGTCACCGAGTGCAATTTTTTCTAAATTCGACAAAAAGTCATTGTGTGTTAATATTATCATTTCCTATAAATATAAAAAGTCACCAAGTGAATATAACTGCTATATACCCACATTAGAGAATGAGAAAATTCACTATATAACTATCTGAGAAATGTTTAAGGAGCATATTCCCGTTTGAATATTGAAACGGAAAAGATTTGATTTTGTTACTTAATGACTTATACCCCCAAGCAGAGGATAGTATACATCACATGATACTGTGGTGGATGTTTAGCGGAAATAAATTGTCTTATATCTTATTAAAAGATATAAAAATAGTTCAGAAATAAACGGAAGAGAGGACCATCTTACAATTATCTTACGCCACCCATCTTACAATCAGATTGTAATTTTATAGATATAAAAACATGTTGTAACTGATACAACATACACTTACACTTACACTTACACTCTATTACATCCTACTTTTTTAAAAAAAATATTTTCTCTTTAAATGACTTGTTGAAATGTTGAAAAAATAATAATAATACTAATAAAACTTCCAGGGGCAGGAGTGCCATACTTTATTATGACTTAACTTAGAATCTTCTATTATCAACTATTATTACAATTTTATTATTAATTTTGTTTCTAATAAAGGAGGCGGGGGGATGTAATGAACTGTAGATTATGTTTTATTAGTTTTTATCCCGTCTTTAGCTCATTTTGTTTATATTACCCCAAGGCCGGAAAAAAATAATTACGATTCAGTTTGTAATTTGTAATTTAAGGTAATGTAAGAAATAGCTGTTTATAGAAAGCTGTAATAGTACAGCTTTGTCCGTTAGTATTTGTGATTAGTGATTAGTGATTTGTGATCGGAGCGGGGAGGTGTCATTTCTCGTCTCAGATGGTTAATGGCTACCGAACTCAAGAAGACGTCTTTACATAGAAAATTATGGAACTTAGGAAAGAAGAGTATCTGTTTCCTATTTCTTCTAACGACCCCGATCGTCTTCTAACAACGTTCATGTCGTTGGCTTTGTCATTTTACAAAAATCTAGAAGGCTTAGGCTTAGATCTAGAAGGCTTGGACCGTGGAGGTTCAGGTTCAGTTTCTGGAGACGATAAAACTATTAACAGATATATCCACTTGCAATTATATCCTAAATATTTAAAGCGAAAAATATTCGATTTGTAGGAATGTTTAAATATTTCGATGTTCTATACTATTTTACAAAAATCTGTTTTTAGAATTGTGTTAAAGTAAAATTAAAGCGCTCAACTGTAATAAGAAAGGAGATATTTTTTTTGTTAGTGGCATCAGATGTTTCTACCCCAAATTACTCTTGATCACCAAATTTATTTTGAGATAATCAATTCATAAAATTTTTCAACTGACAAAAATCTTATTATTAGTAATAGAGATAGACTGGGCTAAGTATTACGTAGGCATTGCCAGGCCAACAGCATCCTGTTATGTTACAATACAGTATGATTACATGTCTCCTATCTTCTTAACTTTATCCCCTCAATAATATTCTTTGGCGAGAATCGCAACAATTTTTTTTTATTTTAAGCCAATATTTATAGGAAATAATTAAAGGAAATGCCCTATTGCAGATCATTGGGCATGCAGGTCATTATGAAAATGGCCGAGTTAAAGGAGTAAAACCACAACTCTATCATAATATTACCATGATACGTATCAAAAAGTTTATAGTGGAAGGTTGTTCTATGTTCTATATGCACAACTGATTAGTAATATAGACAACTGCTAGCCTACTAAATATATAATATATAGTATATGTTACTAACATCACATATCGTGACCTTAATCTTTACTCTCCTAAGTAAAGAACTTAGAAGGTAATGTGAACTAATAATTGATTTTTATCGATACAAATCTAAATCTTGTTTTGTATCAGTCTGTTGCGAGTTATTTTCTAAATATTTTTACGCAAAGCTGTAATTTTACCCAGTACTATTGCACTGTTAAAGTGCTTGAAATTTACGTAAAAACATAATTGGATATTAAATTCCTAATTTTAAGATATGAGTGTTTTATTCAGATGTCACTCTGGCGGATAATGGACTGCGTTATCAGTCGTTACAACCAGCAAGGAGATATAGAAATAGAGCTGCTATTGAGATAGGGCGGGGCTACAGGCAGGTGGGAGCAGTATTCCCCCACCACTATACTACCCAGGGCTAGCCTAGTTCCCAACTCACCAACATTATTTTAGACTCCTGCTGATGCAGTTATATGTAATGAAATTACTTCAAACACAGAGTATCATTTTTTACTTAAACTTTGTTAATAAAAAGGATTTTTATTTAATACAAAAGTTATAATTACTAATAAAAATTCAAATATTTCAAAGTATTGTGATACTTTTGACGTGGAGTTTATTATAAAAAAGTAATTGCATTTAACACCATCGCGAATTATTTGACTAGATACAATGAAAGAATTTTGCGTTAGTCACCTATGAAAGCTAAGCTGCTTATCATTTTTAGTCCCAGTCTTGTTGTTCTTACATCCAACTGCAGCACAAAGAGGCATACGTAATGTGGAATGAATTTATAAACAAAATAAAAGCTCAACGAGAATAGGTTTACGTAAAAAATAAGAAATTAAAAGCAAACATTTGTAACTTTAGTTGAAACTTTTGAGGTTAGGGTAGCATAGTGGAAGGGGAAGGAATCCCACCCCCACTCCACTCGTGACTGCTCTATTGTACCATATATCTCCTCGCTGGTTACAACCCTATCTATGGAGATATTCTTTATGTCACCATTTACTTTTAATAACGTTATTTATTACCGTACGTTACCTGTCATAATATTTGGAGGTTGAATTGCTGCTCTTTCACACAACCAAAGGCACGATTTTTTTTAATAAACCTGAAACATCAGAATAACTTTTAAATCATTGAAATTTCAGTCTCCTAAAAACCTCTAGCAAAAACAAAGGTTAGGCCGCCTTATCAATTAAGCACAATATCAAAAAATAAGAAATCGATATTTTGATGAGGCAGTAATGTTTAGTGCGACAGAAATAATTTTATCGATTTAATTTGGTTGTATCTTGATTGCTAACTTGAAAAGTATGACGTATATATAAACCTCTGCCACTCAATACTGTAACATGTAAATTGATATTATAGTAAACTTTACTGTTTTAAATGTTCCTAGAACTATCAAAATGATGTAGTCAAAATTTGGTATAGATGGATTCAAGATTCGCCATAGCAAACCAAAACACATATCGGTGGATTTTTAAACATCCGTGGGATCTTCACTTCACATATTTACTTAGATATTTATAGAACAATTTATTTGAATTAAACAAATTTTATCATCGTTTTCCAGCTCTATATGACACTGTCCCTTTGTAACCTCTCATAAATGGTACTCGCCACCTATCGGTCAATTACCAAATTTCACTGCGCACCACATATTTATCGCTTTTTAGTAACGATTTAATAGAAAATATGTAAATTTTATCATTGCTAAAACTTCCTTGAACTATGAAGATTGGTAAAGATTGGTTTCGTAGTTTTCGCGTTTACTGATCACTGACGAAAAAGGCTTGTCCTTTTATATAACAGTATAGATATAATATCAATACTTTCATTAGATCCTCGTTAGCTAGGAGGGCCAGGAGATTGCCTCGGCATATATTTAGTATGAGACTAGTTCAGTTTATTAACTCCAGTCCAAGTTACATTTACAACTATTAATAAACTAATAAACTTTATAATCTATGAAACCTTTACTACAAATAAAGTAGAACCTTAAAGCATTAGGAAAACGTTGGTGCTATCGAAATAAATTCCAGTCCTTTTCATTCCTTAGATGAACTAGTATTTATATTTCTAAACTGTTCCAGCACTGTGACGGTAGTATACCATATATTGTAGCCAGCTGATTGTATAGCTTTAGCAGCCAGATGGGCCTCCCAAGAACCAATCAAATTAGAGGCCACTCAACACAATAACAATTAGTTTTACAAATTACCTCATGTAGAAGATCCGGAAGAACCTACTTTATCACTAACCTCCCCCCAAAACTATTTTCTCGCGAACAAAATTATCCGATTAGTTTTTTCCTTTGCCAACAGGTTCCCCTTTCCTCCTCATTACTAATCTACATTGTTGCCCTCAGCAAAAGAAATTGTGGATCTAACGCGGTTTATCTGCTCCATTCAAATAGAAAGCAGCCAATCGAAACAATAACAATAACCAGGCTTTAGAGCAATATTAAAAAAATAGTCCTTTGTTATCAGGTTTTAAAGCCGAGAGTTGATAATTGGATTATAGTTTGCCGAATACTTAACAAATTTATTGTTATCCAATTGGCTCTGGGTCAAAGAGACTGGCTAAAGTTAGCGTGGGTAGTAGCATTGTCAGGACGGTTTTTAAAAAAATATCCTCCCAGAATATTGGTTTTTAACTTTTTGTTTAATATTAATTACAGTTTAAAATATGACAAACTCATAAAATTAAATCTCAAACCCCGTTCAATTTTTTTTTGGTCGACATGGCCAGAACACTTGTTCTGATTGTTTGAAAGATAAATTAAAAATAGCTTTTTGTTTTTTAATTAAATATCTTCTAGGCTCCCAGTTGTGGCGGGGAACAAGTAGACGCCTCTTCTCTGTTCTGAGGCAGGTGAAATGGTAAGGCACCTCCTATAGGAGGAGTGTGCCCAATTAGCGATAGTCGCTCTCCAACTGCCACTGCCACTACGATCATCGCCGCCAGTGCCATCACAATACTGCTATTACTCTGCCATAAACCCTCCACCTCTGTCATTTTTTGTTACAGTCGCTGCCGAACCAATTAACCCGCAAAAACACGTGCCATGTCAGTGCATTTAGGTCTTCTTCATCTTCCACTTGTCCAGGTGTCTAGGGAGTGTTGCAATAGTCTGCTTCATAGGGAGATATTGCAATGAGCCCAGACATTCCCCTCACTACCTTCCTCTACAGTATATTCCCCTAACGGACATCCGATCTACAGGCAGCTCACCAGCCAGAAGTTATTGCTGCTCCAGGACCATAAAGCTCTTATCAGTGACCGCCTCTGATTGGGCAGAGCTGAGGCCGATCTTCAATCCTTGAGAGCTGGTCTCAACTAAAATGTATCTTCTATTGTATCTATTGTATATATTATGTATCTATTAATGTACCTATCAAATATAGTTACAGAGAAAGAATGATTACAACAATGTAATTATTGTCCTTGGTCCTCACCAACAGGAGCAATATAACATTATAGGCTAAAGACAATATATTTATGTATAGATATTGATAACAATTAATAATTCAGAGATAATAATAAAACTAACCAGGAGGCAGTTCTCCCTTAAATCCGTTCCATGCGCGAACTTTCACCTTTAATGGCCAGATATAAAACTAACCACTAACCACTAACCACTAACCACTAACCACTTAGCACATAACCAGATAGCAGCACTACAGGCTCAAACAACACTTTGTCGACTTCACGGTTTTCCTTTCAATAAGTTATATTGTCGGTCTTAGCCGAACCCAATACCTAGCCTAAGTAATGATGACATTAATTTTAGCTATCTCTACACGGTGTAACTATCTACATTAGGTCTTCTAACGACAGATACATCTATGCAGATTCAAATAACATTTGACATTTATTAAAAAGTATTATTGAAGGATAGTTGGAATGTTAAGTCCACCGATCGTTGGCTTTGTTTCTTCTTCTTTTGAGTTTTGATGGAGTCAAGTTGGATGGCCCTGGGCTGTGGCCGGGCTAGATCTAACTGCAACCATAGTTCTTTTCTATCAACCGAGGCCAAACCTAAACAGAAATCACCTTTGACACTTTGAGGGTGTTCCATTAACTCCAGGGCCAACATTAAAAATTAAGGGGCCTATAAGAGTGTGTATGTATATATATATATATATATATATATATATATATATATATATATATATATATATATATATATATATATATATATATATCCATCCATCCCTCCTCACATCAGACAAGCTAAAATCCCTGAAAACATTCAAATATTTCTATTTCCAATACCTCCTTCTCATTCAAGCTGACGCTTGCTAACTATCTACCTACTTAGTCAAAAATTATTATTGCATTGCTGGATTTAGTTCTGGAATAATTGAGATTCCTTTTAATACAAATTTCACTTTCCATGAATATAACATTGAGTACTTCTATTTTACATACAAATCTGGTCATTGTACCAAAAGATTTTTATATATTATTTTATTTTATTTATTTTTTTATTTAATTTTATCTTCTCTAATTTGTAGAATGTTATCTTATTTTCTTTTCTGTTTATTTAAATATCATCTATCTAAATAGTGTCATTAATGTATTATTGTTTTTCTTTTCTTTTCTTTTTTTTTATCTCATTATGTCTCTAACCAGATTTAATTTATTTATACCTGTACTTATCTGTTATTCTTAAGGGACTTTGACCCAGAATAAAATTATTTTTCTATTCTATTATATACATATATTATGAGTAGATACCAATAGCATATCTACCAGTAACATTGGCATGGTTATGAGAACAATATAGTTTCGAATTGTCTCCAAAATAGTTGTTATATTTATTGACTGAACCTTAAGAACCTTATTAAACATCTAATATATATATATAATAAATATAAATATAGAAATATATATATAATATAATACACTCTTGTAGGTCACTTAATTGTTTTATCGTTTTAAAATTAATTTTATTGTTTTAATTTAACAATATAATGAAAGAATGAATAAAAGTACATCTATAGATCAATTCGATAAGGTAATGTTACATAAGCAGTTTAAAACTGAATAATTAAGTCACTTTTTCATAGTATGTACATTATGTTGTTTCAAACTGCGTTTTATATCACAATAATATATTCAATAATATAGCCTAAAACTATTTGTATTATAACATAATATAATAACATCAATAATGATTTTGACTGCAAGATACATGGCCGAGAGTAGAAACCTTCCCGTCTCGGGGCAATAACTGATTGCAACATTAAATAATTAATAAACATTCGGTTCGCTAAGAAACAACTCATCCAGTAAGATGATGGCTCCCTCGCTGAACGAGGCAACCGGTGGGATATTGTGATCTCCCTGGGACAATCTCCCATCATTGTCATTCAACATTACCTCACGCTATGGGTCAATGTCATTACCTAGATTCCTCTTCCCCTCTCGTTACATTGTATTCCTTGTTTATCCTATCGAGGCGTCGAGTAGAGAAGGGAGTGGTTTCGTCGAGTACCATATCCTGATGGAATTGGGACGATCTTGTCTAAGTTGACTTCTGGAGCGATAAGGCAGAAGAAAAACCAGCGACCGTGGTCAGCTGACGAATGATGTACTTTGTTATACATTGACTGAAGAACCTTCAGACATGGTGTGATGATTATTGGTAGTGAAGAGGCGAGAAGAAGAATATAGGCAGAGGCTGACCCTTCCTGGAGAACTCAAGAAGGAGTGACTTCCGTTTGGAGCTGGAAGATTAATGATAGTCGTTTTGGTGGTCTTGGTTCTTCGGACCAAGATCAATCCAAACTGCCGGAGAAAGTCGATTTTCTGTTCTCGGTTTCGAAATTGTTTTTGTCATCAATCTCATTGCCCCTATTAGTGGGAGGGGCAGCTCGCAGGAGCGCAGGCGCGCAGTCATGGCTTTAGTTATAGTTTAGAATTTACTTTATGGTAATTTATTGTAAGAGGAACAACTTGATAGAATGTGAACACTATTCATTGGGTGTCAACATCGGCTGCCTCTCCGAGGACTTGGAGTTGATGGTGCGCTTAGAATTCACTTATAACTTGCTCATTTCGACTAAAATCGTTCCTAAGGTGCTCCAGATTTCCTGCCGGAGAAGGACAATAGGCGGGAGGGCAATCTGTGACCGGAAGTGACGATAGAGCGGGCGGGGCCTCCTTCACTGCCGCTCCTTAGAGGCAACTAATCCACGGCTGTGGCTCTTGATCAAGGAGGTTCAAATCTTTGCTAGACCTCATCTAGTCACCTCTATCTTCTGGCACTGCCTTTAAAATAGCAATGTTAGCTGTTTTGTTTAGAATATAGCTTTATTGAACAAACTAATTTTAATATTATTGCTCAGGCATTGTTGTTAGCGAGGAATTTTCTGCAATGAACTGTACTAAACGGTACGAGAAAATTGAATTTTATTTTTAATTTTTTTCATTAGTATCCATTACTGTATGACCATTACAGCTTCGCAGTAGGCCATTACATACTTCATAACCTCAAGACTATCGGACATTATAGGTTTCTGAAGAAAAGGATATTGACATCAACTAGTGACAGTATGTATTCCAACTAGGGCTGAAAACATTTATTCCGATGATTTTTCATAGTTCTAATTTAGATTATATTTAGTAAAAATTTAACAAAAATTATTATTCCAACAAATGAACTTTAAATACTAATTTTAAATCTCACTTATATAGATAGGAGTACACAGAAGTAGATGCCGTGTGCTCAACGAGAAGGACAATAGGTCGTGTAGTTAGTTGAGGAAAACGAAACCGAGACCGGATGAAGAAGTAGAGAAGTAGTGAAAGTGGTCGGCAGATAGCGCTGTGCCGGAGGGAGGTTCCCAGGTCCTTGGCGCTCGGTGAGGACCGTCCTCAGGGTCGGAGTTGAGCCAGGGGTTGCCAACCTCAGAGAAAGATATAACGATCATAATGTTATATGCTAGGTATTATCTATTGTCTAATACAGTATCTCAGGAAGAGAGTTTAGGCATCGGAGGAGTTGTAGTGGCATCGGAGGAGTTGGAGCATGGAGACCAATGAGGAAGAGCGGGCAGTCAACAGTCCTGTTATTAACATCTCCAAAGCCACTGTTGTCAACCGTCCGCTCAATAGTCAATAAGATGGTCAACTTGTTTCGTGTAATTTATGTTCCTTCATTTATAATTAATGCATGATTCTCATTGGTAGTAACTGTTAACGACTAGGTTTATTAGAATTTCTTCTCTTTCAGAGTCATTTGTAATGTGTTTTTAATTTTAAAAATAAAAATAAAACTGGCTATAGTTGTGATAATTTAATTTTATAGGCGTAACTTTCCTTTTAGAACTAACCATAAATCCTGTATAAGAGACAATGATAGAGGCAGAGCCTAATGACGGGTGGTTTCGAACGATTTCGTGGTGGCTTCTTCAAGAGAGGCGGTCATTGATGGAGAGGGATTCGCTACGCATGCCTCTCGCCTTTTTACACTCTTCTGTGACGGCGTTCATTCATGAGTTCCCCTCCCAACAGTTTTTACCTTCGGCCTGGGAAAGCTCTTCTACCCACTCCTCCGTAATTTGCCCAAACCCTCTCTTGCCCTCTCTAGACTATACACAATACTTTGGACTATTTCATCAAGTTTCATCCACCCATAACTATCAGATGTCAAACTGATTGAGTACGAGAAGATAAGAAAAATGTAACGTTCAATAAGTGCTATTTAATCTAATAATTCAATGCTATTCAATCTATAAAATTATATATATATATATATATATATATATATATATATATATATATATATATATATATATATATATATATATATATATATATATATATATATATATATATATATATATATATATATATATATATATATATATATATAAATAACTGTATAAATATAAAATTTTACGATGCTTGTAAAATAAATAAATAACAATAACACAATAAATAAATAACAATTATACAATGAGCCATGTCAAGAGTCCTTTATAACGGTGAATAGGAAGAAGAATTATTAATTATTAATTGATATTATTAATGAAGTAAATCCTAGATACTAGATACTAGAGGCTGGGGAATGGAGCAGAGTGGTCATGTAAGAGTGGTTATGTTAATATTGGCTAGTTTATGTAAGAGCCCTAGATAACTGCAATTCACGCTTCGTCGCAGTTTTCGCAACTCTTTAGTTCTTCGATAACTTAGTTCGCCTTTAATTGTAACAAAAAATCGATGTCATTTTTTAATTTTCTTTATCAATATTTCGTGGTAAATAGCTGCACATTTTATCCCACCATCGGGCCATATCTACTCCACAGCGAGAAGTGGCTAGCCTATATTGACCTATCAGAGTCAAGTATATGCTGGATATGAATGAATCTCGTGTTTGTAATAAGATGTCGGGAGGAGGGGATCCTTTGAGCCGTTCACTCTTCACAGTTGATTGTTCACTCTCCCATCGAGTACATGAATACACCGCCGTACTGGGCTAGTACTCAGCTACAATCAATTAATATGGCTACTATTTTGGATGAATTCATCCTCAACGTTTCTGAGCAAAAGGTTTTACAAAAGCTTACAGATCTCCAAAATGCCTCTTAAAATCTCCTTAAGTTAAAACTGATTGTAAAGAGATTGATCTTCCTTTAATCTCCTCTAGTAATTGGTATCAATATTGTAGTCTCCGATGAGCAATGAAATTAGGCTAAGCTGCTAATAACTACAAAAGTATTGCCATTATTAAAATTAGTTGTTATTACTTGTTGACCGAGAGCCATCGTAACCTTCATCTTACCAACTGAAAGGAACCAGGGCTTTTACATATTCGTACTACTTTTCAGAAAGCGATAAAATCAGGCGAAACAGGTAAATACATATTGAGGCGTGTACTGAGGCGATAGGAGAGTGAGAGGTAACAGGTTGGTGCTTTGGTTAGGTCGAGGGATATGGCTCCACTAAAAGGGAAAGAAATTATTCCGTGAGTTGGTGGCCGAGTCTCTATTCTATCGCATTTCGTCCACAAGACGGGAAAATATTAACGAAATTGAAAATACGAAGAGTGCTAATTAAATAGTACAGTATCCAAGTAACTATGGTAACTAGGGTTGGAAATAATTGGATCCAAGTATTTGGTAACGCCCCGCAATCTCGGCGGACCGTGAACATTAGCAGCTAATGTATAAATATCTCTGGAATAATGGAATAAATGGCACTAACTACTAGCTACTAACTGCTAACTACTAACTACTAACTGCTCTAAGCCGACCTACAAACCGATTCGAAACTTATCTTTCTTTTCATTTTTATGTAACCGCTCTGATCTAGGTTTCTTACGTAATTTGTCGTTGGCACAAAAAGCAAAATAAAATGACAATAATTTCAAACAAAAACACTTCATTGCTACGATTAATAGTTTATATATATATATATATATATATATATATATATATATATATATATATATATATAAAATGGTCTTAACAACTAATGGTGCTCTTTATTGTCGTCCAAGTATTCATAACCGATTCAAGTGATTATTTTGTAACGTGTGTTACTGTATATTTTACAATTCTGTGTCATTTGGGGAAAACTAGATAAGTCGATTCTTGTCCAAAATGAGATAAATAGTCTGCGCAACCTATATTGGCGTCCTAAACATCGTGTAAATTAGGCAAATCGTATGTCAATGATATTAAATTAAACGCATTTTCAGACAAATATATGCATTAAAATATACTATTAATTAATTAGTATGTATTGTAAGCAATTCTATAATACTATAGCAATGCCCCTACTTATTTAGTAATACAAAATAGGTTGTTGGTGCCCAACACCACAGGGAAATAGTGAGATTATTTAGAAAGGACAACACGCTCCCTCATTGTTTACAATCAGTCCACTTAGTGGAATGTCAACCATCATATCATATCATGGTTGTATACAGCCTCTGTGTATTTTTGTATTCAATCTCTCTTAGCTCTATTTTAATATTTAAGATCACAGCTGACGAAGGCTAGCCATTGCACAGAGTACTCCCCCCTCGAAAACAAATGGAGCTGCGCGGAGACCTTCGACGGCGGTGATTAGGAACAGGAAGTGACGTCATGGAGCCGACAATGTCCATTGTTGCCTCTTCCCACAGCGAGCCGTGTCCACGGCCTGCCCCGGCGGCGTCTTCACGGCCTCCCTCCGCCTTCATCAAGGGCGAGGAAGATCAAGGAGGCAGAGGAGGAGGAAGGGCCGCCAATGGGAGGTGTCGTCTGGGGAGGTGTCGCCCTGGTCGTCGATGGCATGGGCTTAGTTGTCGTCCGCCTACAATTATCGATATCGTTCAATGAAAGAAATCATAACTTTATCCATTTGATTGATATTGATGAAGAGAATGAATGCTACTCTTATTGTCGAGCTTGTCAGCAATGTTGATGAGAACTGTTGATCATTGTTGGATTGCTATTGGTGGTCAACTTGTTTAATGATAACAGCTATAAAGCTGATAATGGAAATTAGTTGTTGTAGATGAAAGAATAATATTAAGAAGGACATAAGGAGGGAGTGTATCGTAAACTGGTTGTCAGTTCCCTTTTGTTGTTCCTCAGGAATCGACTCTTGTTTTCTTTGGTGGGAATTGTTCCCAGGAAAGGAAGGTCTCGGCCACCTCCGTTCTTGTTTAGTTTGTAGCGAGAATTCGAAACACCATCACTCTCTTAAACATCCTCTTAATGGTCCATATCAATTTATTTATTTAATTAATGGTTCTCTTCACATATTAACAATACACAATGATTCAATATCGATACAAATACTATTTTGTTTCAATCAGAAATCAAAGGCAGTATAAATAGATTGATGTAGATGTATGCAAACCTCCGTTGAAAATATTTAAACAATGGAATATAGAAATATTAAATTATTATTTAAAATGGTTTAGATTGTTATTGATTTTTAAAGGCAGAAGAGGACAAATCAGTTGTACAAAACAATTATTATTATTGTTCTGTCATGATTAAAGCGACCATGAGGGCCATCGCCCCCCCTCCCCAGTAGGCTATTTGGGTTACGGGGAGGGGGGGCGGCAATAAATCAGTGGGGGCACAGTTTAAATTTGGGGAGGCGAAGAGTATCCAAATTTTAACAGTCAACTCTCTTAATTTTTACAGATTCCAATTTAAAAATGAGAACATGTACTCCTGTTTTTCACGAACTGCTGTTGTGAATATAAAGAAAGTAAATTATTTCACTTCTTTGTTCTAAAAAAAACAACAACTGTAAAATGTACATTTTAATTTTTTTAAATTTTTATTTAATAGAGGGCAAATAAAACTGCTTCGGTTGTTTTTAATAGGCTAATAAAATTGTTGAAAATAACAAAACTGCTTTATTATTTACACATTACTTCAAAATGAAATTAGCCATTCAATGAACATGATAGGTGCTTGTCACCCTCCAGATGGGCCATTAAGTATTAAGTTATATAAATAGTAAAATGGGCAATAGTTACGTAACCTTTACTCACAATTTTAATTAGAAGTAGGTTTATCTTATTTTTTTTGGAAAGTTCTTTAATTCTCAACAACAGTTCGAACAATAATGATTTCCAATCCTTCTTTACAAAATACTGTTAATGCTTTATGGAATTTTATTTGCAGAGTGATGCTTTTGAACCATTGTGTCAGCCACTAGTAGAAAAGTAGATCAACACTTTATCCGTTTTATAATTTTTTATTTTTGTTACATAAAGTTTTAATTTTTCAGAATCATTTACAAAAGTCTAACAATTAATTGTGTAAAATTTCATCCGAGTATGAATGACATATTAAGTTTTACAGTTCAAACGGTTGTCAGTTTGGAAAAGAGACAATTTAAAAACATATGTTGAGAAAGGAGTTTAGGCTCAAATTAAATTAAGTTTATTATAGAGGTACAAGGTGAAAATATTTACTTAAATAATTAAATATATATAATACCAAATACCAAATACATTGCCCCAGAATAAAGATTTCTTTCTATTCTACTAAATTTAACAAACAATAATTTAGTTGTATACTAGTAATTTTATTTTTCTTGCAACACTTTGAAGCATTAGAAACATTATCTACACATAATTAATATACATATATACATATATATATATATATATATATATATATATATATATATACACATACATATTATTATAGGTCTATTAGTCAATTATCATTTTTATTTTGTCATTAATTAGGACAAGCCCCTAATTTTAAATATAGAAGTATTATATTTATATAAACTAAATATTAAATATTAGATTACTTTTTTGTTTCTTATTAGTTAATTTCCTATTTCAAATATTTTAATTGTTTATTTAATATAGAATTTAATGTTTCTATCATATCACCACTAACATTATACCAGGTCCATTATACCTACTGCATAATGCTGTTTATAATAAGAAAAACAAAGCTAGCTATGTATAATATACATTTTATAATACAACATATTATTTACTATATTTGCCATATATATGCCAATGGTACCGTATTATGGTATAAATACTATTAAATGTTTTCATCTCATGTAGCAATTTCATCTGTTAAAAAATAAATTTCTTAATTATATTTTATAAATTTCAATAATATAGGTTTGGTTGGACCACAATCTTGGCTCTTATTATATATTTGATGGTTTAATCCAAAATTGCATAGTTTAATATTGATAATATAGTTTATACGCTCCTTTTTTAAATTGATTCTTTGTTGAGTTGAAAAACATTTTTGTGCCAAGGAAGTTTTTTTTTTTTTTTAATTTCTACTAATTTTATATTTCCCCATAAGTTTAATCAGAGCTTATTCCATTTTTCTTTCTAACTATCACAATAGGTATTTTAATTTCATTTATAATTTATTTAATTGTGCTATAATTTTATTATTATAGAATAAGATTTTTTTTTTTTAAATTAAAATTTCTTTGATAATGTTAGAAAATCTGTGATCACAGGGAATGAGTTGTTAAATTTAAAGTTGCATTTAAAAGATTATAACTTTATTACTTTAGAAAATTTCTTAATTAGTAGAATTAGAACAGCTGTTAATATCTACAATAATGGTTTTCTATTCATTCACAGGGAGCAGAAATCTGGAACAAAAAAAACTGTTGATAATAAATAATTTTGGCTATTTTTTTACTTAAAAGCTTATTCACTGTCACCACTAAAGAGAGTATATACTTAAGATTTTTATGCTGATATATCAATTGTTTCTGCTTTTAAATTATTTATTAACAAGATCAACAATTAATTCTCAAAAATAAATTAATTATTTTTTTAAAACATGTTTTATCAGTTATATTTATTACACTTATATTATTATTTAATGTTTAGAATGCTGATTTTTTTTTTTTTTTTTTTTTTTTTTTTTTTTTTTAATTTTGCTATAATAATTTCTTTGTTATGTGAACAACTGTTCTGAGAATAGCTGTGGTTAAATTATATAATGTTACATAAGTCCCATAATTACAACTTTTCAGGGAATTTTTAGTTATTTCATCTATCTATTTGTTAATTTGTATAGGTTAAGAATTTTTTTGATTCATTCATTTATTAGTTAATTTAAAAATAATGAAGATGGGACCTTTAGTCTACGTATTATAAATGTATTTAAATTTGTAATAATCTTCAAAGATGGATGATTTCATACATTATGTATTATTGACGATTTTATAAAATTCTGGATAAAATAAAATATTTATAAACTCTCATTATGAAATGTTGACTTCAGAGTATACGTACTCTTCAATAATGGCAATTTAAACATGGTTCAACAAATCAACAAATAAAATAGATTTGATGATAAAAAAAATCTATTAATAAAATGAATCAGCAATATATTAGTCTAAAATTTGAGAATACTAACTCAAAATTTAAACTTTTTGGCCTCCAAGCTACATATTATATTTCACTGTTGTACACCAATTATTAAAAAACATATTCCCAAGAACAAACTAAATAATCATTATATGTATACAGTGCTATTTGAAACTGAATTGAAATTCAGAACATATGTAGATAAGATATTTTCAACTGAAAAAAATTTTATGAAAATTTGTTTCAGTTGCAAGTATATTATATCTTATATTAATTTATGAGATATTTTTTTATTTAATTTACTACAATGAATTCTTCAATGGTTGATCTGTCTAACAGAATTAAAACTGGATTGAGCAATATAATATCTGTTTAATTTAGACCTGTCCCTTCTTTCAGTAATACATACTGCCATAGTTAGCTTATTTATTTGTCATCTCGCCCTAAAAGGGGAAGATATGTAGTCTTCAAACTGCCAGCTTTATTAATAACATTTATTTATTTATTAATATTTATCATATTTATTATTATTATCAACATTTATTCTTTATTAGATGTATTATGATTGATGAATTAGGTTAAATGAAATTGACAACACTAGTGTTTGTAATAAAAAATTAAATATAAATGCTTAAGAAAATTTAATAATCCACTTACTAGTTTGTATATTTTAATTTCACACATTAAACATCATATTCCCATAATTATAATTTAATATTTTTATTAAATTATGTCAATCAAATATAATTTATATTATAATTACATTGTAAATGTTAATTTAATTAAATTAAAAATATAGATTAGCAATGTCGATTACTAAGTTAATTTTAATATGGATAACAGCTGTTTTGCAATATTTATGCTCAGTACTTTCCTCAGATCCTTTTTTCTTAAACAAATATTTTCAATTAGATGTTATTTTGCAACTAATTATTTTTTGTAAAAATAAGGTAACAATCCTTCATTTGTACTTTTTAAAAATATATGTACATTGAATTTATAAAGTACACATTTATAAATTAATAAAAATGTTTTTATTAAGATGTACAGAATTGAGATTAATGTTTGGTTTTGTGGGTGCATATCATTATTATAACTAACTGTTTTTTTTTTAGTAATTTATAAAAGAAAGAGGTTGAACTCACATATTGCTCAATAAAAAGTATAACATAGCTACATAGCTCATATGCAAAATAGCCCGAAATATATGCCTCAAGGGGTTAGTTTAAATTAATATTTTTATTTAGTTTCTTTTTTATCAATAGTCGAGAGCTTCAAAATAATATAATATTGAACCTGATACTAACTAAATAAATAACGTTATAGTTTCATTTATAATGTCATCATCAAGCTATATTTTAAATGTCTTACATGGAAACAGAAGGTTATAGCAGTCGAATATCACAAAAAAAAATAAATAAATAAATAAAATAATAAAAATAAAATAGAATAATAATAAATGATTTTTTTTTTTATAAAACTTTGTAATTATATATATATTTTATTCATACATAGTTACATTTATAATTCTGTGGCATCTGTGCATAGTGGGCTAAGCGCGAAAATTGCGATTTTAGGAAAACTAAATTGAATGTTTGAGATTTTTTCCTAAATCGTCCAGTTAAAAAAACTCAAAATTGTGAGGCTTAAACTCTTGATAGTACATTTCTATTTATGTTGATAAGGTATCTTTCAGTTCTAGCCAACATTCTAATATTTAATACTAATCGTTCCAAAAAAATTGAACTCTTAGCCCGCATTACACTAATCGATTTTGTGTGAAATGGGCTAAGTCATTAATGTTAACGTGATAGACCTCTGAATGCCAAGTGCCTAACTAATTTTCAGAGTTGAGAAAAATTAGGTATACATTAAATAAAATTTTTCCTTTTTCAATAATTTATTTTTGACATTATTTATATTTTTTTTTTTCAAAGTAAAAAATAAAATAACATACACAGCATGCCTAAAGAAAAAATAATTATTTTATTGGCAGTTTTAAAAACACTGAAAAAAAAATAACCTATAATTTTCTTTCATTCGTCTTCTTCTTCACCTAAATCTGGGTGCAGATACTGCTTAGATGTAGATTTCAGCTCTTCATAGAACCGCCTAAATGCTGGACTTATGAAGGGAAAAAGATCTAACAGATCTTTCTTCTTTTCTGCCGCTACTGGAAGTGATTCAACATATCTGGTTGATGGCTCTAATTTTTGTAGCCTGTCCTTTTTCAAAAAACTTACTGTTTTAAAATTAACATTTATATCGAGAGTTGACTTGTAGTAGAGAACACAGCAGCTATCTTTGTTATAACTAAGCAAGATTGAAGTATCAGGAATATCCTTCAATGCAATGGATTGAACACTTAGCCTGTTAGATACAAGAAAAGAGAAAAAAATTACGATTCTGGTGATGTAGATAGCTCGAAATTCGCAAAATTCGACTTAGCCCACTATGCACAGGTGCCACAGAATTATAATAAGTTAAAACTGTTCAATTTAGTGGCAGACAAGTTGGAACACAACACACATGGAAAGACATCTACACAACTTCATTCCAAATGTACAGACCTACATTAGATCAGACTCAGATTGACTTCTACATTACTCAAGGAATCATAAGACATGTGGCAGTAAACAGTTACTTTTATCGATTCAAAATAAGAGATTCGTTCTTATGTCCTAGTGATTTCACATAAGAACAAAATATACACCACCTCATATATGAATGCAGACTACTCACTGACTACAGAACCATACTACAGACAAAAACAGTAAAGAAACTAGGACATTGACTGGTGGATGGTCTATGTTTGATGAACAATTTATTTGAAGATTTTGTAATATTTCATGCTAAAAATAGAAAATATAAATATGAAATATCTTTAAATCATTAAATATTCATAAATTTTTCTCTTTAAAATTTTTTTTTTTAAGGATTTCTGATGATAAAATAACTTTGTTGCTTGATTTTGTTTTATTTATATTATATAACTTCTTGTTCTTTAATTTATTTTATTTTTATTGTTTATATTTTATATTGACCTTTCGACATTTGTAATATGTATATGGATTTGTAAAATATTAATCAAAACAAACATTAAAAATTACATGTACATTGTATACTTTTAAGTATGGTGTGTACAGAAATAAATTAAATCCCTTCCATCAGGGTTACTGTTGGAAGGAAAACACTAAAAAAAAAAAACTTCAATTTAATTTAATTACTAAGTAATAAAACTAATAATGATACTATAATTATAAATCTAAAAAAAAAATGAGTAATGTATAGAAAAATATAACAATGTACATATATAACTTAACTATAAAACAAATCAAATCATAAAGATAATATTACAGATGGCATTGAAATAAATTATAACATAGTTTTACTTAATAATTTTGGTCATATTTTGATAATATTTTTTACTAAACAAATAGTGATTACAATATACATTTTCTAGTCCAAACTTTTTCAATCCAATACAACTAGATATCCATGATGTACAGTAGGGATGGTTAATTGAAAAATAAGTTCAAATTTTTCAAGGTTTTATTTTTTAAAGAGAACAATTGTTTCTGAATAATTAGGAAATGGTTATGAAATACAGGGACAAACATATAGAAGTTGTTTAGTAGTTGTGATAAGATTTGTATGAACTAGTCGAGAAAGCTTTTCTATGCAATCTAATCAATTCAATTCAAATCGTAATCCTAAGTTATAAACTATAATTTTCTTCTTTGGTGGGTGAGAGCTGTTGGCGTATTGGGCGGTGCTTCGCTCTAGCGGTCATCAAGTAAACTAGGTACTTTCTCATTTCACCACATTGTTAGCCATTTAGATTTAAATAGTTACACATTATATAATTCAATTGATGATATACCTATACAAATTTTATTTTTTAATATATATGGCATATGTTCATTTAGCTTCTGAACAGTTTAAACAAGTCTGTTTAAGCTATATAAAGTTTTCTTATTCAACTTCTTTCATTCCCTACACTTTAGTTCTTTATTTAAATGATATGGTACTGATTTCAATCAGCATACTTCCAAAAGTCATTATTTTAAGTACATATTATATTATAAAATATGCCGTAAAGACATTTTTATCAGTCCTCTTAATTTTAAGAATTATATTTTAGCAATGTTTTTTATTTTTCAATTTATTATATTGGTATGCAATACAATTTTTATAATGTATCATATTATATTGCACCTTTGGTAAAGAAATTATTATTAATCATAATATTGTTTATGTGTCCAACCAATAATTGAAAAACTAGGAAACTAATTGGTGAAATATTGGAATTTTTGGTTGTTATGTTGACAGTAAGGTTTTTATGCCAGAATTTCACTATTAATGCAAAATTTCTAACTTCTTTTGGAATGTGCCAACTCTAATAGTTATAGCTTTATTTCTAATGCCATATTATAAGTGGTATATTTCACGGATTACACAAAATGCATAAAGCCTAATATATTATAGTAAATTGCAGGCCCCTTCTATCGGAGTGTTATGGGAGGGAAAATAATTTTTAAAAAAATGTTTCAATATTATTTTTATTTGTTAAAATTTGATATTTTTTTATTTTAATGATAGTTTGATAGGGGATTCAATAGGTTCGGTTTAAGATTCACAATTTTTGTAATTTGTTAACTAAGATAATCAATTGCTAAGTAATCTAGAAAACAGCTTTAAAAAAGAACAACTCGCTCTGAACAAGAAATGCCTCCTTAATTCCTTTTGGAATGCAATCCCATGCATGAACATGCCTAACGATTTAACAGAAACAGTTCCGCATTCTGGATCAATTGGCGATCGTGCTGGGTGCAGTAGATTTCTGCGATGGTTGGACCAGGGTGGCTTTTAGTTCAATTAAATGTTGATATAACCTCAAAGTGGAATGTGAATTCTGTGCCCTCCACCGCCAGCCGCTAGATGGCTCTACCTGTCCACCCCACCAGCAGTATTATCTATCGGCAGCATTGTCTTATCAGAAGTCAGCTGTAATCTACAACATCCACAACATAAAGTGAACAATGTTTAATGATCGCTCAATAAACCAACTATGAATATGGTATTGCACTATTATAACTTATAAAATATTTTGCAATGGCTTAAGGACCGTAATGATAATCTTTTAGCCACGGCTCCCCCTCATGGCAGTTAATATTCTATTATTTCAATTTATATTTTCGTATTTATTATTCCTGATCAATTACAGTTGATTCGATATCTACTATACCTTATTTACAATGGTAGATTACCATCCGATAGAAGCTAAAAAGTAATTTTACGAAATTAATGTAAAATATTGACAAGAGGGAAATAAGTAAGCGTCACCTCCACATCCATTCTATATATGTATATATATTTTTTCTTTTATGGAAACCCCAAATAAGAAGCATTTGTTTCAGAAGCAGTACACGTTCCATGCCCTTACAGGCGTACTACATGTTCATATGATATGTGTTACACTATATCATATCATAAGATTGATATGATATAACATATAATAAACTTTTACGCGGCTGTAAGATATGTATATATGTATACACATAATCGCTGGCTTGATAAATAATATTATCTTATAAGAACAAATTAAATAAATTAAAATTGCAGTAATTAAACTATCTACAATGATAAAAAGTTACTAGCATATACATATATATATTGTTTACCTGGTATTATTTTAAATAGCTCCAGTCCATTGCCTGATCTGATAATTGAAATTCAATAATTCTAATTAGCAAAGCTGATAATGCCAGCTGGAAGGAAACCTATTTCGGAGATCAACAAGGTAAAGGCCTACCTTCCATTATCAATATTCATCGAAAAATATTTAAATGGGAACATTGAAATTGTTTGTATTTCAAATTTATGGAAAAGTAAATGTAAACTTAATATTGTTTGGATAAGGTGAGAAGGTGCCCTCAATGGCTAACATGTTCAAACGCTAGGATAGAATGTAGAATGTCGCTAGCTATTGCGGAAAATGGGAAATCTCTGGTTGCGGTTTGTGGAAACCCGCTCCTAGAGCTGCGGTTCTACAAAAACGAAAGGACATTATTTCCAGGGTTTCCTTTCTTTTCCCTAGTTTCTACTTTTTTTCTTATTATATAAAACCGCAAGTTGGAGTGCAATCAGAGCTGTGGTAGCAGAGGTGCTCTAGGTACCACCACTCTCTAGAGATACATTCACTCTCTAGAGATACATCGACTAGGACCATACTCTCGGATAGCCTATCCTACCTCTCATCCGGCTAAAATGTTTGTTTAAAATTATTAAATACATTAACAGAGATTTACTCTTGAGTCCGAGTAGGTCAATATTCCCGAGGATTGATACAATAATAATTGTATTATTGTTATTGTTAATATTATTATTATTATTTACATGGGATAACATGATCCAGAAGTGGCAGGGCACATGTCTCCCCACGGCCTAACAATCGATTGTGACTTTGCTGGTTGTTGATTGATTGTATCGTATCAGTTTTACATATATCGTTGTCAGATTGTCCTAGCCCAACTTCGGTAAAAGTGCTTTTGGGGGTTTGAAAGTACAAATAAACTAAAATTATTAATAATAATTGTTGTTAATAAACTATAAAATTATTATATCAAAATCATGTTTGCAAACTCTCTCTCTCTCTCTCTCTCTATATATATATATATATATATATATATATATATATATTTTTTTAATTTTATCTATTTTTTTATTTTAAATTTTATCTATTTTTTTTATTCTAAACTATTCTAAATACAAATATATAAATTTTTTACAGTAAATTAGCTGGAAAAATGAGTTGATGTTTGTAAACATTTAAGCTAGTTTACAACCTATGAAATATCTTTAACGAGTGGGGGAATGCCTCGTTTCATGTGAAAGTGTGTGTTATAAACTCCTCAGCATTACAGCGGGGGGGGGGGGGGGGTATGTTATCCTGTAAGTAGCAGTGCGTAATATATAGTTTGTACCCAACATATTTTAATGATTCAAGAGGCACATTTGATTTTGTAACCATTAATTATGTATTCTTCCTTAATTAATTTATTCTTAAGGACTATGGTATCCTCTGAGTATAAATTTGAGTAGAAGATTGCTGGAAGGTTTGAGAGCGAGGGGGGGGGGGGGGGAGGCTGTGGAGTGGAGTGGAGTGGGAGGTTATGAATGCATTAAAAGTGGTTCATAGCCGAGAGGAGCAAAGGAAGGAGCAATTTGTATGCCTTTGTAGGGGGGGGGGGGTGTTTTGGTAAAAAGGGACGGATTGAGCTAGTTTGGGGTTCAATTAGAGGTTGGCCCCAAAATAACGAGGTTTGCGGTACAAAGTGCCAAAGTGCCTCCTGTATCTCCCCCCCCCCCCCATGCCCCCTAAATAGCTAATGGCCACTGCTACCTCCACGAGATGAATTCTTAACTCCGCTTTGCTATAACCCCACTTCCGCTCTCCCTTTTTATAACATCCGCTCTCTAGAGTGCTCTCTCTTTTTCAAAGCGTTTTTTAAACGGCCTATATCTCTTTCAATTAATATACGGTTTTGAAATATGACGCAATACTTAAAGCTTTATTATTGCCATATTTTTTTTATAATTTAAAGTTCCAAAATAACTTCCCAAAGAGTCAAAAAATCTATTATGTGAATTTGCAAAGGTTTTGACCGATCGGGACCAGCGACATGTTAGGAAGGGATGCTATCGGGATTCATGTTGTTGACAAGCAAATTAGGTAAGTGGGTCACCTGGGGCAACCTTTTAGGGCACAAAGTGAGAACTGCCGATTTGTAAGGTATTATTATTATGTTATTTATTTGTTTTCACACCTAGTGGTAGCAAACATTCTGGGGACCAAACATGGTCAACATGGTCATATTATTATTATTATTATTTTTTTTTTTATCTCGCTTTTTGCGGTTTCTGAACTGAGGTGGGGGACAAGTCCAGCCAACTTCAGCTTAGGTTTACTTTTATTTATTTTTTCTCTCTTCATATGTTTAAAAATTTCCGAATTATTATTATTATTATTATAATTGTTATCGTTACGAGTATTGTTATCAATGACGATTGGTGAATCTAAAGGTATGATTAAATAACGAGATCTTTAATTGGTTATCAGAGCCTAAATTGAACATTACATCTTCACTAACATTATCCTTCAAACCTTAGAACCATCGTTGTAGTATAACATGTCCCGATATATATATATATCCATACGGTGTATGGAGCAAATAGTATATTAACTAACATGTCCCGATATTAGCTATGCCATGGAAAAGGGGTTGTGGAGGGGGGGGGGGGGGAGGTAACGAACTTGTACCTTGATCATTATAGCAAACTAATTGTAAGTTAAAATAGAAATTATAATTTGTTTAGCTTTTGAATCGTCCCTGCTGCCTCGATGAATAAAGAACTAAATAAATAAAGCATTTTTCTTTATTTCCTTCTAATCATAATATACGGGTACATGTTTCAAAAAAATACTAAGGTTCGAAAAAAAAAGAAGTAAGGTTCCATCCTGCGTGGACCAAACACTAGAAGAAATGGCTTCTGTTATCTTTAGTCACATCCTCGTTATGATGAATTGAAAAATCATAAGTCACTTCAATGATCAAAAATAGATTGCTCCTTCTATAATGGCAAGCTTTCAGCCTACACTCGCAAGATAATAAAATGATTACTGCAACGTGCTTAAAGGTTACATTATCAATATATCATATCGCATTGTTCTGATTCCTAACCAAATGCCTTCTAGACAATTTCTTTTTTTCTACTTTTGTGATTTCGATTTCATTAGCGTTGAGTTTCAAATCGATTATATTTCTGAGCCATTCTAAAAACTTTTTTTAGGTTTTAATATTAAAAATTTAACTACTGCGTGCCCCCCCCCCCCCCCGTCCAAGTCCAATATATCGGTACTTGTTTAGTTCCGAATCGGATACGTTGATAATTTTATTGTAATTAAGTTCTTTATTATTGTTATCAATATTGTAATAACACTGTTCTCTGAAATGATAATTGTAAAAGGCTATATATCTAGGCGATAGATTACTAACCTCATTGATATCTTCGAGTTATAGAAATGGGCACAAATGAGTTATACGAGTACGGTAGGGCCGGGCCACCCCTATTATCCGGCCTTCCGATATTTTTTAATAAGGTTTAATTTTTCAACATTTATTTTATATCTGTCCTATTAATTTAATAAAAATTATACCTAAGATCGTAAAAAAATAAAATATAATAATATATGTACAATGTGTCATTTTAACGCTTGAATGAAAATCAACCAATACTAACCGAATAGAAAAACGGAAACAGAGGGACGAATCCTCAATCTGAACCACAATCTAGGAGGAAGAAAGCCTGACTCACTTAAATAGACAGAGCAACCTGATTACATAAACAATAAACATTAAACTTTAAATAAGGTGAAATGAAAACGCAGAAGTAACAACAATTAAGAATGTAATATATTAGAAGGCATATTCGTGCTACACTCACTGTCACTTCATGCTGCTATCTGAGCAGTCTTCATCTTACCCAGAGGAATCATCGCTGTATGAGATGCAAGAATCATTACTACCTGGACTTTTAAAAAGGCCTGGATTTACATGACGTTAAACAAAATTATATAATGAGCCAAATCATTAACCAATTATTTGGAGAATGACTTACTTCTATAACGATCGCCCATATTCACTAATCAAAAAATATCAATAACATTATACACAATGCTCAAATGAAAGAATCAATAGTTTTAACTAAATGTGATCTATCGAGTTAGGTACTACTTACATCCTTGTTTTTACTTACAATTAGTAATCCCATAGCTAAATTGGTGATAGGCCACAAATAGAACAATGTCACTATAATATGAGCTGAATGAGATGTAAGAGAAGCGCTATATTTTGAACAGAGACCAAATAGTTATTAGCTGATTTTTCCAAAAATATTACCATAGATTGTTCTCCAGAGGCTCCAGGAGGAGGAGGATAGTGAAGATGAGATAAAGCCCTAGCCCTCGAAGGGAACAAGGCAGGGGAGGGGGGGGAGTAAAAAATGGCGACCCCGGAGAACTGGCGGAGCACGAAATGAACCCGGTGAGAAGATAGATACATATTTCACACTCCCCTGGCCACCATCCATCTTGCCCACCATCCACTATCATTATACGCTGCTCTGCTGCTCCACCTGGCAGCCGCTACTCCAGGCAGTTCTGGAGTCCTGGAGAACTGGTTCCGTCACCTCGGGTCGTCTTGTAGCGATGCTAAGCCTCCGATAACCTTTATCTTTTCATCAAATCATCAAGTATTGCAACGACCTATCAAATAGTTCTCGTAGGACTATGGAAAGTCAATAGTAGTTCATCTCTATGACAATATCTCTATGACGATATCTCTATGACAATATCTCTATGATATCTCTATGACAATATCTCTATCCTGGTTATCGTTTAATAATGACTCATATTTATAATTACTTCTAAACAATAAATATTGTTAACAAATTAAGCAACAAATTCCACAATAATCTTTATTATAATATTGTTATCCTTCCTCCTCATCTTGGGCTATAAATAAAGGATTGATGAAGATCACCACAAGATAATATAATATAGAATAAGGAAGGTCTACATCTGGAAGAGCCTACGGTTATAACACTTTGAATACAAAGTAACTCTGAGACTGGAGAATATATATTTCGTTTTAAAATATTTCATTTTTTATGTCAAAATTGAACTGTTGAATTGTATATAAAGTAATATATATAACGGAATATGTTAGTAATTATTATTGTGATACGTAATATAAAGAACGTAATATAATAACAATTAATTTACGTAAATAACATAATAAACTGTTTTGTTTCAGGTAAGATAAGCAAAGAGGACTGTTCAGATGGTCAAAAAATTGGTGAGTTAGCTTGTAATCAATATGTCTATCTTCAGCTCTCTCTATATATACCAATATATATATATATATATATATTGCTTCAGACCAATATTATGGTCTTTTCCGTCGCTCTACCATTCAATAAAGGCGGCGCTATAGGAATTGACAATAATTAACAATGTATATATGCGTCGCAACGATGTACTTGAACTTGGGAATAAAAAAATCAGCTGATATATCCAAACAAATAAATGTTGAGTCAATAAACTTCATTAAAAATAATTTGTATCGAGTTGCCTGCAGTTCAGTGTTATGTAAAACTTTTCTAAAAAAGTATACGTAGCTAAGTATTAAAACTTAACTTACCATTAGAGCATGGATACAACAACAACTGGCTAAATAAAACAAAAGCTATCTAGTTAAAACATGTGAAGATTACTATTATTTTTTTTATTTGAAGTGAATAAGGATTTGCGTTATCCATTAAATAAATGGATTTAAGACTTATGTTTATCTAACTGTTTTCTTATTTTGTCATGGATATGTCTTTTATATATATATCCTTTTTTTCACCCTCAGGAATGGAACATTTTGACACGCTATAAAGTCCACGTTAAATAAGGACTTATATCAGTTGGGGGGCGGTCTCAAACTTATTACAAGAAAAAATATTTGTCTGACTTTCATAATTTTATGATTGATAATATTATATTCTTATCACATTTAATACATTCGACTACTTACAAGTATTTAAAATGTTGAACGTTAATTATAAAAATAATGTGAAGTAATAAAAAAATAGCAGGTTTATCCTTGAATATCTTGTTACGAAAAACATAAGAATTGTTCTGGTTTAGGATTGATCACTTTTGTCGTTTAATTTAATTCTGATTAATATAGCGCCATGAGTATGCAAATAAAAAGCGAAGAGGTCTTCATGACGGTGATGAAATAGAAGTGACTTCCTTTGTTGATGATTTTGTGCTCTTCAATCTTCGTGGATCATGACATGGAAAATATAAATACCGATAAACTGCATTAAGTTTAGAAATAAATACAGAATAATATAATCTCTTAGGCATAACTCCTATATATTTATTTTTGAAACTACATCTTTCGGAGTCTTTGCTTTACATTCATGCTTCTTACAATTGAGTGCAATTGTAATACACAGTGTATTGTGTACAATACAGTGATTGCCTTCACATTGTCAATTCTACTTGTCTCATAGCCATACTAATGAGCTTGTTCCGTGTTTCTGCTGTTCTAACTTGTTACCGCTGGGGCAGACATAATGTGGATTCTGGTCTATAAATCTGTTACCTGCTACCTGGTTACGGCTACCTGGTAACTGCTATCTGGTAGCTGCTACCTGATACCTGCTACCTGGTAACTGCTACCTGGTAACAGCTACCTGGTAACAGCTACCTGGTAACTGCTACCTGGTAACTGCTACCTGCTACCTGCTATAGCTGGCATAAGCTCATGACCTCGAGTTCATTTCTTACACCTCCGGATACAGTTAATAATAGCTCCCAAATTAGATATCTATTCTAACATATTATTTATATATACAGTAATATTCAAAAGTTTCCGGCCACTTAAATTTTTTAAATATTTGGTCTCTATTAGCACCGTTCAAAGTGAGATTATATCGGCAGTCCTAGTAACAAATACACCTCTGACAACATATCTTCCGCTAACCAGTAAAGAATTTCTTGTCTACAGTTGAGGATTTTCATAAGTTTTCATAATAATAATTTTCCGGGCACCCTCTGTTGTGACTGTTTGCAGAGGATTAAATGTTAGCTAATATAATTCAGTTTATGTTTGCCACTGAAGCTTACGATATGTCCCCTCTCAGCAGTTCGCAGCTTCGAGAAAAAAATCCTCTCTCTCTCCGAGAAAGGCTAAACATTAATAATATTTCTCGTATTAAATTAACAGCAAATGACTTCCTGCGTCAACTTCATGGCGGCCATCGTCTAGAGGATCTATTAAGGAAAGAGAGACCAAAGAAAACCTTAAAAAATGCGGATAAAGCCATAATACATTTTCGAAAATGAACCCTGAGAGATGTGGCGATGACATCTTCGATGAATCATGACGACTAAACATGGCTAATATACGCCGAGGAACTGTCGAGTCATTTAGCACCTCCTTGTGCATGGATTATTCAGCCTAGCAGCTGTGAAGAAACCATTTATCAGCAAGAAAAATCAGAGACCCGGCCTTGAATTTGCCGATGTCTATTTTCATCAGACTTTTAATATGTGGAAAATGAGGCATTTTTAAACAAAAATAAATTCAGTTTGAAGAGGACACTATGTAAGACGACTTAGAGGCACAAAGAATTCTGTTCAATAGCAAACAGCAACTGTTATCTTGGGTGGTAGGGATGTAACGATGTGTGGTGTATTTTCAGCTTATGGTGTTGAACCTTCGTGTTCATAAACGAACCTATGACCGGTAATATGTTCAGGAATATTATGCGAAACAATTTACTGCACTCTTTGATTTTTAAGTAAAGTAAAGACCCAAAACACATATATTGTTATCCGGTTCCTCCAATCAAAAATAGGAAACCTTTTGAAGTAGCTGGCTTGAAGTTTGGACCTTAATAGAACATAGAAAGAACTCTTGATGGAACATTTTTTGGAGATGGTAATACGACATTTGAAAATCGGAAAATCCCATAATCATAATGAAATTTATCAAAAAGTCATGGAACACCGGAAGTTCATTCGACAAGACAGAATTTGGCCTTAATAAATGAGATGTCCCAACGGTGTTTAGCTGATATTTCTGCCAAAGGTATGGCAACTATATAATCATAAAAATTTACTGAAAAAAACAGTGGGATAATGACTTGAGGTACGCAAAATGGTATCAATCCTAACTGGGATAATGACTTGAGGTATCAATCCTAACTGGGATAATGACTTGAGGTATCAATCCTAACTGGGATAATGACTTGAGGTATCAATCCTAACTGGGATAATGACTTGAGGTATCAATCCTAACTGGGATAATGACTTGAGGTATCAATCCTAACTGGGATAATGACTTGAGGTATCAATCCTAACTGGGATAATGACTTGAGGTATCAATCCTAACTGGGATAATGATTTGAGGTATCAATCCTAACTGGGATAATGATTTGAGGTATCAATCCTAACTGGGATAATGACTTCAGGTATCAATCCTAACTGGGATAATGATTTGAGGTATCAATCCTAACTGGGATAATCTCCTAAAACGTATAAATTAAAAGATGAAAAATTTGATTTCTATTATTGGCATATATTATTTGTTTTTATTAATATCCTTTAAATTAGTGCATTTATTTTACGGAAAAACTGTTTAATTCTTTATAAAATCCTAAATTAAAATAAATCAAACAAAAATTTAAATTCAAAAATATATGAAACTGAAGTTCAGTAGAAATTTCGGGGTGGCCGGAAACCTATGAACACCACTGTACATAAACTGAATACTCTATAAGTAATCATAACATGTTATATAAATATATAAACTGTGAACTATATTAAAAGTATAAAGTATAAAAATATCGTTGATTTATGTTAATTATTACACACCAATATTCTTAAATTATATTATCTTCCTGTTTTAAGATTGGTTTTCCGTTTGGTCTTTGGTTTGTATTTTTGTAATAATAAATTCGCGAGTGTATTATAATAATAAATACTTTATTATCAAAGCCTATTTACTATTCATCTCTAAGTAATATATTTACTTATTTATATTTTTTAGATAAAGAAAAGGTTTTTTTAAAAATTCTTAGTTGAACTGAATTACTTTTCTGTTGAACTGAATTAAATATAGTGATGTAGAAGGATCAATACAATTAGGATTGATGAAATATTTGCCACATCTAATTTTATTTAGTTGATTAGAAATCCACCTAGTCGGAAATATTGAATTTGTTATATTGCTGTGGAAAGGTGTGAGAAGGAATCAATTGCTTCTTGGCACCGGCTGAAGTTTTAGAGGGAGGAAGGAAGTAATACAACTTAGTTTAAAAAAAAAAAAAAATATATATATATATATATGTGTGTGTGTGTGTGTGTGTGTGTGTGTGTGTGTGTAATTAGGAAGGCAGTGAGGCTGGGAATTATTTAATTAATATAAAGGAAGGGAGAGGCAGAAGGGAGGCACGCTCCGAGCTGACGGTCTACTTACGGGTCATTACTACAATGCCTTATAGATTGCCATTACTACAATGCCTTATAGATCATTCTAATGGAATGGCAACTTCCTCTACCAATAAATTAATTATCGACATCCTTACTCTCTGAAATTATTTCATAATACCACACATTGAAGAATTAGGATCCAGATTAGATGATGATTGATGATATACAACATTTAAATGTAGGAAAATGTGATACATTTTCACATTAAAATGTGATAGCTGTATGGATATAGTGTATGAAGATATATGGTAGCTGTAATGATATGGTTCATGTAGGCGTATTTTATAAGAATGTACTTGGTTCCATTTCGTTTTAATAATATAACGGAATAATACGGCATGTCAATTCAAAGAGGAAGGTTCTAGGTTATATCAAAATAACAATAAAGTATACAAATTATAAATAAATTAAAGGAAAAATAACATCCTTTAATTCAACATACGAATTACGTGCTACGATAAGCAGCGGTGGAAATACAGAACCATTAGGAATATTATAGGTATGTTACAAAGACTAGTATGCAAAGTATTGAAACAAGAGAAATGCATAAGGTATGTAGGCGGAGGCCGAAGAGGAGGTGGGCGAGAGATCTCTCAGGTGAGGAGTGTGCATCCTCAACAGACCTTCATCATCTCTGCCCACTGGCCACAATCAGTCAAGTCGACTTTATAAAATTGCGAACCGTATAAAGAATATCTTTCAAAAGAAAATTATTGAAATCTAGAGTTAGCAACTTGTACAAATGGTGCAAGAGCCCAAGAATTGAACAATTATCAACTTAACGCAATATGAAGACAAGCCGGCTTAACTAGTTTTGACCAGTGGGCATAACTATATGTGGATGGATAATCGATATTACATTTGCTCATTCTAATATTGTGTTTCAGCCGGAAATGAAAGTTTCTAATTAAAACATTGATGAATAAATTAGCAATCTTAACTCAATAGTTAGAGTTCACTTTTGAACACTCAATAACAATTTTTTTAGAATATGAAGGATTACAAGGCTGTTAGTTTTAGATATTAAAATAGATATAGTCAATGTTGACCTCCCGGAATGGAAATGGTTTGCCAAAACAGAGAAGGTGCTAACCTGCTCTGACGGTAGTAGCACAATCTGATGGTGTTATTAAGCCATGGCGTGCCACAACCAGAAGTACGCGCTGACTGCTATGACAAGATCAGATCAACCGCTCTGACATAGATATCTGATTGTATGGGGAAGTGTGCCACCTTTCCCATTCGAAATCTCAGCTGAGCTCAAATGTTCACCTCATTGGGCCCAGCTCTCAAAAATTTTCCGTCTCATTTCAGTTAATTAAAAGAAGAGAAGTCGCCGGTTGGCGAAAGGAGGACTCTACAAAGGACCTCCTCTCTAGGAAGCAGAAGGTCCTTAGGATGAGATTGCAGTGATTTATCGAAACTGTTCCTAATTAGAGGAGATGATGAGGACAGGAATAGCGGCGGGAGGGGGGGAGGGCTAAAGGGGGGGCCAAAGGGGGGGGCTTTGAGAAAAAATAAGCCGCCTCGTTAGCTAGTGCTTTGATAATTAATAAATATAATAATAAATCTCATCTCTACTGGCGGTGTTACAGTGGCTCTCTTGTCTTGTCTCTCCTTCTACCACTCCGTCTCTGTAACTATAATTATTAGGGATCTGTCCATTCCGAAAGTCGATTCTCGATCCCACCAAAGAATCGTTATCGAGAATCGATGATCCAAATATCAAGTCGATTCCTAAATAGCGATAGATACAGCTGGCGGGCCTAGGATTCTGATAAATAACCATTTAATTATAATATTTCGATAATTAAAAAACAAAACTCTGCTATAAATGGTATATTATGGCATATTTTTCTTTAATTATAGAGCTATGTTTATATAATATATATAGCGCTATTAAAACAAAAGAAATACATATCTCGTAAATTCTCCACCTACGGTTTTCAGTGAAATGTTTAATCCAACATTTGTAATTCTTTAAGTAATTAATGAAAACCAGAACTTTTGGAATATTTATTTTTTTAAATATTAATTTATAAAATGAATTCTTTTTTGGACATTATCATAACGGAAAGTAACTTTATAACGTTGTATATTACAGTAAATATAACGTTGAATATTATAGTATTACATATCAACTTCCATATGTTGTATATTATTGATAATAAATAATAGATACTATTTGCTTATTTACCTCTCGAATAATTATTGCATTTTTGATACATTTGGCTTTTTATAGCTCTCATATCCATCATTTTTTTAATAGCAATTAACTTTTTATCGATGGTATCAATGGTATCGATAATCGATAATCTAAAAATATTGGTAGAGCTCTGCCTCCCTGGAGGACACTGCATTTTGGCAGGGTCGATATTTAAAGGATATAACGTGAATACTTAGAGTAATATAATAATATAATATAATAAAACAGTCCAGTCAATAGTCATATTGTAGAGTCCATGAAATATGCGTAAATTTTTGACTTCACAGCTTTGTTAGGAGCAGTTAGAAGGTGAACATACTAAAAGTCTCCGCCCCTGGGGGGTGCACTTACGGTGGGGAAGGGGAGGGGAGAAGTGCAATGTTTTTGGTTTTTCGATTATATCTCGAAAACGGTGGACTGTAGAAAAATATGTTCAAAATTAAAGCTAATTAAATTTCCTATAAGATTGATTTTATACATATTTGTCGAGATTCAAACGGTTTCGATATACGTTATTAAAATCGATAATATTTAGAAATAATGAAATGTTTACTTCACTTTTTGCTCAAATACCAGAAAAGAATGTATGAAATTAAAGTAAATTTAATGTTCTACAATTTTGATTTTGACATTTTTTCTGAGAAACGATCTTGTAAGGTACTAGAAGCAAAAGTTTGACAAAAAGTGAAGTAACAATTGTTATTTCCCGAAAATCACCGATTTTTAATAACGAATATCTCCTTCTATTTTATTTTTAAACAGTTAGAATTACGACAAATTTATATATAATAAATTTTATAGGAAATTTAAATAGCTTTTATGTTTGTTTAAAACATATTTTTATAGAGTCAATAGTTTTCGAGATATTATCAAAAAACCAAAAAAATATAACTAGCTCACCCCCAGCGGTGGAGACTTTTAGTATGTTTACCTTCTAACTATTCCTAACGAAGCTATGAAGTTAAAAATTATCGGATATTTGATGGACTCTACGTCCCTCATTTCAGGACTCATTGATTGGACTAAAATGCTATATATAACAATTATGATACTTAGTGGAAATATAATAATAACAGCAATGCTACTTGTGCTAGTTAATTGTATTTTGGAAATTAATTTTATAGAAAAGACCAGCTATAATATTCAAATATTGTGCAATATAATATTATTACATTATATAAATTTATAGTAATATTACAAAATATAATATAATGTGGTTTGGGAATAAATTATTATTAAATCTATTATTATTGTTAAATCTGTAGAGCCTGTTATTTATTGTAGGAATAGGAACTCTTTTTTTTGTAATACATTCTAGAAACTTAAAAATGATCACGATATTAACAAAAAATACGGTGTTTCCCATATCTTCTTCAATACTGAATAAGGAAATTACGTAAACTATTTTTTTTTTTTTTAAACCACAGTTTTAGTTTAGTGTCATAATTAAAAAATATTAAGTCTTAATTGAAATGTAATATAAAGGTTGGAACTCAAAAATCATTTTAGCAATTTAAATACGTGTTTTATACAAATAAATGTTAGATATTATTTTGTTGTACATACAAATCCATAAACACGACATTTTTTTTTTGGAATGTTTGAATTCCAAATATTATTAAAGCTAAAAAATTTAAATTGTTATCTTTTGCTTTATTTAAACAAACAAAGAATCCCTTAGAGAGCGGATTACAAAAAACACAAGATAAACAAAAGCCGTAGCCAGGTACTAACGGCTATAACTCTCTATACACGAAGCGCTCCGAACATTGCCGATGTCACCCGAATTCCAACGGAAGCAATGATCTACTTGGCCGACTACTCGGCTAGTGACTAGTCGGCCAAAGATATAGTTGGCAAGGCCCATCTCCAATAATAATAAATCTGATCGCCATAGTCATCATGGGATTGAGATGTAGTTTGCCTCTGTGAAGAGGGCGGGAATTGGTTTTGTTTTTGCTGTAGCCAAATTATTTTAATTTTATTTACAACGAATCCCGAAGGCACTGGCAGCGGGCGAGTGGTATCACTAATGGTGTTAAAGGAAGAAGCAGATAAGAGCGGAAGATTGGGTCAATCTGGAAACAGTGGCCTTCGACTTCTTGTGTTCTTCCGATTCGTCACTCTTCTTTGTTTGTCCACTTCCTTTGTCTTCTCTTCACCGCCGCTCTTTAATTATTTTTTATAGCGCTGTTTTCACGGCTTCTTAAAAATCTATTGAACTATTGAAAATCAACTCAGCTGGTGAAAAGTAATCATTCTTCATTGCGACAGTAATTTTTAGAAAAAAAAACAAAACAGTTAATTATTTAGGGTACTTAATTATCTTCCTGTCCTATAACATGCCCAGAAATTTCCTATTCTGAAATGCTTTTTGAAGAATTCAGTAAGGGTTCCTAAGAAACGAATTATTATTTATTTGTATTAACTTTGTATTAACTACCAGCCTACCAGCCTACCAGCCTACCAGCCTACCAGCCTACCAGCCTACCAGAACCGGGCGGGCACCAACCCACGAGCCTATTCCAGAACAGGATTCTATTTGGCATAAAATAAAATCAACTTTCTGTGACTTAGTTTTCAGGCAATGATTTTGGGCACATGTATGCTCTTGTTTATAGGTCAGGTTTGGTCTACAATCGATGGTAAAAAATCGATTTCTAGTATTAAAATCGATTGGATTTTGTAAATATATTCGGTGAACGGTTTATTGTTCTTTAAATAATTATATACGAAATATTGAATTTACTGATGCTTTTATGAGAGAAATATTCTAGTCCCTTGGATCGAATATAGATTTCGCTGTTGGACAAAGGCCCTTATCGAGGAGCAGAACAAGAGAACTCATCACTTAGGAAGAGTCGTCATCAACAAACAACAAACAACAAACAAGAATGTATTCATTGATATAGAGTTATAATATAATGTATAGCCTCCCCCCAAGATGGCGACGGCCATTCCATTAGAGTAATCTATCCATCGGAGTGTGTATTTGCAGGAGCTGGGCGATTTGTCGACGAGGCGATGCGGAACCCTGCAAATACCTTGATGAGGCCCTACTCAGCTGTTCCCTTCCACCGCCTGATTGATTAGAGCTCCTCTTTTTTATTTCCCTTTTTGAAGCCATGCGTCATTTGCTCCAATACAATCCGCCAATGACATTTCCTATCCACTTACTCTCTCTCGCCATATTTACTTTTACCTTCTCCTCGTATCGATTGCTCCGGGCTTGGCTCCCTCCTCAGCCTTAATTATATTTTTCTAATGTCCATTATCTGGATGAAAAGATTCTTTCAGAAAACTAAGTCTGTTCTGGATTCGGGGTTGTTTTGAGAAATGTTATTTCATTTCACTGGCAGGCGAATCTAGAAGGCTGTTGCTACGTAATATTGGATCTCCTGGCAGCGGCAGAACAATCTCTGGTCATCGATTTCAAATCGAATAGTACACATGCTATTAATAATAACAGAGGTTTAGTAAATCTTTAACTATTAATTCAAAATATAGTTTAAACAGGAGGTATTATGTAATAGAATCCTAGTGAAATGCTAGGATCCCAGGGGGGGGGGGGGCAGGGTCGTCGCTGAGGATAATAATTCCCAATTTATCAACATCTCATTTATTGACACTATTTTTAATTTTACATAGGATAGCTAGGTAGTTAGATTGCTACAAGTTAGATAGCTAGGTAATTAGATTGCTACTAGTTCGATAGCTAGCTAGTTAGATTGTTAAGCATGTATTGAAGAGGGTGGCACCGCTTCTTGTAGCAGCTTGTTGTTGGAAATGAGTCGAGAGGATGCTCTCCGCTAGCACTGCTAGTACTGCTAGTACTGCTATTCCTATCCCGGGAGTGTATTATCAAAGAGGCCGTTGCATTTTAATTTAAGAAGATTTAGGTAAATCTGAAATGAGGGGTTTTTCAATTTTACAGACAAAATAATGTTTTAAGTTAAAGTTACGACAACTAGAGGGGATTACAGTCTGTTGTTTACATACAGCCGATCAGCTGCTGTTCCAATGCCTCCTAGATTTGTTTTTTTGTTAAGTTAGTGAAATATCTTCTATTAAATACTTAAGTTCTGATGTTCTTTTTGCAATATCATCAGGAAGTATTCGGCTATTTCAGATAATATTCAAAGAAGGCAAACAGTAGCCTCAGGTTGGATGCCCTATTCCCGATCCTCATGAAGCATTGACTCCTGGACGTCCTATTGACTCCTGGATGTCCTCACCGAAGACAAGGACGTGTAGAAGACAAGATAAGAGGCAAGAGGTGGAGAGGACCGAGGAGGTAAGAGGGAGTGAATAGGGAGCATTAAAGGGCAGTTTGTCCCTTTGTCACCGAGCCTCCTGCCTCCACCTGCCTCCTACCTCCACTTAGCTCCAACCTTCACCTGCCCTGCCTTCAGGGTACAATAGCCAAAGCCACTTCAGTTCTCTCTTCGTCTTCGATCTGCGATTTTGTGGTTCCTAACCTAGCTAATTATATTCCATTATATGATATAGCAGCCAGATCGGCCCGTGGATAGATCTAGGTAAATACAATATTTTTATATCCATAGCTGTCTTATTTTAGCGATCCAACGTCATCCAATATTGTTCTTATTATAATTATCCAATATTGTTCTTTATGTTTTATTTTGTTGATATTAATCTTAAGTAGTGACATGCCTTGTAGCAGACCCTTATGGTTCGCAATATAGGAACCCTATAACTCATCCATCGTCTTATATAACCTTAAATCTGAACCAATTTTTTAGTCATCTCATAACATCCTCTCAATTTTTTTTTACATACCTCTTATATTTAATTTAAAAAAAAAAAAAAAATCTTGTTATTGATTTGACATGATAAATGTATAGCGAAATAAAGCGTAACCCCACCATTTATCTTGCTCATATTCATGACCTTTGGTATTTATTATGACACCTTATACATTTATAAATTCTTCGTAGTGTATATAGCGGGGCTCTGATGACCTCCAATCATGTTACTTAGATAAATGCGTTATTGTTAATATATATCCCTATAATGATTGGAGTTGAAATGTATTTGATGGACCAGAGAATAAAAAAACGGACAGAGAGAAAAGCGCGGGTTCCCATAGCCCCAGCTTGGGAACGAAAGGCGATACCTCGGTGTTGGTTACCTTGGGCTATCACCGCTTCCGACCGACCGGACCCGCCGGTGAGAACCTAAGGAAGGCAACAAGTAGCAGTCCAATCCTTCCCCAGGATCAGGAAGTAATGATAACAATGATAGTGGAGGATATTGTGAATTAGTGGTGAGGGTGCTCTGGTGAGCGGCTGGCTGCGGCTAAAGGTGACTATTAGGGCGGAGTGGAGGGGGGAGGCCACGCCCACCTCCCCTAGCTCGGCCAATCCCCTGCCGAGCCCTCCCCCCTCGGGGTCGTCTCGATTTTAAATATTTCCTCCACCGCCCAATCAAAACACAATCAGGGCTCTCTTAAACTGCTCATCTTTACGGCAAACATTTCATGATCGTAGTTTTCCTCCTAATAGCGCTACACTTAACCATAATGTTACCTCTCAAGGAACAATGTTTTATTGTTCGAAAATTTTTTTATTTATTTCCCTTCTCTTTTCCATTCATCGGCTCTTCGACATTAGAAAGGTTTTTTTTTTTTTGTTTTTTTTTAATTATTCTTCTAGTACGTTTTTTCCATAGCTTTATCCAAACATAGCATGTAAGCTCAAATTATATTACGGAATGAAATAACTTAATTACAAAAATGTACCTGAGTTTAGTCAATAATTGTTTTGAAATATTTTATTATGAGGAATTATTGTTTGAACCTGTGCCATTATTGGCCCAGGACCAGAGGCTGATAGCTTATCGCGGGCAGTGCGAGGTGGTGGGGAGGGGGTGGTTCGAAAATAGGGGTGGCCAAAGTGGTGGGGGAACCGCGGCACTTACAGTCGCTCCGGAGGGAGCAGTGAGGGAGTACACGATATTATTGTAGCGATTGATTGCAAGGACCGCCGGTTCGGCAACACTACCTTTACCGGTACCTGCACTGCACCTCATGGCACCCTGACAGATCGGCGGCCTTCATGTTGTCCGTGTCGCCCCTGGCCGCCATGGACCTCTCCACCGCCTACAGATACAATCACAACATGATGGAATATTACACGTGTGAGTAGCTCTCTCTCTATATCTCAATGCTAACACTAAAATGGTACCAACGCTGGGCTGGGGACCAAGTATAATCCTAGGTCGACATGGAACGGGATCGCTAACCCAGCATCTTTTCGGCCTTTAGATAGTAAAATGTAGTTGATTGTCAGTGCTAGGCTGTAGTGGTAGTAACTGCCAGTAACTAGGCTGTAGTGGTAGTAACTGCCAGTAACTAGGCTGTAGTGGTAGTAACTGTCAGTAACTAGGATAGCAATGATAGATGTTAATGTTATTAATGTCGAGTTGTAGATTATAGTTTGTTTGTTTTGATTGACCGACCGACGAGATCTAAACTATAAGTAGCACCTCATCATTGTTATGCCATCTAAATAATATTCATCTAAATAATAGCAAACAAATATTATTGTTGTTATTATTATTATTACAATACGATGCTTCATCAATATTATATATTATATATTCCCTCAGCTGGTCTTATTGAAGGTCATCATTTGAGCTTCCTCCTATAAATTAGCATATTGAATACGAATGAGGAAAAATAAATAATTTTGATAATTATTTATATCCAAATTATTGCGATCATATGATCGCTAATATTATCATATGACAGATATTAGCACTGCTATTCCACTATTCCACTATTCCACTATTCCACTATTCCACTATTCTACAATACGGTATAGCAAGTGGATCTTTCACTCGCTTTTTGCCGATGAATTTTTTGTAATTACTTACTCAATATTGTTCCTTTATTATTGTGTGAGCACATTATTGTATCGTCATAATATCATTGTATTATCTACAATCTATTACCCCTATAATATATATATATATATATATATGTATTAGCAGCTAGGACCAATCGCCTTATATCCATGGTCCATATTGCCATCAGCCCGCCACAGCCAATCCTATTAGCCCAGAGCTCAGGTAAGATGATTACCCAAATCATAAACAATTGGTGGTTTAATAATGAGCCTATATTATTATAAGATTTGTTATTATGCAATATCTTCCTCTCCAATGTATTGTTTTATTTTTTTATAACCATAATATGTAAAGTGAAACATTATACCACACTACCATACTACCACACTTCCATACTACCACACTACCATTATACCACACTACCATACTACCAGACGTTCATTATTCGCACAGTCAATAACTACTCGTGTACTTCGAATCGAAGGAGGTTTTCAATTGAAATGAATCACGATGAGTGCAATGTATGACGTTCATTACGGACTGTTCTAAATCTAATGTCGCCTTCCCCTCATAGCTCGTCCCAATATTATATTTATCACGTTAAGCATCATATCGTTCAACAAATTTAATTTGTGTTCGTTTTGTTTAACAAACAAAATGAAGACAGCCGTGACTTATGAAGCGAACCATAATGCCCACAATATGGAATTGCATCTTGTTGACTCCATGTAAAAAAGATATCCGGACGACCTCTCAGCTGTTTAGGATAATATTGCTACAATATCCTCTAATAGCTAATTTAAAATAAGAAAACAATAACAAACTGCGATTGATAGCTGGCGCCGATCATTCTTCCATTATAATCTCATATTATTAAAACACACTTCATGATTCAATAATAGCGGCTAAAGGAATTGAATATAATAAAATTGATAGGGGTGGTTAATATAATTGATAATAATCATGAGGCCGTTAATTGACAAAACAATTCTCAGGCAATGTTTCAATCCTCAGATCAATTCATTGACCAGTGGTTAGGCAATAGTTGACGATGAGCTGTTGTTGCAATTTATTGCAGCGAGCACCCAACACAAAAATGGGAGGGGGAGTATTTACTAGCCATTAGATGAGACAAGTGCTGCTCATGATTTGAAGAGAGTTAGAATTGTGTTGGATATAGTTAAGATTGAACAGTGCTTATCATACCAGCTATATCACGCCCAAGATAACGGTGTGTTGTAAAACGCATTTAACATTCTCAATAGCTTCGTATATTTAACAAACCGAAGGAAGGAGATACTCAGCCCTCAAGCTGCTCAAGAAAGTAGTGCGCTACTCTCTAACTACGAGGATAATTAAGTATATAATATAAATGTACAACGCAATCATCGAATTACTATCGTCGGTTCCTCTTGGACCTGTTCCTAGTATCGATGTATCGATGTATCGAAATATCCCAGGCAATGAGGCAACAAGATGGTAGAAGTGTAGAGGACCATGTAGCACCATTAGCGGAGGGATTGCCATCGCGATAATTAGCGCCCGCTTAGCGGATCTTGTTAGCCATCTTTGGGGCTAATGAGTTGAGTTGAGGTTGAGCCATCTAAATGTAGCAGTCGAAATCAATGTTGTCTCTCTAATACTCCCCTTTGTTTATTCCTCTTTGATCTGATCTCCATGGATCTTTCTATTATTTTAATAAAAATAGGCGATGATCTGAATGACATAGCGCTTTAGGACATGGCTCTTCCTGCTATGTGGCTTGATATTATTCTTCTCTCTGTTATATTTTGTACACTAACCACTTTACTATTTCTATTAGTGTACACTAACCATTTTACTATTACTATTAGTGTACACTAACTATTTTACTATTACTATTAGTGTACACTAACCATTTTATACTAAACATAGTCATAGACAAGGATATATCCACACATAGCCTATTTTACTAGATAACTATTGTGCCCAGTCCGTCTGGACATTGCCAATGTACGGCCTCCAGCAATTGTTTCACTATTATTTAAATTTTATGAATGTTTTTTAAATATCAAAAGTCCCAATAAAGAATTCGTTAAATACAAAAACAATCGAAAAGATATTTAGGTGGTATTATTTCCAATATTATTTACCTTACTCAACTCTAATATACAATAAAATACCTAATATACAATAAAATACCTAATATACAATAAAATACCTAATATACAATAAAATACCTAATATACAATAAAATACCTAATATACAATAAAATACCTAATATACAATATTACATTTGGTGGCGGTTCACAAATGAAAGAACAAACCATTGAAATAAAATTAGATATTTTTAAATAGCGCATTAATTTATCATTGTAATAACTTAAAATAAAACTAATTTAACTGATAATTACTATTCTAAATATGAAGAGGGTTCCCCAAGGTTCGCTCATTTTAGTCTGGTGAACACTCTTAAACATTTAATATCAACAGTCATTAAAAAAAAAAAAAAAAAAAAAAAAAAAAAAAAAAAATATATATATATATATATATATATATATATATATATATATATATATATAAATTAAATAAATATATGTAAATTAATTGCTATATCGTCTGCTTGGAGGTAAAAGTCAGTAAGTAACAAAATCAATTTTTTTTTTCTGTTTCAATATTGAGGCCGGAATATGCTCATTAACAATTTCTCAGATAGTTATATAGTCATAGTTATATAGTGATAGTTATATAGTGATAGTTATATAGTGATAGTTATATAGTGAATTTTCTCATTCCCTTAATGTCCATATATAGCAGTTATATCCACTTGGTGGCTTTTTATATTTATAGGAAATGATAATATTAACACACAATAACTTTTTGTCGAATTAGGAGAAAATTGCACTCGGTGACTTTTACCTCCGAGCAGAGGATATAATATTAGAACGGTAATTTATTTAAGCACCCTCATCAATTACTTGATTTTATTTCATAAAAGATCCATACTTGAAATAATAAAACATTTTTATAGGAAAGGTTTTGAAATAATGGATAATACTGTTCCGAGGATCACCGATAGTAAAATACAATGGGGATAGCATGAGCAAAATAATTATGGATTACCATTCTCATAGCTCGTTTACACAGATCATCTCTTATACATTAAATCATCATTTTTTTTATTAAGTGTAAACTCCTTTTGGTATTTAGGGATAGGTATGGGGTAAAAAAAGAAAACTGGCGTACCGCAGTGTGGGGCAAAACGGCCGAAAATGGGTAAAAACCTCATATTTTCTAAACGTTTCGTGCTATAAGCTTAAAATTTTGGAATTATATATTTCATGAGGTGCTGAATTGAATGAAATTATAATCAGCTTCATCAGGTGATCAGAAAGGTTCGAGATTTAAGAACAAAAAGAAAACAAAATTAATAAAGCAAGTTTGGAATATATTTATATGCTATCTAAGCTCCTGAATAGAATAAAACTATAACCAGAGCAATCTGATCATCATCATCATCATCATTGAGCCATGTATTCAATTTAACAATTTTAAATAATTAAAATAAAATAAAATCAAGTTTGTTATTATTTTATATGTTTTTTTAGGTGCTAAATTCAATGAAATTTGCAATATAGCTCTATTACAGACCCAAGAGTCTTTGAATTAGGTTAAAATTATTAAGTTATATTTGAAAACAAATTAAATTTTTTTAAATATAATTTGATGTATAATGTTACGTAATAAGTTTTACAAAGTAATTTCAGTTGAACTCTATTGAATGGACTGGACAGTTATTTACAATTATCAATCTTATATTAACACAGAAGTTTGATCTTCATGTTTTTCAATATAATACACAATGAACTAATGATAGCAAAATAAAAATCATATAAAAACATAATAAAAAAAAGATTATATTCACTCGTTATATTAGATAAACAAATAAAAGATATTAACTATAAAAGTAAAGAAATAAAATATTTCGAATGGTTCTTTTTTTCTATAACAGTAAATGAGAATCTTTATCATTTAATGGAAACTTTTTTCTTATAATCCGGTCTTAAATTACTTATCACGGGATCAGAAGTCACCATAATATGAAAAACAGCTTTATTTGTTGCTGTTGGAGATAACTTTCTGGAATGATGTTCTCTGTAATGTTTATTATAGCTCACCTGCAGTTTTAATGCCACAAGAGCTTAGTGATGAATATGTTATTACTGTATTACTACTAAAAGCATTTGCATCTCTACAATATAACAATTTTCTATTAGTTCTGTCTTGTGATATGCTAGTTTTATCAAAATCTTTTTTATGATAGTGGTATTTTTTTACCGTTATTTTTTTTAATGTATTTTTATTGTAAACGATTCTTTAATTGTTTTTAATAGATTTGGATTCATTATAATCAGATAGGTTTAAAATATTATAAATTTAATATATATATATTAATAATGATTCCAGTGGTAGAATATCCTGGCCATTGATATAAAATAATAAAATAAATAAATATGATAATCTTCATGAGAGAACTAAGGTATACAATAATTAGAACTCAGCGATACAAATAATAACCCCATAAATTGATCATCCAAAGTCCAAAACTTTTATTTTCAATTGATTTTTTTATTTGAAGTGCTGTTTTTTAAAAATTAATCTTTCTGTAATATTCCGGTACTAATTCTCTCAAAAAGAGTTATGTGTATAGAAAACCAGAAATCATATCAGATCATTTTACAATGGATTAAGAAAAGAAAAAAAAATATATATATTAAATAAGACAGACTAATAAAAACAAATATACATATATAGTAAGCCAATTTTCACATCCTAGCTATAAAAAAATAATATATATTTCTAAAAATTAGTTTCTGTATAATGAAAAATAACACATAAATTCATCCCCTGAACAAATATGGCCGAAGCCGGGATTTATATTTATAACACGGTTTTTCAGATACTTGTACTTCAATTTGAACCCCTAAAGAGAGCCTAGTTCGGAATAGATTTTTTTGAAAGACCATGTGAAATGAAGATAAGTTAGATTTACGAAACAGCTAACTTTGAAAATTCTTGGCAGTCAAGGTTGTGGCTACATTTACTAAATAAAAATCGTCCATAAACTAATAAATAACAATAGTGAAGTTCAAAGGGTTATACAAAATTTTTGCTAAAAATTCAGGGTCATAAAAAATTATTTTAACAGAATTTCAAAACCGTGTTATTTTCTCAACTCCAGAAAAGGGCAACTTCAAGGGCGTGTCCAGATCCTGGTAATGAAATAATCGAAAAATCAGTTCCACAACCTTATGCTACATTTATTTAGGTATAAAAAAATAATGAAAAAAAAACAAAAACTAAAATCATAAGATTTTAGGGTTTTTTCCACGTTTGCCCCACTGGGTACCGTACCGTAACCTGCCGGGTAACCTGCCTTATACCCGTAGATTTAGATATACAATCTAGATTTAGATGTGTTTACTTATTTCCCGATGGGCTAAAGATTTGAAATTTGGAAGATATCTCTTAGAAGTGGATGTCCACTTCTAGTGGATGCCCATGCAATAACACACAATAATAACAAGATTGGGGACTACGCGGCGCACAGTGGAGCAAAACGGCTAAAAAGCTGGGAAAAAACTTTAGTCCTATCGGGGTGCTAATAGTCTCATATTTTAGGTTTTTAACTAATTTGAAAATGATATCCTTTTATTCTTTAATAATACTAAAATATTGTTATAAAAATATATAATACTAAAATAATACTTTAATAATATTGACAACGCAAGTGCAGATATTTTATAAAATTTAATTTTATTATAATTAACTTCATTACTATGCAACGTTGGTTTCATTTTTAGATTTTCACAGTTTGATGACGATTGCCTTAGAATAAGCTGGTTCAGAATGGCTGAGAAGAATAATTTATTATTTACCGATATAACGGAATGGCTCACATTATCAATTAGAGTGTTTCGTTACTGATAATAATGTTATATTTTTTAGGTTGAGGCCTAATATATGTTGTAGGGATCTGAAGGTTTTAGCAGCTTATAAAACACATCCTTGTTCGAAGCTGTACGGGAACATTTCCTAGTACTTATGGCATTTGCTCATGACTAATTCATAGCTAACTTTAGTTATTTAGGCAGTTAGAGAAGTATCTCGGAAAAATATTCTTGATCTATTTTCGGTGTTACTGGAACCGTATCTCTGCTTTACAAAATCAACTTCTATCCACAATTCAGTGATAGACCGTTTTTGTATTAGTTCCTTTGCGGGTTTTTTTATTGGGATAGTAGTTTCATTAGTTCTCCAACGCTGGAACTCCAGGATATAGCCTAGATCATTGGTTTCCAAACTGGGGGGAGTGAGGACATGTCAGGGGCGGCGCGAGTTAAGTTGAACATTAAATTAAATTTTGGTAGTCTTTCTAAAATTCTAAATTTTAAAAGACACAGCACAATGTTCTCAGTTAATTGTTTATGTTCGGTATATTGAAAACAAAAGAATGAAAGACGAGCTACTCTTTTCTACAGAGTTGAAGACCACGCATGAACTCTCTCGGTAAAAACTGATCGGTGTATGTACGGATGGCGCGCCTTCAATGCTTGGTTCTCGCTCAGGCTTTGTGCAATTAGTAAGAGAGAAAAATGCTGATGTGACTGGGATACATTGTTTTATACATCGACAAGTCTTGGCAGCAAAAACCCTTCCAAATGAACTCAATGCTGTTTAAAGTTATGTATTAAAGTAGTGAATTACATAAAAAACAGTGCGTTGAATACTCGACTGTTTAAAACTCTTTGTGAAGATTTAAGAAGTGATCACAAAACACTACTATTTCATACAGAAGTACGATGGTTCTCAAAAAGAAACATGTTGGCAAGATTATTTGAGCTTCGAGATGAAACAATTACCTTCTTGGAACATCAAAAGCAAAATGAACTAAGCGTGGCCTTCAAAATACCTTGTGCCTAAGTAATATTGGCTTATTTGTCAGACATCTCTGACTTGTTGAACAGCCATAACCTAAAACTGCTGACTGGAGACTCTATAAATATAGTTACTCATCGTGATACGATCAAGATGTATATTGAGAAATTGCAACTTTGGAGGCGTAAAATATCAGTAAACCCCTGCAATTATTCAAATTTCCCTAAAGTAGAGTCAATCTCAGAAGAAACACGCTTTAAGGAAATTCATGAAGGATCAAGTTTGAAAATCCAAATATCAAACCACTTGGAGAGCCTGATTGAAGAGTTCCAGAAATACTTCCCAAACACTTGTGAAGATAGTATTTACAGAATGTCAACTGACCCATTCCATGTCAACATAGCGTCCCTACCTGAATCAAGAAGATGCTTTGAACATAAAACATGGTTCCTCTGCCAAATACAACTTTTATATAATGGACAAACCTTCATTTTGGTTAAAATATTTCAAAGTGTATCCTAGTGAATCAAGGGAAGCTCTTCGTTTATATTTGCCTTTTTCAAGCACCTATTTGTGGGAAAAGCATTTTCAACACTTGTGGTGATTAAAACAAAGTATCAGAATAAACTTGATGTTGCTAGTGACTTGCGCTGTGCACTTACTAAAACTCAGCCAGGAATAGGTTAGGCATACAAGTAAAGAAAACGCAAGCCCATCCATCTCACTAACCAACCTAATCTATTTTTCTTTTATTAATAATTTTTGTATTTTATGAAAACTGATATTGTTGTATCTTATGGCAGTATAAATAAATGTTTTGTTTTAAATGTAATACTTATTTGTTTTTGTTTTGTTCCTAGGCCCATACAATTTATTGTTATGGGACTGGGGGGGGGGGGGGGGAGAAGCTTTCATTTCAAAAAAAGGGGGCGTGGTACAAAAAAAAAAGGGAACCCCTGGGTTAGATGAAGAATATATTCGATTGATTTAATTCTAGCATGAAATGGAAAAGTAGCCATCTTAACTGCTTCTTCTTTGCGAAACGTAGGGGTTTATCTTGCTATGTAATCTAATCCCTATTAAATTAAAACCAATTTTAATTTTTGTTTGTAAAGAGGAAAAAACACTAATTATTAATTTTACCACTCATTGGAGTTAGCGAAGCATCCGATTCCAAAGAATACTTGCCGCAAATAGAAACTAAAGTTTATTATGACCCATCACTAAAACTATCTCACATAAATCGGGATATTTTGTTTTAATAGTCTCTATAATGATAATATCCATCTTGATTCTGTTGGATAAGTAAGCAGGCTGATAACTATTTAATAACTGATGAATAAACAAAGAGACCACGAACGCACTTGTCCCAACTTTGTAAACAATTCTTGTTTTTATGTACGAGTATAGTTGTCATCAGTTGTCAAAGAAATTTATAAAGTTATTAAGTAAAGTAGTGTAAGTATTATAAGCTTTATGGCAATTTTTTACCGAACTTAGTGCAGCTTTTTTTGTAAGTTCACAAGCTCCGTTTACTTATTCCGTTTTGCTTCGTTAAATCTTTTGATATCATATATTATACTTTGGATCTGTATAATTTTTTCCCCTTTTGCTAAATACTTCAACAACAAATCTGTCAAGTTTCATAGGTTTATCTATAAAAATAAGTCCACAGCGAGGCAAATTGTAGCTCACTAAAAATAGGCCATTTTGGAGTAGAGTAATATTGTCCAACTCCAGAAGGCCCCAACAGATTAGAAATGTTTTCTCTAACTAATAATGAACACAATAGCCTAACTGCCCATCAAACACCACAAAAGTGATAAAACATTTTCAGAGTTTTTTCCGCGTTTGCCTCACAGTGCGTATTAAGAATGGAAAAAATAGCAATTTTAAAGTTTCAACAAAGATTAACTTTTATATCCTTATTTATAACTTAGGTAGCTTTTGTTATATATATATATATATATATATATATATATATATATATATATATATATATATATATATATATAACTCTGTTCAATAGACTAGAACCGCAAATCGATCATCAGATAGGAGAATACCAAAATGGATTTAGAAAAGGAAGATTATGTCCGGAACAAATACTGAGTTTAAAATTAATCCTGAGATACCACATGATTAGATCGAAGAAAATTTATGTCTCCTTTGTGGATTTTCAGAAAGCCTACGATTCGGTGGATAGAGAAACACTTGTGCGGATACTTAAAGAATACGGAGTAGATCAGAAAACAATTATTATAATTAAACAAACTTTAACTGGGACCTACTCTAAAATTAAATTCAGGGGGGAAATTAGTAAACCGTTAGAAATTAAAACAGGGTTAAGACAAGGGGATGGCTTATCACCTATTTTATTCAATATTGTTTTAGAAAAAATTATGAAGACGTTTTGGGAAACCAATAAATCTGGTGTAAGGATAGGAGGTAAGAAAGAAGGTGTGAAAATGAGGTGTTTGGCTTTCGCGGATGATCTGGCACTTTTGGCGGAAAGTGAAGAAGAGACAGCAAATCAGATAAATGAACTGAAAGAAATAGCAGAGAGAGCCGGGTTAAAAATATCATTCGAAAAAACCGAAATAATGACGAATGACAAGGAAAAAAAAAATGGAAAAATCGAGACTAAATATGGTAAAATCAAGTTGGTGAATCAATTTAAATACTTGGGGGAACTTGTGAACTACAATGGGGGAGACTTGCAAGCAACGCATAGTAGAGAAGTAAAATTGGATAGATTAAAGTTCTCAGTCAGGAGTTTTTATAATAAAAAAAATCTTTCCATAAAAGCCAAAATTAGACACTATGAAACAGTCATAAAACCTGTGATCCTCTACGGGGTAGAGACTATGGGATTTACCAATATGGAAACCTTGTTAAGGACGGAAAGAAAGATATTGAGAATATGGACCGAGAAAAGTGGGGGAAGAATATCGATTAAAAAAGAACGATGACCTTTACGAACAATTGGAAAACTTAGAATCATAGATGAGGAAAAGGAGATTAATTTTTTTTCGGACACATGAAAGGAATGAATACCAATAGATTAAACAAACAAATATTTGATAAAGTGATGAAATTGGAAAATATAAAGGGTTACCCAGAGCAAATGAAAGAGGAAGTTAAAAAATTGGGTATCACGGAGGGAGACTACAAAGATAAGGATAAATTCGGAAAAATGGTTAAAAATATAAAGGTTCTTGTAGCGGAGAAGAAGAAGCATGAAAGTAAGAAATGGGAAATGGACGGAGGAGAGAAAGAGGGAAATGTGCGAAAAAATGAAAAGAATTTGGGCAGAGAGGAAGGAAACCTGAAAATGATATACGCGTGGTCCACCGTTGGCCTGTATCGCGATAAATAAATAATAAACGTTATTAAACGTTCTATATAAAAGAATTACCTAAGAAAAAATTCGCTTATTAGCAAAAATACGCGATGAATGTTGAGAACTCATGCTTTTACTTCTGAACGTTGAACGATCTTTTGTTGTTACTTATTGTTAGTTCTAATGGTTACAATTACTAATCGAAAATTAAATGTAAATGTGATCAGTTCTTCACACCTTTAGGGTCCATATTATAAAATTAAAAACTATCTGAAATAAAAAACATAAAAAATTGACGGATATAATTCTATCAGCGGCTTCCGACGGGCTGAGAGTTGGATACATACTTCAATCCTTCTAGTAAATAAACAAATATATTTTAGTTGGGCCTTTTTTGATGGTAGATAGTAGAAGACATGTCGCTTTAGATATTCGGTCTAATTAATATTAATTCCTATTTATTTTTAAAATTTATTTATTTAAAATTAAAATGGAAATATTCGACATTTAAATAAAGAATTAGTTGAAATCATAATTTCAAAATAAGGGGAATCTAATAAATGTCTTGGAATCATTTTTCATTGTTTTTCAGGATGTCTCATGCACGAAAGAGTTAATAAAACATCTTCAACTACGTTTAACTTTTCTTGCCTAGTTTTGCTGTATCGATTGCCATCGACTTCCGGCATGAAGGAGAGATTTATCTAACAGAATGGAGGCGTAATGCACATCCCGTTGGCGACATGTCATTCTTACATTAGCGCTATTCCAACAGAACTAAGTAAACATAATTTCGATTGAAGTGATAATGTAAAGTCATTACGTTTTAAAAATTCGTAAACGATTGTCTCTTTTTATTAATTTTCATTAATAATATAAATAATGTTATTGTTTCCTATAGGTCGTAAAAGTTATTAGCTGAAAATGTTCAATCCTACCGGACATGAATTTCCTCAATCATTAACGACAAACTACTCATTGTATCAAAATCCAAAATATAAGACACATTTTCGTTGAACTTATTTCTTTGGAATTTTTTTATTTGTTACTTTATCTAAAGATAGGATATTGGTCTTTAAGAGAAAACAAAATAGAAAAAATTTCAACGAAATGACAAATTCAACAAAACCAATTTTTCCTCATTTCCGTCTCTTTTAACCACTGTGTGCACTGGAATGCTCAGCCCTTAGGACACTCTCAGAAGATGACTTTTGTTATCTTCCTCTCTTCTTTCTCTTATACGTATTTGAGGGAACATGCTGCGATTGTCATTGGCATACCGTTTCAAACAGGAACAACCTTGTTACATTTTGTTCAAACATAATAATGATCTAGCACTTTTAATTATTGAAATATTTTAATACAAAGTCATAAATCACCTCTGTCAAACTTTGGATTACTTAATTTACTAAAACCACAAGCTAAATCGTGGTTGACGCCACCGTACTCCTCTCCAGCTAATTGTAGCAATAGAACCTTTATTATCACCCGAGATCAATCTTGTTATATGTTATATATTATACGTTATATACTATATCTCTGTTGGATTGGAACCTAGCGCTCATACGTATCTCTTTCCTTATGAGTACCATCGTAATACTTGTAACTTAGCATAGCTCGGGCAATTCTAGAACATTGTTTTCTACTTGTCAAAGAGAGTGTATTCAGTAGAGCAAAATATATATAAAGCCAGCCAGAAGATAGAAACTAGATCCGATATTAACATTTAATGCAGTATTGGGTTTGTGTTGTTTTGTGCCAAGGACAAGAGGGTACAACACAAAGGGTACGTCTACCCCTCCCTGTCCCCTCCCCATCCCCTGCCCCTATCCTTCTCAGTACCAACACTATCCCACACTCACACTGTCACAATCACCAACACAATGTATTCAGCCACAGGGGAGAGGATCTGCTGGCTGGCAAGAGTCGTTCCTTCTATAAACATTTGTTTATGTATTGTCACCCTCCGTTCTCCTGCGTCCACACGGGTGTCCATGTTTACTAAATATCTGATAGTAATAATAATAATAATAATAATGAACTCTCTCCTACCATATTTTATTCAACTTAGTTCTAGACAAAGTTATGGAAGAATGGGAGAAGGAACTTGGGAAATGTGGGGTTTGGAAACCAATCCGACTGGGCGTTGCTAAAAGCAACCTCTACATGCGATATCTTGCATTCGCAGACGACCTTGCGATACTAACGATGGATGAGCAGGCTGCAGTCAACCAGCTGGAAGTACTCAAAGAATGTGCGGAAAAAGTATGGTTACAAATTTCATTTGAGAAAACTAAATTCTTTTGTTAAAAAAAAAAGGTGTTATAAGCTTGAAAACAAAATATGGTAAAATCAACAAGGTCCCATACTTTCAGTACCTCGGAGAATTCATCGAGCCGACAGGTATTAAAAAAATCTCACAGCAACATACGCTTACAAAAAATTTTAAGAGGATTAAGGTTAACACAAAACCTCAACAACAAAAAATCAATGTCAAGAGGAACAAAAATTCGACACTACACTTCGGTCATAAAACCAACAATTCTCTACGTAAGTGAAACACTAACCTCTAACAGGAAACAACAACTTCGAGAAATCAAAAAAGAAGAGAGAAAGATCATCAGGAGGAAGACATACCAGGACGGATACAAACAATTAAAACTACACCAAAATTTCAAACATTGAAATTTATATGAGGAAAAGGAGAATGAAATTCTTTGGTCACCTCAGCCGACTACCAGAAAATCGACTGACAAAAAAAATAATAGATTATGTAACTTCACTTAAGAATTCCACACCACTAGATGAAATTCGAGGACCTCAAAAATACAAACATAAGACCAGCAGACATTACAGAAAGAAACATCTTCAGGCACAAAGTAGGCAAATGGAAAGTTGTACCAAAACAAAAACATTAGAGATCAAAGTGGTCAGGAGAGCGCAAACAAGCCTTTTCTGAAATAATGAAGGTCTACTGGAGGAATAGGAAGGGCCCAAAGAAAAATTGATTCAGTTAATTGTTTAACGTCTTCCATTTCTGAGGGGAATTCGCGGGGAAAAAAAAATAATAATAATAAATATCACATAACTATAATAATAAACATAACATAACTTTATTTTACAATTCCCAAGTCATCATTGGTGCATTGTCCAATGAGCACTTTAAGAAGGTTTGTGCTTTATGACTCATATTGTAGCTATTTAAACAAATTTACAGTTTAACCTGACTGCCTAGGGCCGAGTGCTACCTTGACAAATAGCTATTCTACCCATAGTTTGTATATATATATATAAGGAGGCGCGGTAGCTCAGTGGGTAAGGCACTTGACTACCATGCTCCCGGGCCCGAGTTCGAGTCCGACTGAAGGTAGAAAATTTATTTTCTGTTATTTCAGCCGTGAATCGAATTCGAGGTCGGGAGACCCTCCTGGGGTACACCCAGCCTCCTTAAAAGTGGGTACCCTTAATTGGGGAAAAAGCCTGGCGGTTGAGCGTGAATTCTGGCCAAATCACCTCCTTTCACAACCGTTGGCTCAGAAACAGTACAGCCTACCTAAATACTGAACCCGAGACCCTTCATGGGTTGTAAGTGGTACAGGTTTTTATATATATATATATATATATATATATATATATATATATATATATATATATATATATATATATATATATCGCCCAATTCTAAGTTTGTAAAATAGTTCTTTGTTGATGTATATTTGTATTAAATTATTTTATAGTAGGCTTCTATTTTCTGATCCAATCGCGTTTTTGCCTTGTTGACCGGAAGGGAAGGCTTGTATGTTGTATTGAATTGAGATTGTATTGAAGGTTGGGGACTTGGGACTTGGGAGTTGGGATTAGACCGAGAAGGAATTAATATCTGCAAGCTGCGCAATGCTTGGGCAGCGATGGGGAGTCTAATGTTAACAAAAACACTCACTTCTCTGAGGACTGCCTTAAGAAATAATATGATCAGTTAATTCAAAAATGGTTTTATTATTTTACTAGTTATAGTAAAAAATCATAAATTATATTTAATAAAATAAATGTAAACGGTTAATATTATTTATTTTGAATTGTTTCACTTTTTCTTGCGGGGCAAGCGCAGAACATTGCCCTCGGTAGAAGTTAATCCGCGACAAATGAAAAAAAAAGTCCTTCCTCTGGTTAACAATTTATTTGTTTGTTGTCTCCTGAGCTGCCTGCTCCATTCAACTGATCCTCCAAGGAACCAATGGACAAAGGTCTTTTAATAGGTTCTATTTCCATTAAATTTCTAGCACAAGATAACCGTCATCAAATTTTCGATCAGAGCAATAACCAGTGTATTATCCACCGTGCACCGAGCAGCCTTATTTAATTTGGCCTGTTTGGTATCCGTTTTGATTGTTATGGAGCAACCCAGTTTGAGATGGAAGAACCAACAACACTCTCTCATTATCCCCTTTATTACAAGATTTCTATTAATAGTATTGTACCTACTGTATCCCTGGCCAGTAGCCCCCTGCCCTCGCCCTACCCAGGTAAACAAACTAGTCCAACCTATAACAGGAGTAGCTAGCAGTAGCCCAAGCTATAACAGCAGGAGCTAGCAGTAGCCCAAGCTATAACAGCAGGAGCTAGCAGTAGCCCAAGCTATAACAGCAGCAGCTAGCAGCAGCACGCTGTTGATGCTACTAGATAAGCCCACCCTCCTGGAGCAGGTAATGCCACTGTTGTTAACATGTGTAATGCTCCTAATCCTTGCTAAGCCGGGCGGCAGTAATCCCATCAGCTCTACCGGGAGTTGTGGCCTGTCCTCTCGGCGGCCGCCGCCGGCCCCTCCCCGCTCCCGCTGTACCATAAGATTATATCTCTTCTCACAATGAGAACACCACACCATCCTCCTAGGGGTAGGGTACAGCGCTCTGTTGTGCGGTCTAATCTCATTATAATTTATATTATAAACCTTCTACGGGTACATCTACGAGTAAATGTTGTTTAGTTCACAGCTGGGGACAGGTGGGCTGTGATTAAAAACTTTCAAGTTATAATCTTTCATGTTGGTATGAATAAATGTATTTCTGATTTGATATATCTCTCATGACAGAAAATCATTCATGTTTTTTAGATATTTTATGATTAGATAATGTCATACGCCATCAAGTGGACCTAGTTAAACATTTATTGAATTAACAATAACAAAATAATTGGTTTATCATTTGTTATTATTGATGTTTATATTTGAATAGAATCCACTGGATCCTTATTTATTTCACTAAAACCGATTCACTCAAAATGCTGATTAATTCTGGGTAGCTTCCTTTCTAGCTGTTATCTTCGATCCGCCCCGATCATCCTTCCCATGCAGCTATGCGTAATAATGAGAAGTAGTTGAGATGGGAGGTGGTAGATACTTGGACAGCTACTATGAGGCACTTAGCAACTACTATTAGGTACTAAGCTACTATAACAGAGCTGGGCTTGGATATCTGCCGATGGATCTGTGAGCTCCTTCATTGCCTCTCCTTCAGGGCAGGGTTCGACTTTGTTAATTGATCACATAATTTTTATTCCTAAATAAATAATGACCAACTACTGTTATTTAATGAAAGAAGTACAGTTGACTGTTAGCTATGAATAAAGTAGAGGATGATGAGGGAGGGAGGGATACCTTCCTGGCAGAGGATCTTCATCTTTTTTATTTATAATATTACTTAGATGATTTAAAATAGCCAATTCTTTATCTGCTTATTTCTAATGAAAGAACTTAATTTTTAAAATATGTAGTTTTCTAAGAAGGTTCTATGAAGGCACCGGAATTTTGAGGAACTTAATTTTTTCTTGTTCAGAGGGCCCTTCCCTGTTGGTACCAGTATTTTTAGTTCTTCTGATTGCCCTTTTTTGGTCTAGATTGACTGGACTATAAACGAGATTTTTGTTCTAGTCTTCCTGTAAAATTCTGCCAAGTAAAATAAGAAATATGGAAATTTTAAATTCCATCATCTCATAAATAATCAAATTGGTTGATTTAATTCATCATCATCATCAACATTAGTGATATATTATAATAATTTTATATATTATAACTCAGAGAATAGTTTAATAAAAATATTTTACTAAATAATAATAACTAAAAACTGTACATTGACAAATGAGCTCATCATTAAACTACAAAAAGTTGCTGCTGATGCTATCTATATCTAGTTTTGTGGTTGGTGGCAGCATTCGTTGTACCTGGCCCTTGTAAAGCTCACCTCGCACCTTCGCTATTGTATTGCAACAACATCCACCCTTTAAGATCCATCCGAGAATATTGTTCCGTTCAATTATGAGGCAGTTCCAGATTTAATACGACGAAGGTGGACGGACCTTGAGGTGGCGGTGAGATGACGAGGAGCTGGAGCGGATTATAGATGACTGGTCGTCAATGACTGGGCTGCCTGGAGTCCACTTGATATGGAGATTGGCTAATGGCATGACCTTCCTGCCGGGGCAATAACATTTCCTGGGGGGCGGCGTCAGGAGCTCGTAAATAATCACTGCCCTCCAAAAAGTGCACTCCGGAACTTGAGGGTGAAGGGGGGACTTTATTTTTTAGCGATTGTCGGGGAGAAGGGGGGCTTTAGTTGATAGTTCTTGTCGATTTGTTAAAGCATCGATACGCTATCGAATATCAATCTATAATTAGCTTTATAGAACCTTCTCTGTTTCATTGTATTTAACAGAGAATCAAATTAGAATTTGAAAATCATCAACCTTTAAAAAGAAATCGATATTTATGTGTGGTACTAACACAATTAATAATATTTTTATTTGCTAATTAAAACAGGAAGGTAGGGAAAATTTAATGTGATGAGGTATTGAATGCGACAATGAACTAATGTTTTGAGGTTTGCTCTCCCCTCCTATTTTGAATATTTGAGAGGCTTCTTGAATAGGAATTGGGAAGAGTTTTAGAACTTTGTTGATGACAAATATATATATATATATATATATATATACATGGATAAATTTCTTGACTCTTACTATTAAATGTTTAGTAAGGTTCTTGAGGTTCAGTCATAAAAAAAAAAAAAAAAAACTATTTTGGCGACGTTTCGAGACTATATTGTTCTCATAATCATGCCCTACAGTGAAAAAAACAAGTTACAATAAAATTATATAAGTTATACAAGTTATTACAAAACATAAAGTTAGCTACAGTACAGGTAGGTATATAACAACATGTGTAGGGTAATACAAATATATATAATTACAGAATATAGAGGAGTATGAAGCTACTTACAATGTAACTGGTGGATATGAATAGACTAACAATTCTAGTACACAACTAACTTAGGGGAGTGAGTTTAAACAGACAGTTAACAAGGGTTAGTATGGAAAAACCCTATTTCTTAAAAATTAAGTTAAAAGGACTGTGTGGGTATTCCCAAAGATGCAGGTACAAAAATATTTCAGTGTAATATACTAATAAATGGAAGAATGGTTTGTATGATGTATATAAATGTAAATGTATATTGTTGGTCTGAATGTATTAAGTTGGAATAAAAGGTGTTAAGATTTAAAACGTCTGATTTTTTGTTTATTGCGCGGTGTTTAAATTTTTCTATGGTTATCATTTCTTTAATATTTCTTTTAAAATTATTTTGTTCATGGTAAATAATTTTGGGGAAATCAAATTTAAAAGTATGTTTTGTTTGCCTGTAATGTGTGGTGAGAGCTGTTTGATCAGGTTTGTTCGGGTTTTTATTTATAGACGTGCAACTGTATTTATGTTGATACACTCGTCGTTTAAGATATTGTTCCGATGTACCAAAATAAGACTTGCCACAACTATCTTCACACGGAATTTCATAAACAGTATTAGACTGTAACTCTAACTTATCCGTATCTTTGGTTTTGGTAAACAATTTATTAATGGTGGAGGTATTTTTGAATGTGACCGTGTAGTCAGTTGTATGGTTATTTGTGAGTGTTTTCCTGAACCTTTCTGATAGTGTTTGTATATATGGGATGGTGTAATATCTTTTATTCATATTTTCTTGTTGTTTCTGTTGAGTATTTGTTTGTTTGAGTAAGTTACAAATGAGTCTATGTGGATATCAATTTATTAAAAGAAGGTCTACTACTTTATTTTCCGCGGTTTGTTTATATTTTTCTGTAGATAACTTTAGTGCACGATTTATTAAATTTTTTGCGGTGTTTATTTCATAACTTTTGGGGCATTGACTAGTATAATGTAAATATCTTCCGGAATGTATTGGTTTTTTCCACCATTCTGTATCTATTATTCCATTAGGGTTTCGAATTAAAAGTAACTCTAAAAACGGTACTTTATTATCGTATTCAAATTCCATAGTAAACTTTAGTCTATGAAGTCTATAAACTTTAGTATATTACACTGAAATATTTTTGTATCTGCATCTTTGGGAATACCCACACAGTCCTTTTAACTTAATTTTTAAGAAATAGGGTTTTTCCATACTAACCCTTGTTAACTGTCTGTTTAAACTCACTCCCCTAGGTTAGTTGTGTACTAGAATTGTTAGTCTATTCATATCCACCAGTAACATTGTAAGTAGCTTCATACTCCTCTATATTCTGTAATTATATATATTTGTATTACCCTACACATGTTGTTATATACCTACCTGTACTGTAGCTAACTTTATGTTTTGAAATAACTTGTATCACTTATATAATTTTATTGTAACCTGTTTTTTTTTTTTTTGTTACTGTAGGGCATGATTATGAGAACAATATAGTCTCGAAACGTCGCCAAAATAGTTTTTTTATTTTTATTTTATGACTGAACCTCAAGAACCTTACTAAACATATATATATATACGGAGTTGGCTTATAGGTTATATAGCAGCGCAGATTACATCGTTATTGTCCACACATCGATACTTTATCAATCGATACATATAATCTGTCCCTTGTCATCAAATTCTAACACTAAATGTTACATTTCTTTTCCATATACAAAGAGATCCTAGTTTGGTGCATTTGATGACACATGCCCATCCGTGTGGTAATGGACCTAAACAACACAGTACCTTTGTTGAAAATATAATTTGTACTACGAAACTAAATGAAACCTTACACCAAACGAAAAAACCTCATTTAACGAAAATATTCCGCCAACGATAGAATGAGAAGGAGATGGGTAATTTTTGTATGTTGTATAATGTATAACAACATGTTGTATGTTGTAAAGCGCAGAAGTCATTTTATGTTAACATGATTGAGACTTGAAGAGGAACTACCCATTGGTAGTACTCTAATTGAGATTTAAATTAAATTTTAAAATATGATTGGCCGAGGTCGTGGCGTCCGTAAGAAGCGAAAAATTAGTGAGAATAGTCGATGCGCCGATTCTTATAAAGTATCTGTCTAAATATATTCAGCTGTTGAAAAATCATTGATTTCTTGTCAAAATTGAAGCCAAATATTCATTTGATTGTTTATTCTTGTTAATCGTTTCGAGGATAAGAGGCTAGCTGCGATCCTCATTTATTTGAAGGCACTCTTTTCAATTTTAGTTCCAAGATACTATTGAAATTTGACAGAGTGACAACAATGAACTGAGATGTTATGAAGGAGCCGCTAACCAGATGGGACGGTAACTATAACCATAGAGCTAGGAGGGACTTGTAGTTCCATTGTGCCGGCTCCATAAATCAGTCCAGCTCCAGGTCCAGCTGCCTACCTCTCTGCCCTCTCCTACCTCGCTGCATTAATAGCCTCCTAGATCTGTCTGCATCTAATACCTTATCGATCTTTGTGAATATCGATTCGTATTGTCTTTGTATACCTCTATCTTTAACAGAATGGTATTGCATTTTTTATAAAGTCGTCAGGTTCCTTTCCATTCCAGAAAACTGTGCAACTTTTTTAATAGTCGAAATAATGCAGGATTGTATGTGTTATAATGTTAGGTTTAATATTCATTGTTTCATTGTTTCATTGTGTTCATCGTTCATTGTCGTTGAGAGGCGGATTTTTTTTAACTTTCCGAAAGGCATTTACAGTAATTTATTCGCAAATATTTTGTTTTTTAGAAACAAAGTGGCCTCTCAATGCATTTTTGGAGAATAGCATTCTATACTTTGCTAAGGCTAATAATAAGCTTATAACTCCCCCCCCCCCCCCCCCCCCCCCCCGCTAACTCTTTTTAAAGGAAAATTCGGCTTCATCAAAGAACCACAACCGCTTTTTTCAAAGTTTCAAATGATTTTAGGACTACTTGATTTGGCACATAAAGTGACCGGTACATAATGTGACGGCAGCCATCTCTTCCGGAGAGGGCGGCGGAAGTGGAAGATACCTCCGAGACCAAGGTTGAAGAGGTGGAAGAATTCAGATTGATTCTGGCATTCAGAACAAACTGAGATCGGGCGAGGATGAGATATTCCGAATGAGATCGCCATTAGGTTCTTGTGATGATTATTATTGGCCCCGACCTCTGCAGGTCATCACAATAATAATAATAATAATAATAATAATAATAATGACAGTAATAATACTGACAACAAAGACAATAGCTCATCCCCTCCAAATATAAATAACATATTTTCTCTTATATTTCATCTAATTTCTTTATCTGAGTATCTGTATATCTATATAGCTACCTACCTACCTACATCTACAAGTAGATATATATCTATATAGCTACCTACCTACCTACATCTACAAGTAGATATATATCTATATAGCTACCTACCTACCTACATCTATCTAGCTACCTACCTACCTACTATATAGCTACCTACCTCTACGAGTAGATATATCTATATAGCTACCTACCTACCTACATCTACAAGTAGATATATAGCTACCTACCTACCTACATCTACAAGTAGATATATATCTATATAGCTACCTACCTACCTACATCTACAAGTAGATATATATCTATATAGCTACCTACCTACCTACATCTACGAGTAGATATATATCTATATCTATAGTATTATATAAAAGGACAAGCCATTTTTCGTTTGTGATCAATAACCGCAAAAACTACTCAACTAATCTTTACCACATTTTAACTACCTCATCTTCATAGTTGAAGGAAGGTTTAGCAATAATAAAATGTACACGTTTTCTATCAAATTGTTGCTAAAAAGGGATAAATATTTAGTGCGCAGTGAAGTTTGAAAACTGACCGATAGGTGACGAGTGCCATTTAAGAGAGGTTATAGAGGTGGTATAAAGGCAGTGATATATAGAAATTGATAATAAAATTTATTTAATTCAAATAAATTGTTATAAAAAAAAAAAACTAGAAATATTTAATGTGGCGTGTGGATCCCAGGGATATTTATTAATCGAACGTGGTTAACGCCATTCTGCTACAGTTTCCATCTTCTGCCATTCTGTGGCAGAGGTTTGCCATACTGTCATTAAATTTTATGGTTAGAAATTAAAATCCATCCAGATGAGATCGATAAAATTATTTCTTATATAATCAAAATATCGATTTCAGTTGGCCTCTAAATTTCCTAGAGTGCGGGTGTGTGCTAAGTGATTTCTTGACTATTAATTTTATCATCTTTTTTTTTTGTGTGTGTGTGTGTTTTCTCATGTCATCAATAATAATCTACAAAATTTAATGAACTCGGAAGATGAAGCAGGTATTAATCCATTAATTACCCAAAATTGCCAACTTTCTTCTAAAACAAATGACCACGAAGTTATGGAAGACTTAAATTCCAAGAAAAGAAATCTGGAAGGCTCTCCACTAAACCAATCACCAGTAAAAAAAATGGGTAAATATTATCAAGAAATTCCGCATGTAAAAATTAGCAATTGATTCTAAATATTATCTGAAACTGACCTTACAACTAATAAACCTTACTCTTCTAAACAAACAACCACTCAAGAGTATTATCACTGAAAATAAACAGCTTACTCCTAAAATCCTCCCGTCTACTCAATGCAAATAATCACCAACTTCTGTTAAATGACCTAATTTCATTATGTCTTAATCCCTTTTCAATAAAATTAGCCGGTAAAGAAACCATTGGCGATTATAGAAGAATTACTCGTTATTACGATGAAGAAAACATCGAATATCACACTTTTTCTTTAGATAAAAATAAAACTCTTAATGTTGTGATAAGAAAGGTGCCATGCTCTATTACGGATGAAGAGCTAAAATCCGAATTAATCATCAATCATCACATTTCCATGTTTTATAACTTTCGAGAATATTAAATAAAGAAAAAAAAAAGCCGCCCCTCTTTGTTCAGTTTCAATAGTCAATAATACAAAAGCCAAAGCTATTTTTAAACTCGAATATTTATTTTCTGCTCCAATTTCAGTGGAACCAAAAAATAAAAATAATGACATCCCCATGTGTACCAACTGTCAAAGGTTCGGTCGCACAAAGAATAATTATAACATTATTAAGGCGTGTTAAATGTAAGGAAAAACATCAGTTTCAAAATGTCCTTTCAAATTCACCGATAAGCCATATTGTGTAAACTGTAATCAAGCACATGCAGGCAGCTACAGAGGTTGCCCATATTATCAAACAATTAAAAACGAAACCAACTCACCTGCAGTTCCAATCAATATCAAAAATATAAATGAAGAAACCCCGTCAAATCGTAAAACATTTCGTAAAGCCACACCAAATGTTCCGTATTATTCGGCTTTATCACCTGAACAACAACCGAAAGAAAAAAATAACAATAAAGACATTAGTGAAAACATATTAACAACTGCTATTTCGAAAATAATTATTAATGCTATAAAACCTTATTTTAAGTAATGAAACATTTAAGCTCGTTAGTAACCTCCTTCTTTGCAATTGGGCTTTATGGGCCGGAGTGAAAAAATATCGTGTTAATAACAGCTCGTTACTGTTACTAATTCCTTCCCCACCTGTTATAATAAATATGTTTATTTTCACTATACTTGCTACATTTCTAATGTTTCTATATTTATTTTAGTTTGGCCTCAGAATTAAAAAAAATTAAATCTTTTAAACTGGAATGCTTATGGCATTTTTTCACACAAAAATGAATGAATTTACTTTAGTATTGGGTGATATGAACTGTAAACATATCTACTGGGGGTGTCGTAAATCAAAATCGAATGGTAATAAATTACTAGACATTTGTTCTAGAAACAATATTCAAATTACGGCACCTCCTCAACCTACATTTTTGAAAAGGGTGTACGCCTCACATATTAGATATTTTGTTATCAACAAATATCAGCCTAATTATAACAACCAAAACAATAGCCGCTCTAAATTCGGACCACATCCCAATATTAATTCAGTTCTCAACCGAAACTCCTGAAATTATCACTCGAAGTTCCATGATTAAAGGATTCATTAACTGGAATATTTACAAACAATTGACCGAGGAAAGTTGTGTTTAAAAAAAAATGTCCACCATATAGATGAAATTGAAGACATAAAACAATTTACAGGAAACATATCAAAATCCAACCAATCCACAAAAAAAGAAACAGTTTTTTAAAAAACGTTCCAAATTCCATTCTACCAAAAACAAAAGAAAAAAATCTGCTAGAAGACAGTGAATACGAACTAAAAATCCAAAATTAAAAAAATATGGAACAATTTAGGACGAACAGTAAAAACAGAATTAGAAAAATTCACTTTTTCACAATATAAAAATTATGTTATAAACCTGGATCCAAATGATCAATCCCTATGGAAGGCCACGAGACGTCTATTAAACCAACACGAAAATTTCCAAGCCTTCTGGCCTAGAAAATGGTGATTTCATCACCAGCGATGTCGAGAAAGCTGAAGCCTTTGCTGACTATTTTGAAAAAACATTTTCTATCTCTAGAAGAGAAATAGGTTCGTCAAGAAGAAATTCAGCATATGATGAGATATATGAATTTGTATCAATACCAAAACGTCCATTGAATTTTACAACTCTGAAAGAAATTTTCGAATTCATTACAAGACTTAAAACAAAAAAAAGTCCTGATCATGATCTAATTCGGGCTATTGCCATTAAAAAATTACCGAGAAATGCTATCATTTTACTACAACTTCAATATTCAATAGTTGCTTGAGGAATGGTTATTTTCCTGAAGACTGGAAAAAGGCTGAACTGGTAGTTATTCACAAGCCAGGGAAAAATGCCAAACAAATCATCCGTTACAGGCCTATAAACCTCTTACCAGTATCAGGAAAACATCTGGAATCAGTTATAAAAAGGTGCCTAACTTCATTTTTTCTAGATATAAACATTATTTCAGATTTTCAATGAAAAAACACACAGTTGTAACATTTTTCGATTTTCAACTAGCATTTGACAAGGTATGGCATCAGGGTCTTTTATATAAACTTAAATCAATAGACACTCCTAAATATCTATGTGATATTCTACATTCTTTCTCAATAACCGAACCTTTACCGTCAGAATAAACCACACAATCTCGACGACCAGACCTATCAGTGCCGGTACTCCACAAGGATCAGTTCTATCTCCCATCCTCTTCAACTTTTATCTTCACGATATCATCCAATCGTCCGAAACCTCTATAGCTATGTTCGCTAATGACACGGCAGTTTTTTCGCAACACGAAAATATAACCATAGCCAGAAATACGTTTCAAACTCACATTAACGAACAAGAAAAGTACTTTGACAAATAGATGATGAACCTAAATATTCAAAAATGTATTGCCAAAACTTTTAACCCTCAGACCGCCAACAGACCCACCGGAACTGGTTCTAAATGGAAACAGACTTCAGTGGAATCCATCAAATGAGGCAGTAAAATACCTTGGTCTTCATCTCGATCGTCGCCTTACCTGGAATCACCACATTAATGTTAAACTTACACAGACCTACGCAAGGCTGGCAATTCTGTAGCCTCTACCCACCTGGATAACTAACTTGATAGCATTATTATAAATAATTGAATATCCAATTATGCTATTACGTAAATTTTAACCATCTTATTACTGCAATGCTACCGGGTTAAAAAGAACAGTTTTGCGTGAAGGTATCAAGAAATATTGTGAGAAAATAATTCTCAACTGCATGATATTGTACAAGATTTTTATCGTTAAAAAAATAAAACTTGAATTATTAGTTAAACCTATCTAAGTTCTTTACTTTTATAAGATACTAGCTGAAAGTACCCCGCTCCGCTACGGTTTAATATCATTAGGATGAAGACAACTTAAATTAGTAACAGTTAAGCTTAACGATGATAATTATTATTACTTAAATAAACCTGAACAATTCCATTCTTAGAATAATTTCAATAAGTAAATTTGACAATTTGCAAAAGTTAATTTTATATTATTTTGATAGCCCTCAAGTGAAGCTTCGAGGTAGCACTACCATCTTACCCATCTCTGATACCAGACCATCAGCTTTTCTTATGGCATACTTTAAGTGAATATAGTCTTAACTTCTCAAATTTTTTGATTTTTTTGGTTGAGGAGATTACGAATAAAGTTTAGTCTTTCTGTTTCTATTTTTGTGTACATATCAAGCATAAATTGGTTGAGGAGATTACGAAATTAAAGTAAATAAGGTTCTTCACCTTCACCTTCCTCGCTCCACTAACATTTAGGCGTAAAAATCAGCTGCAGACACAGTTTTCTGAAGTGATGTATTGGAGTTTGGGTCACGCTGAGGGATGTTAATACTGTACCTTTCTTCTCCATGGTAGAACATGATACAGATACTAAAGAGCCGGCGAAGGTCACGACGCACAGTGGGGTATTTGACTGATTTTCTTGGCCAAAAATATTTCTGATGTTTAATTCATTTCAGTTGATCAGATATATTGAAAAATAGGTTATACATGAAAATAGAAATGGGCTCTAAGAAAATAATATGGTTTTTGCTGTTTTAAATAAATAAAAAAATATTAATATTGGATATAACACGTATATTTTTATAAATTGACTATTAAAGTTTATCAATTACACACACCACTTCCTTGAAATTATTCTGAAAGTGATGTCAATTCCTTCATCAGATGACCCATCTCCATCATATGAAGAAACATTTCGCTCCTGAATGCTTGGAAAGTTATATTTCTGCTCAGAAGGTAGAAACACGCCTATAGTTTCCTTCAGGAAGGATTTGTTTGGTTTTTCTTTGTAATCTGCGACAACTTATTAAATGTTGCACCACATATATAACATTTCATTTCATTTGTAGACTAGACGTTGAGTTTGAGTTGCGGAATTACTCACTTTAGCGTAAACTATTTTCAGTAGCAATGTATGCTTCACATTATACAATCTTTGTCCCGATACAATTGTTGATTCTTCTAATTGGTTTGATGAATTTTGAATATATCGTATTTCTTTATTCGATATGTCTGCCTTATCATTGACAAACCTAATTCTGATGGAACAGCAAAAGCGCGGCGAGGATGGTGTTAGATTCTGTCAAACAACTCACCTTTTCACATAATCCACAAGTTAACTGCAGTGGGCACGAGAGAAGTTTGAAATATGTTTGCATCAGAGTCATAATTATTTGCAAAGTTCTGGATTCTTCAAATCTCTTTAATGGTCGCCTTTGTCGCATTTTTGCCATTAGTAACAATAATTCACTTTGAAGTCTTCATTTTTTCAATCTTGAATACTTGATTAATTATCACAAAAATATCTTCTTTTTATTGCGATGCCATCCATTTTTGTAAAAACTATGACTGAAAATGAGAAAAATTAAGCTTGATTTCATTTATTTGATTTTTTGAGTAATCCTAAAATTTGAACAAAATATTCTGGGCATATTCTAATTGTACTTTATAATTAAGGTCCTTTTTTTGACGCATGATGTCAAATACATTTTTTCTAGTCATTGTTTTGACTTCCAAAGGTCCTAAAAAGGAAAAAGGAAAAAAAGTAAAATAATATTAAAAATTATTTCAAAAACAATCACATTAAACAAACAAAAAAACAGACATTAACTGGCATGTTATCCGGTATGCTAATCCGCCATTACCGATTATATATTCTTAAAGTTTAATCATTCCTCTTTATGTTGATATAAAAAAAGTGGTTGGAAATGCTTGGAAGTATAACAAAAACATTCGTATTCTTTTAGATTTGACACTAAAAACGCCAAAAGATTTTCTATTTTCCTTTTGTGGTCTAACTAAATTACAAATGATCTAACTATTGCTAAAAAATTATATAGATTTACTCACTTACCTGCTTCAGATTGACCCATAATCAAACTTGTCTAAAAAAATTCCAAACTCTAGAAAAATTACTTTCAACACAGATCCTGATGAAAGTTAAAAAGTGAGTGGACAAATAGAGAGTGGTGACTGACCAGGTTGTGATACACCTACTTCAAAGATGATCCAGGCAAAGGAATTAGACTTATACATTGTTGACAAACTATTTAACTACACAGGCATTAATTCCTTTTTGTCTGAGATAAATTTTACAAAATGGACTTTTGGCCAGCATTTGAAAGCAAATACCCCACTGTGCGAGGGGGATGTATGCACCTATGTATCTCTCCGCAGAGTGGAATATTAATAAATCAAGAAATCTCTTTATAAATTTTAATCGATGTCTAAATATACATATATTCATATATAGTCATATATATTTACATGTCAGCGTAGGATTTCAAAACTATTATTTTTCTGTCACATTTTTCTTCTTTGAATATTGCTTCTTTAAAATAATTACTAATTTCCCTCGTAGCCACCAAGTAAGTTTATATTGGATCTTTGTTATACTAATAATGATTAATAAGATAAATAAGCTGTAAATAAATTTCCATCTATACAACTAATAAAAAAAACATTAATTAATTTTCAGTCATTAACAGTCATTAATTTTAGTTATATGAAATGATCTTTATATATATATATATATATATATATATATATATATATATCTTAATATATATAAATTACGTGTCGCCGCCTAGGGGCCGGCTAACACCTAAACTACTGAACCGATTTTAATCAAATTTGCACACCGTGTGCAGTTTGATCCAAGAAAAAAGATAGGATACCTTATATCTTAATTTATAGTCGCAATATTATTTGTATATTATCTGTAAGTCACAATTATCTGTTAGCTCTATACGATTCTAGCATATGGCGGTATAAGGTTATACTATTATATAAAAGGACAAGCAATTTTTCGTTTGTGTTCACTAACCGCCAAAAACTACTGAACCAATCTCTACCAAATTTTGACTACATCATCTTTATAGGATGGTTTAGAAATAGTAAAATCTAATGATTTTCAACTAATTCTTTATTGAAAAATGAATAATAAGTGGATAACAGTGAAGTTAAAAAATGGCGGCAATTGCCATCTACATGAAAGGTTAAAAGGTACAGTGTTACATAGAGGTGAACATTGATAATAATATTTACTTATTATCAATTAAATTGTTATAAAAACAGCTATATGGAGTTAAATATACCAAATTTTAACTACATGATGTTCATAGTTCTAGGTTTAGCAACAATGAAAATTTAAATGTACAATGTTGAGTGTTAGAAACGGGTTTTGCCACACTACCACATACTTTTATGGTTAGAAATTAAAATCCAACCAGATCAAATCAAATAAAATTATTTCTGTCGAATGAAAATTATTAAAAATCAAAATGCCGATCCTCAGCTGTTTAATATTGTGTGTAAAAATATGAACTTTGAACCTTTAGTTGTAAGCACTGATAATGCAGTCCATTATATGCAACAGTTTCTTAATAGTCTCTGTCCATCTGGATTACCAACTCATATATTAAAATTGAAAATTGGATGTCTAATTATGCTTTATGTTATCTTCAAATACCTAATCGATCTAAATTTAACCAAGTTAATAATGGCTGCTATGCGTGAAAATATTATCAAAAATATAATTTTCAATTGTTCACTTTAATACAAGATTTTTATCAATAAACAAAAAATCAATTATTAGTTAAAATTCCTCGACGGGGGATGATGAAGTTATATATAGAAGGACAAGCCATTTCCGTTCGTGATCACTAACCGCGAAAACTATAGAACTATTCTGTATCAAATATAACTACATCATCTTCATAGTTCAAGGAAGGTTTAGCAATAATAAAATTTACATATTTCCTCTTAAATTACTGTTTATAAAGCGATAAATATGTGGTGGGTAGTAAAGCGAGCGCCATTCAAGAGAGGTTACAATGATCCAGTGTTAATTATAGCTAGAAATTGATAATAAAATTACTAAATTAAATTAATTTGTTATCCAAAAAGCTATAAATATGTGGTGTGACGTGTGGATTCCAGTGAAATTTAAAAATCGAATATGTGGCAAGCGACAATAGCATTTTAGTAAAACTAATGAACCTATCTAAACCAAATTTAAATTTAAAATTAAATTTAATTCAATTATTAGTTAAAATTCCTCGACGGGGGATGATGAAGTTATATATAGAAGGACAAGCCATTTCCGTTCGTGATCACTAACCGCGAAAACTATAGAACTATTCTGTATCAAATATAACTACATCATCTTCATAGTTCTTGAAAGATTTACAATTAGAAAATTTACTATAATAATAACTTATAATATTATATAAAAGGACAAGCCATTTTTCGTTTGTGAATAATCACTAACCGCGAATATTACTGAACAAATCTGTACTGAATATTAACTACATCATTTTCATAATTCTAAGAAGGTTTAGCAATATTAAAATCTACTGATTTTTAATTTATATTTTATTAAAAAAGGTTAATATGTGGACAACAGTGCAGTATGAAAATTGACCGATAGGTGGGGAGTGCCATTCTACACGAGAGGTTAGAAAAGAGCTTGAAATCGATGATAAAATTCACTTAATTAACTATCAAGAAAATTATTTAAAAAAAATTAAATATGGTGTGCGATATGTGGATCTCAGTGAAGCTTGAAAATCGACCGATTGTGTATAGAGCCATTCCACAATAGAGTTAACAATGGTAAACTGAACCTATCTGTACCGACATCTAAATAAATAATTTTTATAATTCTAGGAAGGTTTTGCAATGGTAAAATTTAGAATAACTAAAATTTAAATGTATAATTTTGAGAGGCAGGAACGAGGTTTGCCACACTGTCATATACTTTTATACTTCGAAATCAACATATAACCAGATGAAATCAATAAAGTTATTTCTGCCGAATACAAATTATTACTAACTCAAAATGTAGATCCTTTGCTTTTTTATATCGTGTGTAAAAATATGATTCACGGGCCTTTTGTCGTAAGCACTGATAATGCAGTTTATTTTCCGCAAGAGTTTCTTAATAGTCTTTATCCATCTTGATTACCAATTCATACATTAAAGTTAAAAATTTTATGCCTAATGGTGCTTATATGTAATCTTCAACCACCTGATTAGTGCAATTATAACTAGATTAATAATTACTGCTAAAAAATCATTGAAGAAATAATGCTCAACCACATGCTAAAATACAAGAATCTTATCGATAAACAAATAAAACTTTAATTTTTAGTTGAAATTATCTTTAGTTATGAGGGCGGGCGAAGCCGCGACGGGAATGCTAGTATATATATATATAAAGAATATTTATAAAAATTACTTTTTATACTAAAAAATCGGTGTTTCTATTCTCAAATACGATTTAATTTTCCGTCATTTTAGTTTCAGAAAGAATGGTTGGAATTGCAGGGAAGGAGTTGAAGTATAGACCTATAGACCTATATGCTAGCTCAATACTTTAACACAGCCATATTTTAGTTCTCAGATCGAATAAACATTTTATAATGTCGCTATGATAGATAAGATATTTTTAAACTGAATTTTGTGGATTTGAATTCTGTTATGTCCGATATCATATCGGGTATTGAGGGAAGCGAAAATTCATCATAAGCCGATAGCACGCGGCGCGGAGTGAAACCAAAAGGTAATTAAAAATGGGAAAACTGGATATCATATAGAGGAGATATGTTAGTGATGTATGATTTATAATATTATATGTATAATGATTGCGTCGAGTTGAGTCAATGAAAACAACAGAGAGCTCTAGTACAGGGGAATCCGAATTTTAACTTTGCCAGATCAAAAAATTTAGGTACTACAGAAAATAAATGCATAATCCGCCAAAAAATGTATTTCAATTTTATTTTTTAATTTCGAATAAAAAAAAATTTACAGTTTAAATGCAAACAGAGAACATAGTTTGATGTAGCTTTATTTTAACGATTCAATGAAATTGAGATAAATTGGATTTCATAGACATTTAATTTAACAATCTTCAAAATAAATCAAGTTATCTATTTGGTCGGAAGTTTAGAGGATTGGTGTCCTCCAGGGCTCTGCTCTCCAATGAAGATGAAGATGAAGATGTGATCCCTGAGTGACATAAGGAAGCAAGGACACACGGTGGATCGATGGCCGTCCTCAAGTTGGGCTGCCCGCGGTCAGTCCTCGGTCAGTCCCTGCTGGCCCCAAATCTATTGCCTCCTCCAACTGAGTTGAAGATGACAATGCTAAGGTCCATTGTTGAATAAAACAGACACTTTATCTATTAAATGACAATTAAAAACGAATGCTACCCAACTATTGTACTTTATATCTTATTACAATAACAATAACATTTATTGCTTCGATAACAGTTTATCGCTCATTATTGGCTCGACATTAAAGGTTCGTAATCGAGAATATTCGATTGTTCCCTGGCGGACAGTTATTGCTCTCTGATAGCTTGTAGCTCGACAACAACAACCACAGGAGCAGCTGTACCAACAATCCGATCAGCTCTTGTAGGATGAGCTACTGCGATCAGTGTACGTATTAACTAACTTTTATTATAATATAACCTACAGCTATAGAAATTACTAACAGTAATATATATATATATATATATATATATATATATATATATATATATATATATATATATATATATATATATATATTTATGTAAAGAACATAGATAATTTTAACTAATAACTAAAGTTTTATTTTTTATCGATAAAAATCTTGTATTGAAGTAAGCAAATGAGCATTATTTGTCAATGATATTATCACGCATAGCAGTAATTTCTGACTCGGTTAAAATTGTACAGATAAGGTGGTTGAAGAGTACGTGAAAGCATAATTGTACATCCAATTTTTAATTTTAATTTTAATCTATGTGTTGGTAATTGGTAAAGAAGGACAGAGGCTATATATACTCTTCATGCTCAGTCAATAAATAAAAACAACTATTTTGGCGACGTTTCGAGACTATAATGTTCTCATAATTTTATACCCTACAATGGAAAATCGGGTTACAATAAAATTATAGGAGTTATACAAGTTATTTTAAAACATAGTTAGCTACAATATAAATATATAAAAACATGCGTTACAATAATTAACAGCATATAACAATATTACATGCATATAACTGCATATTACAAAATATGGAGGAGTATAAAACTGCTTACAATGTTACTGGTGGATATGCTATTAGTATCTATTAGTAAATTCTAACAATTCTAGTGAACAGCTCAACTGTGGAATTTTTTAAAATAGTTAAGGGATGAAAGGGTTGGTATTTCCAAAACTAGTGGTATTGTCAGCTACAGGCAGAAGGGATTTCCTTATTCCTGTGTAATATATATGTGGATAAATGATTTATATGATGTATATTTACATAAATGTATATTATTAATCTGAATGTGTTAAATTGGAATAACATGTCTTGAGATTTAGGGAGTCTGATTTTTTGTTTATAGCGCGATTTTTTAATTTTTCTATGGTTATCATTTCTTTAAAAATTATTTTGTTCATTGAGTATAATTTGGGGGAATCAAATTTAAAAGGATGTTTTGTTTGCCTCTAATGTGTGGTGAGAGCTGTTTGGTCTAGTCTATTTTGGTTTTTCGTTATAAACGTGAAATTATATTTAATGTTGATAAACACAACGTTTGAGATATTGTTCCAATGTACCGGAATAAGATTTCCACAACTATCTTCACACGGTATTTCGTAAACTATATTAGATTGTCATACCAATTTATCTGTATCTTTGGTTTTGGTGAATAGTTTATCTATGGTGGACGAATTTCTGAATGTGACAGTGTGATCAGTTTTATGGTTGTTATTTGTGAATGTTTTAGCAAGTCTTTCTGATTGGTGTTTGTATGTATAGAATAGTGTAGTATCTTTTATTGTTAATTTCATGTTGTTTTTTTTTAGTATTTGTTTGTTTTAGTAGATTGGGAATGAGTCAGTAGTAGACCTCCTTTTAATAAATAGATAACCAAATATATTTTATTGAAACGTGCTTTTTCACTGTAAGGTATGATTATGAGAACAATATAGTCTCGAAACGACGCGTCTCAACCTTAAGAACCTTATTAAACACACACACACACACACACACACACACACACACACACACACACACACACACACACACACACACACACACACACACACACACACATATATATATAAATGTAATGTCGGAGCTAAGCCATTCAGCAGCTCAAATTTAAAGTATTTGATTGTTAGGACTGGAGGTTGGGGAGGTTGGAGGTTGGAGGTTGGAGGTTGGAGTTATGTCCAAGTGGCCCTTCATCTTTCATTGATATGACTCAACACTTTACACATTGCCTTCCCTCAGCTTTGTAATCTTCTTTTATAATAATCTGTTTATTAAATGGAGTTTAGTATGAAGCGCACAGTAGGTTGGTTTTGACCTTCTTTTAATATAATTGTTACTTCCATACAGGATTGTTCTAAATATATATAGAAAGAACTGGTTGGCTAAATAATAGAAGATACTATAAAGTAGGGGGGCTATGTGAGGCAGATAGTGGCCCCTACTTTTTATCAATTAAAGGCAGCCTCAGCGAAGAGATTAGATGCGGTTTTTGTCACCTCTCCACATCCGGTCCGAGTCCAGATCTAGGAGCCTCCGCATTCCGTTCCCAGGGAGGTCGGGTACACTACCTCTATCTTTGGTTGGGTCGACAACCTAATTAGATTTATATAATTATATCTTAATATATATAAATTACGTGTCGCCGCCTAGGGGCCGGCTAACACCTAAACTACTGAACCGATTTTAATCAAATTTGCATACCGTGTGCAGTTTGATCCAACAAAAAAGATAGGATACCTTATATCTTAATTTATAGTCGCAATATTATTTGTATATTATCTGTAAGTCACAATTATCTGTTAGCTCTATACGATTCTAACATATGGCGGTATAAGGTTATACTATTATATACCAGGTATGCAAGTTTAAAATGTCGTTTATTTCTTAAAATATATACACAGTAATTTAAAAAAAAGTATAATATATTTTATTCAAAGTACTGACTTTCTACACATTTTGTCCATCTCTCGGGCAATATATGGATACCATTCCAAAAGAATGCTTCATCTTTATTAGAAATCCATTCATCGAGCCATTTTCGTACGTTTTCGAAATTGTTGAAGTGTTGCTCCGCCAATGAGTGTCCCATCGATGAGAAGAGGTGATAATCAGAAGGCGCCAGGTCAGGTGAATACGGCGGGTGGGGTAGGAGTTCCCAACCAAGCGAAGAAATCGTTTCCTTAGTCAATCTGGCTGAATGTGCAGGAGCGTTATCATGCTGAAGAATGACTTTGGCGTGCCTGTGAGCCCATTCTGGGCGTTTTTTCGATCAATGCGTGACTCAAATTGATCATTTGTTGTCGGTAGCGCTCGGTATTGACTGTTTCGCCGGGTTTGAGAAGCTCGTAGTAGACTACTCCCTTCTGATCCCACCACACACACAGCATTGTCTTCTTCCCAAAACGATCCGGTCTTGCACTCGATGTGGATGGTTGTCTTGGCGTTACCCATGATTTTTTTCGTTTGGGATTCTGAAAATAAATCCATTTTTCATCGCCAGTTACAACTCGATGCAAAAACCCTTTCTTTCGTGGCGTAAAAGCAGCATTTCGCACACAGTTTTTCGTTTTTCCATCTGTCGTTCGTCCAATTCATGTGGAACCCATTTTCCAACCTTTTGAATCTTTCCCATAGCTCTCAGGCGATTGGAAATGGCTTGCCTAGTGACATTCAACTGTTCTGCCATCATTTGTTGGGTTTGGGTATTGTCTTCGTCTAATAAAGATTGCAATTCGAAGTCCTCAAACTTTTTTGGTCGATTTTCTCGTTTTTGATCAGTAACATCAAAATCACCACGTTTGAAACTTTGAAACCAACGTTCACATGTCCTGACGGTTGGAGCAACATCGCCATAAGTCTCAACAAGAATTCGATGACATTCAGATGCCTTTTTCTTTTGATTAAATAAGAAAATCATGACATGCCGCAAATGCTCTTTATTTGGCTTAAAATTAGACATTTTTAACACCAAAGAAAGGTATGATACGTCCACGTAAACGACTTAAAACCAACTGACTTTTGTAAACAAATGACTAACAAACAAAATAGCGTTTAGAGATAAGCAAATCCTTCAATAGGCTAAGAGCGCATTCTATTGGAATTAAAACGACATTTTAAACTTGCATACCTGGTAAAAGGACAAGCAATTTTTCGTTTGTGTTCACTAACCGCCAAAAACTACTGAACCAATCTCTACCAAATTTTGACTACATCATCTTTATAGGATGGTATAGCAATAGTAAAATATAATGATTATCAACTAATTCTTTATTGAAAAATGAATAATAAGTGGATAACAGTGAAGTTCAAAAATGGCGGCAATTGCCATCTACATGAAAGGTTAAAAGGTACAGTGTTACATAGAGGTGAACATTGATAATAAAATTTACTTATTTTCAATTAAATTGTTATAAAAACAGCTATATGGAGTTAACTACATCATGTTCACAGTTCTAGGTTTAGCAACAATGAAAATTTAAATGTACAATGCTGAGTGTTAGAAACGGGTTTTGCCACACTACCACATACTTTTATGGTTAGAAATTAAAATCCAACCAGATCAAATCAAATAAAAAATTATTTCTGTCGAATGAAAATTATTAAAAATCAAAATGCCGATCCTCAGCTGTTTAATATTGTGTGTAAAAATATGAATTTTGAACCTTTAGTTGTAAGCACTGATAATGCAGTTTCTTAATAGTCTCTGCCCATCTGGATTACCAACTCATATATTAAAATTGAAAATTGGATGTCTAATTATGCTTTATGTTATCTTCAAATACCTAATCAATCTAAATTTAACCAAGTTAATAATGGCTGCTATGCATGAAAATATTATCAAAAATATAATTTTCAATTGTTCACTTTAATACAAGATTTTTATCGATAAACAAAAAATCAATTATTAGTTAAAATTCCTCGACGGGGGATGATGAAGTTATATATAAAAGGACAAGCCATTTCCGTTCGTGATCACTAACCGCGAAAAAACTATAGAACTATTCTGTACCAAATATAACTACATCATCTTCATAGTTCAAGGAAGGTTTAGCAATAATAAAATTTACATATTTTCTCTTAAATTACTGTTTACAAAGCGATAAATATGTAGTGGGTAGTAAAGCGAGCGCCATTCAAGAGAGGTTACAATGATCCAGTGTTAATTATAGCTAGAAATTGATAATAAAATGACTAAATTAAATTAATTTGTTATCCAAAAAGCTATAAATATGTGGTGTGACGTGTGGATTCCAGTGAACTTTAAAAATCGAATATGTGGCAAGCGACAATAGCATTTTAGTAAAACTAATGAACCTATGTGAACCAAATTTTAACTACATCATCTTCATAGTTCTTGAAAGATTTACAATTAGAAAATTTACTATAATAATAACTTATAATATTATATAAAAGGACAAGCCATTTTTCGTTTGTGATCACTAACCGCGAATATTACTGAACCAATCTGTACTAAATATTAACTACATCATTTTCATAGTTCTAAGAAGGTTTAGCAATATTAAAATCTACTGATTTTTAATTTATATTTTATTAAAAAAGGTTAATATGTGGACAACAGTGAAGTTTGAAAATTGACCGATAGGTGGGGAGTGCCATTCTACACGAGAGGTTACAAAACAGCTTGGAATCGATGATAAAATTTACTTATTAAACTATAAAGAAAATTATTAAAAAATATTTAAATATGGTGTGCGATATGTGGATCCCAGTGAAGCTTGAAAATCGACCGATTGTGTATAGCACCATTCCACAATAGAGTTAACAATGGTAAACTAAACCTATCTGTACCGACATCTAAATAAATAATTTTTATAATTCTAGGAAGGTTTTGCAATGGTAAAATTTAGAATAGCTAAAATTTAAATGTACAATTTTGAGAGGCAGGACCGAGGTTTGCCACACTGTCATATACTTTTATAGTATTCGAAATCAACATCCAACCAGATCAAATCAATAAAGTTATTTCTGCCGAATACAAATTATTACTAAATCAAAATGTTGATCCTTTGCTTTTTTATATCGTGTGTAAAAATATGATTCACGGGCCTTTTGTCGTAAGCACTGATAATGCAGTTTATTTTCCGCAAGAGTTTCTTAATAGTCTCTATCCATAATTACTGCTAAAAAATCATTGAAGAAATAATGCTCAACCACATGCTAAAATACAAGAATCTTATCGACAAACAAATAAAACTTTAATTTTTAGTTGAAATTATCTTTAGTTATGAGGGCGGGCGAAGCCGCGACGGGAACGCTAGTTATATTATATAAAACATCAACATCATCGGATCCACCTCGCGCCATCTTTATGCGGTTAGATGTTTATAAAGTTTAATATGCTAAATGATATTGGTGCTGTATATAATATATAACTGTATATAATATATAGCTGTATATATGATGAAGGATATTTGTGGTGCAGGTCACGGCGGGGTGAACCAGCTTGGTGGGGTCTTCGTCAACGGAAGGCCCCTTCCCGATGTGGTCCGGCAGAGGATCGTGGAGCTGGCCCACAACGGCGTCCGCCCCTGCGACATCTCCCGTCAGCTGAGGGTGTCCCACGGCTGCGTCTCCAAGATACTATCCAGGTCAGTAATATTATCTTAATATTATTATTTATGTTTTATCGTAGGTTATCAGTTATATATGATCATTATAAATGACGGAGCGGCTGCCCTGGGCAGTGAGAAGGCGATATAAGGGCTATGAGTGAATAGCATCAATGCCAAGCCGAAGAATACCATCACCATCACCCCCATATCATAATCCCCCCATCAACATTAAAGCAGGTAACTTTGCGGTAGAGCGCAGCTTTATCGAATCATGAGGAAGGGGAGAAGACAATAGCGGCTCATTACTTAGCGGCGGGTCTGTTCCCTCCCAGTGACATATTTTTACGACGAGAGGTTGCACTTAACTGGGCTGCCGCCCGGCCCCAGGATGCACACGGCCCCAGCTGAGTAATATCCTCTCCGGTAGAGCGGCTGTCATTTGTCATCTCAAAATGGTTTCGGGTAATTGCTCTCGATCTGAGCAATGTATCGATCCTACGAGTCCCACTTCAATCTATCGAATGCTTTTCAACACTTTGGTATAATTGTTCTCGAGGAAGTCATCAGCCAACTTGTATTGTCGTGAACCCTTTGCGTTGTGCATTTGTGAATCCTTGAGATCGGAGTATTTACACTCATCATGGCCTGCATTCCAATCCATGAAATTATATCATTAATAATAATAATGACTTGAGCCTTTGTAATAAACAGGGTTACGATATAAGAATAATATGCAATAACAGTGGAGTGGAGTGGCGATAAAATTTGAAGTATTTGGTCTGTTCCAGTTTTAAAATGGTGTTGAAACGTAATGGTATGGGAGGAACAACTAACGTATGTACTTTTCGAATTTTCAATTTCAAGTGTGTATGTATTTGTATATATCAACATTTACAAATATTTTAAAAGAATAATTTTTATGCCATAACAATCAAATTATATTTGAACCGCATGGCAAAAATTGATAAAGTTGAGCGGGTTGAGTAAGATGAGCTAAAAGGACAATTATTATCAGTTGATAGCTGAAGAGGTCTCTTGTCCCCTTAGCCGTTCGCTGTTAGCTGTTAGCTGTTAGCATTGACATTTAGGTTTCAATTCATATAATATAATGTAGGTTCAGCGATCGACTCATTATGTAAATGTATTAGTTTTAAGCAAACAGGTGCATCTATGTAAAGAAAATTTTATTCTTTTGAAACGGGAACTTTTTATTTATTTATATATTTTCTGGAGCTGTGTTCCACTACATTTGGTTAGGGACAGCGTTCTTAAGTTGAATACAAGTTTTTGTAATGATTAGTTATTAATTTTTTTTTTTTTTAGAAAACATGTTATTTTACAATTTTGATTTGTCAAGCCATTGTCTTGCTTCTGCTTATGGTATTTTGTGCATTCTCAAGAATGTGTTTTATTTTGAGATATACTTGGCATTTGTCGTAGGTAGCCTTGTCAACGTAACCTCATCATGGTTCTTGGTTCTTGGTTCTTGGTTCTTGGTTCCATGTTTCTGGTCCACATCTTATTGCTTTGATTTTGTTTTTGTTATCGATGTTGTTAGCCAACATTCAAGTTATGCTATTTTAATCCGCTGTTTTAAGAAGGATTTGAGATCTGAAATGGGAACTAACCACGCGATAAATTATTAAGTTAAATTAAAATATTTTAATTCAATTAAATTTGACTAAATTCTTCGATAAAGGGAGGCTCGGAGGCAAAGCTTGTTACCGAGATGTCTCCTTCTCCTTTCATCTGTCTCCTCATTGGATCATTGATTTAAACTTTCAGAAAACAAAACAAAGCATAACAATTGGAGAAGTGGAGTAGAGGTCCAACTACAGCCTATTCCCTTCCTGCTCAAAAGATTCAGTTTCATTATAAATTTGCTAAAGTTTTTTTCCTGTACGTTTTTTGAAATGCAAAAGATTCCGCTCATCTCGGGAATAAAATTAATTAATTGATGTGCTGGTTCTAAAAAACATTAAAGTTGAGAGAGATCTCTTCGAAATATACCTAATGGATGGATAACTTTCATTTTGATCGACAGAATGCAGTTTTTCCTGTAGGCCCTGCTAATGAATTTTTTTTTTTTTTTATATATATATATATAAATATAGCTGACTCTCAGATCCTATGAGGGGTAGAAATTTTAGTATCTCTAACTTTTGTTAATTAAACGTAAAGAAAAAAAACAAACAATGAATTGCGGTTTTCGCTATGAAGCCGAACTTGTATTTCGGTTTCAAAGTTTCAAAAACACAATGTTCTGTTAAGAACAACTTGTGAATAAAATTTTAAAGGAAGAATTTTCTATAAACTGATTATAGCTCTCATTATAACATTATAACTGGTGTGCAACATTATATACTAACATTATATACTAACCAGGCTAATATTTCCAAGGAGGAGGTTTATCAAACCACCCTTCCTTAAAGGTGATCACTGTCCCTGTGTCACTACATATGTATATATATATATATATTAATAATAATAAAGTAAGTTATGAGCGCAGTGGGTGGTATTTGTGAGAGGTGATGTGGTCTATTCTATATTCTCTATTCCTAATGAAAGGTGTACATTGTGTTCGCCCGCTCTCAGATCTCGCCACGGCTCGCTTCTCCTCTCGGGTCCTCTGCCAATATTATATAAACCGCTCTCTCTTCATTCAAAATTATCTTCATATTATTATTGTTAATATTAATACTATTGTTTTTAGTATTATTATAGCTGATACTACGCTCTCTACAATATTTTATATCTGTTCTATATTTGCAACTATTTCCAAGTCTAGATAAAAGACGGTTGCACTCTAATTATATTTGAATTTATTGACATTTCGGGTTTCACTGCTTTAATTGCAGCCTCACAAAATTTTATTTTATTATATAATTAGAATATAATAGTCATATTATGGTATGAGCTATATTATGCACCAATCGGCTTTTGTGCTAAACAACAAATGAAGACTATTGGAAGGTCACGCTGGCTATAGGTCACTATATATAGTCACCTGCTTTACCTACACCTTTAGCCGTACCTAGTGTACTCACTCCACGGGGATCATGAAGAGTTTATGAGTAATCCTATAGCTTGTAGTTTATCATATTTGGTCCAAGTATTATCTCCTAAAACCTTAATTTGTTAGTAATGTCGTAAATCGTATTTACGACAAATAGAAAATAAATTGTTTCTCAGATTTAATATAAAGTGGATAGTGGTATCGTTGAGGAGAACCATTACATCCCGTGATGAAAGTGAAGGCAGAACAGCTAGGGTTCAAGCTGATGGCTCTAGGTATAATAGTACTTTATCACCACAAATCTAAATGTCTTTTGGCTAATGTGGTGGATCTATAGTTTTCTTGTTTTAAGTTTTTTTCACTCTCAAATTTATGACATTTTGACACGCTTCAGCTCTCCTGGTGTTGCTCGGATCGTAAGTTTGACGACATTTTCGTTATCAGAAGCGATAGATAGAGAAGAGATAGATACAGAAGCAGTGAATCATTGATAGTCATATCTATGATTTATTGTTTTTCCCAGCCAGGGTCAATTGATTTTTTAGAATTGGTCCCTTGATACCAAATTCTATTGGCAATGTTGGATTGGTTGAGGTTGGCGTTGTAGAGAGAACTGGGAGGATATGGATGGGATGGAGCGGGAACATGGAGCGAGCGGAAGGAATGACAGATAGGGGTGGGCCGGAGGAGAGGAGAGGCTGGTCGCTGCGCTAAGTGCCCCGCTCCGCAACCTAATTTATTTCCATTCTCGTTGAAACAGTTCCTCTCTAAAGCAACTCTTTTACAGTTAATTTCGAGGTGGGAGGGGGGGGGGGGGGGGGGCAAAATGAGGATGTCTCGGCTCCTTTCATATGTAAAAGGGGAGGACCACTCTTTGAATAAAAATCCTGGAGCCAAAGGAAATGGTTCCCTCTAGACCACAGAGCCCAGAACCCAGACTCCAGTACACACACCTCTATGCTAATGCGGCTATATGTGTTCCTGGTCCGGCTGCTAGACTGCTGGACCCAACTTCGTAATGACCTCTTCTCATAACTCATGCCTCCCCCTTCGGAAAGATGAATAACTTTAAAATGTATTACCTCCCTACACTCTCTGTTCCACTGTTTGTTCAAATGAATTTCAGCGGTATTGTCAAAACAGTAAAAAGCAGGTATGAATTGCAAATAAGCACATTCTATGTATAGCATTCCATATTTATCAAAATGGAAATCTAATATAAAAGTATGAATGCCATTGATACACGGTCCAAGTATTATTTAGTCAAATATTGCGATAATAAGATTGGCTGTGTTGAGACGATTGATAACCTCTGTCACTAACCCCTATTAACGGCAGGCTTGGTGTTAGTCTTTGTAGCCACCAAGTAATTGGATATATTGGAAGCCAAGGTTTTCAATTTAGGGAAATGCATTTACCGCCCGTGGATCCAGTTCCAGTTCTTCTGTGAGGCAGTTCCTCATAATTCCGTAGCCCTATATCTCCCTAATATACCTGAATAATATATCTCACTAATATATCTGAATAATATATCTCACTAATATATCTGAATAATATATCTCACTAATATATCTGAATAATATATCTCACTAATATATCTGAATAATATATCTCACTAATATATCTGAATAATATATCTCACTAATATATCTGAATAATATATCTCACTAATATATCTGAATAATATATCTCACTAATCATTCCTTGTTGATACGTCTCCCTATATCTGATATATCTGAGCCCAAAGTGAAATAATAATGAGCTAAATGCCTCTTTATTTTAATATTTGGCTAAGACTAATTGGAACTGTAAGAGGTCCCAGGCGGCGCTGCTATGGTTACGCCAATTAATAAGGCGTTTGATTGGTCAAACAAAAAGTCCCTTCGGGCATTAGCAAACCATCACCGACCTTTTTATTGGCCTCACTTCATTATAGCATTTGTATTTCTTTCGGTTTCCCATTTCGTACTATTTGATAGTTGATTTCGGATATCGGAGTAATACTGGAGGTTACTTGGACTCTTGAGGTGTAAATGCCATTAGATATTATTATTATGATTAACTTTGAAGTTGTCTTTGGATTAACGATTTCGTTTTATTTTTCGATTCAAATTTTTTTCCAGTGACAATGATATAGGCGACTTATGATAGTGTGCTCCGCAATGCAATGAGCGCCGCGCTGAGCTGAGGGAGAAGTAGCGGAGTAGCGAGGAGGTGATAACAGTGATTCCTAATCTTGTCCTGTCTCGGTAGGGGCCATTGTCAATGTCGACTTCCTTCCACCCTCTAGTTATGCTATCTGTTTTAACGAGTTCAAAAGAAATTCCTTTCATCGATCCTTCTGAAGCTGTAATGCCTTGTAGAAGTTGATTTGAATAAGATGGCGGCTAAAGGTGACAGCAATTATATGACTCCTCTGGTTGCAGGTACTACGAGACGGGGAGCTTCAAGGCAGGAGTGATCGGAGGGAGCAAGCCGAAGGTGGCCACCGCTCCGGTAGTGGACGCCATCGCCAACTACAAGAGGGAGAACCCGACCATGTTCGCCTGGGAGATCAGGGACAGGCTGCTGGCCGAGGGCATCTGCTCCCAGGACAACGTCCCCTCCGTGTCCTCCATCAACAGGTAAATATATCATAGTAATAGTAGTAGTAATAGTAATGGTAAGTAGATCGCCATCCTTAGAATAGGAACCACCACTATAGTAATAGTAAGTAGATCACCATCCTTAGCATAGGAAGCACCAGTATAGTAATAGTAAGTAGATCACCATCCTTAGCATAGGAACCACCACTATAGTAAACAACTTCCTCAATGATCCATAATTATAGTTTAAATTGATAGAACTGCCAGTAATTAATATTGTTATTGAGGGGTCGAAGGGGGAGCAGTTAGGGTAATATGTATTTATTTATTTGACGACATGAGTCTATTAAGTATTTGATAAATAATACAGAGGATTTAAGCTTCAGCTTGGGTTTTGCCTCAGTCAGCGATTTAGTTGTTGGCTACAATGGAGAGTGTTTTTGTGATTATCTTTTCCGAAATTAAGAGCTTTTAAATAATTGACTTGTTGTTTTAAATGATCATTTTAGATCTATCCTTGTTTCGCCCCTGAGGTAGGTAGATCATAGGACATAGCCAACATTCCCAAACAGTTTGTTGAACTTTAACAAAAATTAAAAGGCGACGTGCGGCTAGGAGGAGGCCCAGGGGGGTACGGTCCCAAGGGACAGGTCCCAACAGTTCGCTGTAATTAATTGGGGGAGGGGGAGGGGCAGGGGACGGGGTAACCTTTACCCTGATTGAATAGTATTTCCCGCGGGCCTCTTTTGTAAACTAAATCTCTCCCCATCCAAAATAACATCTGTTAATATTACTGTTACTATTACTACCACTAGTACGGATAATGGCTATACTGCCATGATAGCCCCCTCAATGGGCCCAATGGTGCCACCAGTCCATTCATGTGCTTTACACCTTTCAGAAGATAATATTTAAGACTTATCAAATCCCGTCAGTGTAAACCGGAGAACAATATTGACTATTTGAGGACCATCAAACTATTCCGAATTCACCAAGAGGATCAATAAGATACTTTAAAAAAAAAAATGTTTTAGGATAGAAGAGGAAGTAGAACGGTATGTCTGCCTCTCTTATTCTCTTACTTCATCATCATCACTTCCTGTGCATTAGTTCAGTTCGTTCTTGTTCTGAGGGTCTAATTTCCTATTGTATATAGAATGGAAGGTGGCACTAGAATGGTATGGTATAGTAGCTAATACTAAGAAATCATACCAAGTCGGAGCATTAGATGCAGGATTCGATTCTCGAACACAAAGGATTTTAAAATGTGAAAATAGATGTAGCTGAGAAATCTAATGGGCTGTGGCAACATAGTAGTCCCATCTACACTTCACAGCCTTCGTCCTTACAAGGAACGTTGCGGTTGTAAAAAAACAAAGTGTAAACAAGGAACATGATACCATATGCCGTTTTATAATTTCTTTTTAGCCAATTCGACAAACAAATGCCTTATATTCTAGAGCTGTATAAAGCAATTATTATGAGCAAGTTGTTGCTATATCGGATGAGGGATCTCGAGGGCCGTGGAAGAGAAGAGAGGAAGTACAAGAGGTACTGCTTGTGGTAGAGAAGAGCAGAAAACCTCAGCGCCATTTTGTGACGACCATCGATCCAAAGCCTTCTATTCTCCTTTCTTTATTTTTATTATTTCCTTGGATTTCGATTATGTTATCGATCTTATGTTATCAATCCATTCATTTAAAGAACACCATTGTTTCAAAAATATGCATCACTAGCTAGTTTTGGAAAGAATTTTCTTGCAACTTTTGTTTATTTTTTATTTAAATTAATATAAAATATGTTTGTACGGGACTTGATACTTAAGAAGTAGCCTGGATAAAATATTAAAGATAAAGGAAATGTCAAAGCGATCAACTATAAGGATACCAATTTGTATATATATATATATATATATATATATATATATATATATATATATATATATATATATATATATATATATATCACATTATATCTAGATTTATAATATAGTTGTACATTAATATCAACACAATTAAATAACTAATTAAAATAATTTTAATTGATGGCTAAATTAATTAATTTGTCAGCATTTACAATATTTTATGGAATTATTTATTCTGTAAATAATATGAAATATGTTTCAATGTTTTACATTTTTCCTTAGCGTGGAGGTGGACATGATTTGTTTTTGTCAGTATATATTACATTGGCCGAGCGTCACGATAACAATTGGCCAATAAGACGCTGGAAAACGGGAGGGTGCCGCTGGTGGTGGGGGGGGGGGGGGGGGGAGATGTTAAGAAGTGAAGGAGGGTTGGGAAGTGGAAGTGGTTAGTGTTTGCAGATATTGATCTCCCTCCAATGTCTTAGCCTCCTCTACCCCTCTGCCCCTCTGCCCTTCGCTATCCTCTCGTCTCAGCTCAGCTATAGACCAGAAATATTATTTCAAAATAAATATAAATTGCATTGAAAGTTCTCCAAGGCTCATCATCGTCTACATCCACTTACCCCTACTTTATTAAGGGAATAAGCTGAGTTATTGTTACACAGGACCTGCCAGTATAGACTGGATGTGTTCCTTATGATTATTACTAAGAAAGTGGAACCATTCCATTGTAATCATCCACCAACCGATTATTTTTAAACTTTATATGAATCAATTCCTTAGGAAAATGAAGAGAAACTGGCGGAATATATATCTAATATTGGATAGTGCACAAATGTTGTACATCATCCGAGGGAGGTAGCGGTCGGCCTCAGGGCCTAAAACTTATTCACTTGACTTATGGCTGCCAAATCTAACGATCCAACAATAAGATTTCTTACATTCGGAAAATACTAATGGCTCTCTCTCCGACATTTCGAACCAAATCTTACACATTGACTAACGTCAAAGCTGTCACGGAGCACAAGAACTGTAAAGGACTTGACAAATATGGAAGTTAAAAAATAAAAATAGTTGAACGAGGGATGGTAACAGAGGACCCAGGGCGAAAAAGAATTGGATCAGAGATCTAGCCAAGCAATTGAGCTGAGGCCCCTAACCTTATTGTTAGTATATTAATATATTATATTATTTCAGCTCCACCTACTAGGTGCTATTGCTACTACTAGCTCATCCACTAACTATTAATGCTACGACAACTAATTGCCATAATGTCAATAACTAACAAAAATAATGTCAAAGTGGGTTATATTAGTGCCGAGAGCCACTAAGAAGAGATGCATCAACAGGAAGGGGCTATCTTGTTGTTTTAAAGCGGAAGGGAGTGAGAAGCCAGAAAACAATTGAGGACCAATACAACAACTACACTCACCTCATTCTTAATTTTAACTAATTCTAAATAACCAAAACCTATCTAATAATCTCTTGTAAATTATTGTTTGATAATGTTTATAATTTACTATTTACTATTTAGCTGGGGCCAATTAGTCCGCTGGAATATCATTTTATGAGGACCACAGCTTGGCTTATCGGTCCAGTTTAGAGCTGAGATCGATCCCTATCTTTGGCTATTAATGACTTTTTGGAATAACGATGCACCAAAATCCAAGTGAGCTAGTGACGTTATATCGCTATAATAATTGTTATTGTTATTTTCATTTTAATAATATATTATTATTAAGAAAAGTAATTAATGGAGAGTAAAGTAAATTTAATTCTAAGATCAAATTATTTTCTCAACCTATTTATTTCTACAACCAAATGTATCATAACACAATATCAAAGTTGCTATAATTTGCTCGGCTGTTGCTGGAACTATCTTTTGTTCCTTACTGTTAGTTGGCTGTACTGTTGGAAATATGTTGTACATGGATCTAGTTTGGATGGCTTCTCAATGAAGGCAAAAACGTTCCACAAAACCATTTCTAATCTAAAGACATGATGTTTTCTGTTCAGCTTTCATCACCTCCTTCGAGGCTCAGGGATTGTTCACAATTTGCTAAGATTAGATTGTTGCTCGACTTCTGATCTGGTTCACTACCTGCAAGACAATAAACATTTTCAGCTAATTTCAGTCCATTTGAACATTTGCGAAGAAATAGGGGAGAGGGGTCGATAGGATAAAACATTTGCTGAGTAATAATGAGCTCCAAGGGAATAAGATTAACAGATGTAATAGAGGCATCAAATAGGGTGAAGTGAACGCAACAGTTGTGGAGGATGATGGATGCGACGTGGCATAAGGTCAACATTATCACATCCACATTGATGTCCTCCAGCCCAGAGCACATTGATGTCCTCCAGCTCAGAGCACACCAACAGGGTCCAAGTTACTTCCAAGGCATTGAGCGCTCTCCTCCAGTCCTCCAGCTGTCCGCTCCGCACAACATTAGCATTTCCAGGAGGGCACATCTTGCACCCCAGGCGACGTCTCCTCACTGAATGTTCTTGTCAGAGATTAGATTAGGATTAAAGGAATTCATTGTTAGGAAAATGAATTTTGTGAAATTTCGTCCTCTAAAACATTTATAGACCCTTAATAAAAACAATAAACATTTGTCGCTTGGGCATTGTGACATAAAATGCACGCTACGGTTGTAGCGTGTACTTCTATCGGGTGAGGACTCTTACTTGGGTCTGATTCTGCATTTAGATGAAATGCTACTATAATATAACTAAACTACTATAATAAAACTAAACTACTATAATAAAACTGGAAAGAATTCGAATAAAGTACTCCCCAGAGGTCATCGAAAGTGAGATGACTTATACAAAATCTAACCCTTTTACTATACACTGGACAATTAACTAGATTTTGTATTTTGTATTAAGTAGAGTTAAGAGTTAAAGGAAGGTATGCCTAAAGGCAAATGGTAAAAGTAAGTTATTGCAAAATTGTATAAAATAACGATAATATTCCGAAAGTAGGCTGCTCCGGCTACTACCGCAAATAACGCACGTCACCTTGAAGCTGTAGCTATGAGGCGAACCTCTAAATGAAACGAAGCGGCGAAGCTGAGAGCTGCCAATGAATCCCTTAAGTAGGGACCACAACGGAATCTAAACAGTTATTTCTTATTCTTTATTATACCGATCCCAACATAATCAATCAGCTTGTTGTCAATTCAATATCAAAGATACAGAATACACCCTGTTACACGGACGGAACATTATAAGAGGACCCAGCGGTAGGAGGGGACCCAGGGAAGACCCAGGGAGGACCCAGGGCCGCCTATACAAATTAATATAGTGCTACTAGAGTGGACGCATTAGAGCTAACTGGGAGCGGGCTAATGCACTTGTCCCCTCCGCTCTGCTCTGCTCCGCTCTCCGCGGTAATCTGAGTTTGATGTGCCCAGATGGTAGCGCTCTATTGTCCCTCTCTATAATCGAATTTATTAACTGGTTTCGAGGGGGTCCTCTGTGTCGTCTGCATCAGTAGGCTCTTCACCATTTCCTTCTAAGCGGCATTAAAAACAACTATTGTAATGGAGCTGTCAATGCAGGCTGTCAGCAGGCATATTATTTGATAACAGAGATCAAAAAAATAAATGAATAAAAAAAAAACAAACAACAATAAAATGGCATTTTTAAAAGGGCACACCATTTTTAGAGGAAAAGGGACCAATGTCAAATGGGTGAAACAGGTTCGGAAAGATCTGGAACTTCAAGGAATCAGAAGGTCTCAAGTTGGTGACGGCTAAAGGGTTACGACCCGGAGTGGGAGTGAAGTGGACCGAGGAGAAGAAGAGGGCCGAGGAGAGGAAGTGGGCCATAGTGTAAGAATGAAGAGTTACTGGGATAAGGGGAAGGGATCGTCAAGGTTAGAAACCACGAGGTCCAAGGGGACAAAACGGAAAAAAAAGAAGAAGAAAAAAGGCATTTTAAAATTATTTTTTTACAGGCGAATTTCGTACAAAATGTAGTTATATTGTTGCCGGTCCTAGTATAATGTCAGGTTGCGATCCTCAGTCGTTCCCTTCATGATCTTCAAGTTTTCAAGATGAGGGCGGTCATCTTCCTTCACAAAAGCTCTTCCTCGTTTTTCCATTCCCATGTCCCCGTACCAGATCCATGTCCTTTTGTAGTCAACGTTCAGTCCTTGCTCTATTTGCTCTGATTTCTCAATTTGGAAACCTCTGCAACTTAGAATAAGCCACAACTTCTAGTCTAAAACAAATGTTTTTGAAAACTTTTTTTACTTTAATAGCTGATTTTTTATAGATTTTTGTGTGCTGAATCCAAATCTGGTCTTAGTTTTTTTGTATCACCCATTGTTTTTAAGAAATTTGATTTTTTTATATAATTTAAAAAATCATATATAACTGTTTCATATAAATATAAAGCATTAAATAACTGTTTCCTGAGGCCTAACTTTATATGTAGGTGTGGTAAGAGAATGTTTCTAGGATCTACTAGGTTCTTCTCGCCGGGTTTTAAAGACTCCCTCACAGGCCAATTCTTCCTGATCCCTTGCTCCCTTGTCCTATTCACACAAAAAACATGGAAATTTGGTTAAACCGCCTTGATGACCAAGAAGCATGCATTTTACTTTCAAGTCACCACTTATCATTCAACCATGAGTCGAATAGCCAATTTTATTCAACACTATTTCTAGGTTTTTCATAGCTCTCTTTCGTATGTACAGAATGGCCAACAGGTATAGATGCATAAGTATTACTATTGTGTAATAAAACTGCTTTTAAACTAGTTTTGGAAGAATCAATAAACAGCCTCCAGTTTTTTTTTGTTTTTTTTTTTTTTTTTTTTTTTTTTTTTTTTGTATTCAACACCAAACTCTTTGATCAGACCTGGAACGTCTGAGCAGTACACTAAATCATCTTCTTGTTCAAAAAATTTCGAAAACTGCTGCTCTCTCTTCCTATATGCTAGTTCCAACTGCCAACAAGTTCTTTTCTTTTAGTCTAGAACCAAGCAATTCAGCTTTTTCTTTTCTTAACCCAAGATCCCTAACTAAGTCGTTAAGCTCAATCTGAGTAAACAGTTTAGACTATATATTTGCTGTAGCACATTGCAACTTTTCATCATCTTGCTCATCTATATCTATATCTGTTTCAGCAGTGCTGCCAACTCTTCTACATCCACCACAAATTATTTTACAATTTTATTTGTAGTATATAAAAGCTGTTAAATTCTGTAATATATCAAAAAATTTAATATATATGTGTGCAAATGTGAAAAAATGGTTGGTGATACGACTTAGTAAGTGTCATATTTGGATTTAGCACCCTAAAAAACAGAATAATAAGGAGTTTTAAGTAAAAAAGGTTTTTCATCGTTGGCCTGTGTTATTATCGTTGAAGTATTAGCTTTTTTTAATAACTATATAATTAAATTAAGCAAATTTTGTTATAAGTTTCTAGCTCTATATAACAACGTTTATTTGTAACCTCTCTTGAATGGTGCTCGCCACCTATCGGTCAATTTTCAAACTTCACAGCGCACCATATATTTATCGCTTTTTAACAACTATTTAATAGAAGATATGAAATTTTATTATTACTAAACCTTCCTTGAACTATGGAGATGACGTAGTTAAAATTTGCTACAGATTGGTTCCGTAGTTTTCGCGGTTAGTGATCACAAACGAAAAATGGCTTGTCCTTTTATATAACAGTGTAGATTATGCAGCTAGAATCAATGAGCCTAGCCGGCCCTCCATTTGTATGTTAGTATGTTATGTTAGCCGTTTTTATGTTAGTATGTTATGTTAGCCATTTTTATGTTAGTATGCTATGTTAGCCGGTTTTATGTTAGTATGTTATGTTAGCCATTTTTATGTTAGTAAGCTGTGTTAGCCGTTTGCATGTTAGTATGCTATGTTAGCCGTTTGTATGTTAGTATGCTGTGTTAGCCGTTTGTATGTTAGTATGTTAGTTAGCCGTTTGTATGTTAGTATGATATGTTAGCCGTTTGTATGTTAGTATGCTATGTTAGCCGTTTGTATGTTAGTATGCTATGTTAGCCGTTTGTATGTTAGTATGTTATGTTAGCAGTTTGTATGTTAGTATGTTATGTTAGCCGTTTGTATGTTAGTATGTTATGTTAGCCGTTTGTATGTTAGTATGCTATGTTAGCCGTTTGTATGTTAGTATGCTATGTTAGCCGTTTGTATGTTAGTATGTATGTTAGCCGTTTGTATGTTAGTATGTTATGTTAGCCGTTTGTATGTTAGTATGTTATGTTAGCCGTTTGTATGTTAGTATGTTATGTTAGCAGTTTGTATGTTAGTATGCTATGTTAGCAGTTTGTATGTTAGTATGCTATGTTAGCCGTTTGTATGTTAGTATGTTATGTTAGCAGTTTGTATGTTAGTATGCAATGTTAGCCGTTTGTATTATTGAGCTATTTTAATCCATCGAGGGAAATAGGAAATACATTTAATGTAATATATTCTAGTTATAATATTTAGTTATGATTAATGCCACTAAAGAATAAATAATAAAGTCGAGAAAAGAATATTATCAATTCCCCCTCACTGGGAGAACCAATAGATCATGGATATGCATTTCCCTTTCTTTATATTATTATCTTCTCATTTTGCCAATTTACATTTTAGAATTAAAACTTCAAATGACTTAAGTTAATGATTAACTTATATAAAAAATCGTTGATTATTCGTTGATTCTCTTGGCCCTAGAGACAGATGCTATTTAACAAAAAATATTGTCCATTAAATTTATGATAAGAAGCTTTCAACAAAGTTTCGATCCGAACAACACTATTAGCGGTAGATATTGTCAAATTGTTATATTTCTGATTGTGAAAAAAAAAAAAAGTTACATCAAAAAAGGATAGATCCCCAACCAAAAGACATATCAATATAAAAAAATATATAAATTTGATTAATAATTAATGTAGATTTGCATGGCCAAATTTCAATAAAAAAACATTTTTCAGTTAAAGACCAGAATATAATGGGATTTGAATCGCGACTGGTCGCAGAAGGGAGATGTGAGTTCTGGGAGTGAAGTAGGAGAATAGCGACAATAATCTGCTCTGTTGGCCCCGTTCATGGAAAGCTGGAATATTACTGGAGCTGGAATTAGACGGTTAGGGCAAACTGAGCAGTTAGCTTTAACTACCAACCGCCACTGTCGTTTCATTTTAAAGTTACCTCTAACTCTCCTGCCTCCCCTCCCCCCTCCATCCCTCTAGGATAACCTTCATCTAGGATAATCTGGATCAGAATGAGATAATAGCTAACATGATGATATAGATGGGCAGGTAATGAAGGATATAATGAAGAGGATGAGGATGAGGATGATGGGCAGCTAATGGAGGAAATAATGAAGAGGATGAGGATGAACTGTTGTGGTAGGGGGACCGGCCGCTTGGAGCCAATGAACAAGGAGACAAATAAACAGAACAACAAAGGGCAGTGATTGACTCGGGCAGCTGTGAGCTAAGTCACATCAATACCTGTCAGCTTGGAGAGGGGCGCTCAGCTACGAGCACCTTTTCAGTTTTGTTTCCAGTTTTAGGAAGAGAGTCCCACGCTGCGCCCCATCCCCTGCCCTATGTTCTATAGTTATAGACTCCCGAGTCCATTGGATTCCACTGAGTTAGTAGCCCTGTAGGGTCAGCCCTTTGTGTTACAACGATTGTCCATTTGGAAAGCCTCTCAGGAATAGGTCTCAATATCCCACCACCAAGTTCACACTTTTAGCTTACAATAGCAATATCATCGTTCATAATGGAGTTCATAATTCACGTTCATCGTTCGATATAGCTTGTTTTTTTAATTTTATCAATATGTCAATCAAAGAAATAAATAATGTTGGAATTACAAATTAGAATTCCAATTTCATTATCTGACTGGAGTTCTGCACTAGGGCCATATGTATTTATGTATTTATATGTTTAACTTGGTATGAAATAAAACTTAAAAAACAAAATAATAATAAAAAGGCAGAGAGAATGGTGGAGGTATTTTTGAATGTGATAGTGTAGTCTGTTTTATGATTATTTGTGAGTGTATTTCTGAGTCTTTCTGATAGTGTTTGTATATATGGGATGGTGTAATATCTTTTATAAGAATTCATTTGGCATACAAATCAGTTACTTGTGTAAAGAAGATATTATGATAATTGCTTTATGCACATGATAATTGCTTATATGCATTTTAAACATAATAAACTCTTCATTGGAATAAAAATCTAAAGAAAAAATTTATTGTTTTATATAATATAAAGGAAAACTGCCAATAAAGCGACAACAGATCAAAGGATGATATTAGATTTATTTATTTATTATTATTACTTAGGATTTATTTTATTAGATTTTCAATGTAAGATTTAAAACCAAATGATAATGAGCATAGATATCAAGTTTGCCGTCGGCTCCTGAATGCAGATGATATTGAAGAATACCACTTTTTGAGGTGAATTTCATGGACAGACACAATACAATTAGGATTCATGAATTAATTGCCACTTCTATTGGGATTATTTTATTAGAAAACTAGTTTGGAATGCTAAACATTCATCTTCAGTTCTAAAACATACAAAATATGTCAACACATCAGTTCTATGTTACATAGATTATATACACTAGAGTGTTCAAAAATGTAAGACAAGAAATCAAACATTAGTACTCACCTTAGGAGGTCTAAGAGATAAATGAAACATACTCATCGTGAGAAGTGTAGGTAGGTTAAATTTTTGTGATTTACAATGGGATTTCCCTTATGACTCATTGGATTTTTCCGTTCCTATGGGAAACAAATATAAAATGGGGCTATTGGATATTTTTATTTGATCATTTAAACAAAAATCTGGATCGGTTTTAAACAATTTTATTATTTCTAATGATTAACATATATTTAATTTTAGGCTATATTCTACTTGATGTAGTATTTTTACTCCCGAGTCTTTATTAAATTTATGATTATTTTCATTTAGATGGATAGCGAAATTGGAGTTTTGGGTCTTATTATTGTATGCTCTTATGTGTTCTTTTACTCTTTGATTTACCGATCGTCCAGTTTTTCAGTTTACCTCAAGTGATGAACAGATACGTCTGGTTTTACAGAGGAAGGCATATCTACCTATCCATGTGGTTTCCTAAAAAACACCTGTTTCTTCGTTTTTTGATCTAGTTTCGCCCCTTTTTTTTTTTTTTTTTTTTTTTTTTTTTTTTTTTTTTTTTTTTTTTTTTTTTTTTTTTTTTTTTTTTTTTTTTTTATTCACCCGTGTATATATATATGTATATACAAAACTTAAGTTGAGAAGGTTATTGATGTATATCTATAGATTATTGGATTCAAATAGATGATAATAAATAATTATATAAAGGGGATGTAAATATTGCCGAAGATAATAAAGATGGAAGATAACAGAGAGAACCCCCTCCCCCTCCCCCCTCGGGGACAGAATGGCCCTCAGAGGCGGATAATTGGCTCAAATTACTGTCAGCGATGATTCCATGTTCACTTTGTCAACCATCGTTTGGGTTGTAGCGCGGTAAAAGTAAAAGAAGGAAGGAACAAAAGGGATTAAGAGGAATTAGATGAGAAGCGATGGTATCTATCCTTCCCCCCCGCCAACTGCTAAGTGGTAAATGGGTTGAGGTTTGTGGGGGATTAGTAATGAGTAGGGAGGAAGCAGGAGGCCTCCTTAACAGCATTAAGATCTCTCGATCTCTCTCCCTCTTTATAAATAATCTATTAGCCTCTCCTCTTCTTCTATCCAACCATTACATGAGTTGGATACTCAACATCCAATTATCTAATAACCTTTTGATATTTCCTCCTCGTCAAGGCCACCTTTCCTTCTCACTCCTTACTATTTGATAATATTATTTTCCTTTATAAAATTATATAAAATATACAAAACAGCTGTTATATAATAAGCTTCTTGCTTAAATAAACTCTCAATGGTCTCCCATCAATGGTTCAATTAAATAAAATATTCAACTTCAACATCAAGGCTTTCTTATTGTATCTTCTTGACAAACCAATACCACGGCCAAAAAGACCACTAAGTTAATAATAGGCTTAATATGATGCTAATAATTACTGCATTACGAGTATTACTATTTTAGTATTAGTATTATTATTACTAATGTTAGAAGTTAGTGGGTGCACCACGCATGGTGAGGAAGGAGGGGGGCTTGGAAAGCTAATATATGTTTATGTTATATTATATGATTATAATAACAATAACAATGACAATAAAATGTTGAGTTTTAAAAATTTATTACATTACAAGGTATCAGCTATGCCCAAGTTCATATGTTGAAGCATTTCAAGGTCCTTTGGTAGCCCGGAAAGTATCGAGTGTAAGAGAATGGCAATGTGAAGGAGAGGATGAGCTTCCTGGTTGAGGTGAAGGAGGTCCTAAGGTAAGGGGTGAGTCTGGGCAACGAGGGCACCATGATCCAACCAGTCGACCAGTGGATCAGTGGACCAGTTGATCAGTCTTCGGGCCTCGACGAGGTAGGTCTGTCTCATGTGAATGGTCAACTCCGAAGAAGCGAGCCAAATATCAACTTTGAGGTGGCATGAGGTGGAAGGTTACAGAAGTGGCAAAAGGTTCCATAAATAACAATATTCAATAATAGAGAAGGGATGCCTTGGGCTCTAATGCTCCAGGAGGAATGGCTCAAGTAGTAGCTAGCACATGTCGCCCCAGTCGAATCACAGTGAAGTCTGTATAATTTCTACCATATTAGATCAGTAGCATCTCTGTATTGTTAATAATATATTATATAATGAAAACAGTTTAGTTGGGTAGTTGGCACGGCGGTAGGTTCGGCTGCCTCAGAGGTGTATACCAATTATACAGTCAAGGATTCATTTTAGATAAGCTAAAGTTTTTACTGGAAAATATTTTGATTTTAGTTGTCTTTTATTATAGATTATTTCATTGCCACATGACCAACGTACGTTCGCTTAGACAGTTAAATATGTACATATCCATCAAGCTGTTGAAATATTGACAATTGTTTTCTAATAACAAGATATCGCAATAGTTCCGAATATTGGAGAAGTAGGGCTCTTGTGTTTGGAAAATCTGACGGAAGAAGTGCATAGGATGGGTTGGAGGAGGTCTAAAGAGGAAGGAGGAAGAAAGAGAAGAAGGAGAGTGAAGGAGAGCGGAGGGCTGAGGCTGCTCCTAATGGCCGCTATTTATTTAAGAGGCAGTTTTCTAGAAGTTCAGTTGAGGGGTGGGGGCTGGGGGAGGCTATAATCCGACTCTTTTCGAGTTAGAACCGCCCCCGGGGGGCCACCACCCCCCCCCCTTAGATATAGGGCTTTCTTAACTTATCTCATTAGCTCTTCTTTCTTGCCACAATGTCTCCCGCTATTGCACTTCCTACCTCCTGGTGTTCGCCCAAAGGAGTGAATGAAGGAGGAATGAATCACAAGTGGGAGCATAAGACGGAACAATAAGGGTTGGGTGGGAAAATAATATAATATAATCATTATGTTAATGGGGCCGGTAGAGGAGAGAGGAGAGAGGAAATCAATCTGACCCGAGCCGCTGGTCGTGCGCCCGCTCATTGTATTAATACGAAGATGATGAATATGTTCACGTGCGCCTCCAGTGTGCGCGCCCCTCCTCGATTTTTACCGCCGCCGCCGTCACTAATCCCAATTCTGAACGCCCCGTCTCCCCCGCAACAGCCAATAAACTGCTTTATAACGTCCGCTTCTCGGTTCTTGATTGACATTATCAAAGTTAACTTTTCCCAAATGTAAACGGTAAATCTATAAGAGCTCTCATATACCTAATAAGAGGCCTGCCTTACTTTTAACAGCGTTTTGCCCAAGTATAGGTAGATAATAGTATAGGTAGGCAATAGTATAGGTAGGCAATAGTATAGGTAGGCAATAATATAGGTAGGCAATAGTATAGGTAGGCAATAGTATAGGTAGGCAATAGTATAGGTAGGCAATAGTATAGGTAGGCAATTTTTTTGTTTATGAAATATAGGGTCGACTTATACCTCGTATTTGAGGTTGTATTCGTGTATGTGTTTGAGGCGTATCTGTATCGTGTATGTGTTTGAGCTGTATCTGTATCGTGAATGTGTTTGAGCTGTATCTCTATCGGGCTCTTCAACCTTGTACTACCTTCACGGTTTATGGAGAAGTTCTATAATTTTTAAAGGAAATAGCTTATTAGTAGTTGAAATAATTTTTAAACCTACGCATCTATGACTCTGTTTTCAAACTTTTTTTTTCTCTGTTATTTTTTTTCTGAAATATATTTCCAAAACGGGGCCTGATATCCGCCGCTAATATTTGTCATTATTTACTGAAACCAATTATGACATAGCTATCACAGATTGAACCGGTAAAAAAATTACTCAAAACCTAGTATTTTTTATTACTCTGTACATGATATTTATGGCAAAGCCGAGGTGTACAAAGATTTAAACTTCTATTCGGTGTTTGTGATTAGTTGAATTCCATGATTCAAAATCGAAAAATATTAACTAAAATGAGATTTCTAGGAGTGAGATATCCGGGAGTGCAGGATGTCATGTTGGATCTGGTTTAGATGACACCTGGAGGGAGGAGGCTCCAACGAAGAACCTTCATCGCCACCGGTTTGGTTGACCTGAGGAATCATGATGATAATGATGATGATGGGCAGCTGCTGTGATGTGGCCAATCAGAGGGCTCGTTTATTAGGCCGGCCCCGCCCACCGCGGTGCAATATCAGAGTCCGGGTTTGATTCATAACTCCTCTCCCCCCCCCCCCCCCCCAACCCCCTAACGTCAATTACAGATTTATGTCCATCGCTCGCTACCAATCTCGTTTTTCAATGGGAGCAGAAACGATTGAATTGCCGGTGGACCCTAATCACATCCCAATATTTATCGCTTTTTCGCCAATCTTGTTAAGTCGGTGTAGAACCGATATCTAGGCCCATCAACATCATCAACCAAGGTCGTATCAGGGCTCACCACAGATCAAATGCAACAGCTGATCAGCGTTCAAAATCATTTTAAAATATTTGAACGCTGTTGTTCAATTGAAGGAAGAATCAATAAAATATGGTGAGGATTGTATTGAGAACGAATGTCAATTTAAGAAGGGTCATTCATCTAAGGATATTGGTTAGGCGCTATTTATACCCCCTTATATTTATAAGTTTTACCTATCCCTGACTGTTGAGTCCTTTATTGTGCTGTCTGTTTGGTCCCTCCAGTAGTAGCTGGAGCTAATAACTTGATAAAGATGGCTCACAGACAAGTTTTTTCAGATTGAAAGAGCTCAGAGTAGAAGGCGAACCCACGTTTTCTATCGAGATAGTTTGTATCGATTGATTCGGACTCTTTTCCTAAGAGCCGTTATATAATTAATTAATGTCTGCTGATGGTTAGTGATAAGGTTGGGTGAGGACAAGTAGCTGCCAGGGAAAGATCTGATGGCAATTAGGCTAATAGGTGGCGCTAGCGTCGCTCCGGAAGCGGCAGTCAACAGGTAGCGAGGTCGCCTTTGTCATGGTAATGTGGTCACCTAGCTGCTGTTACGTCATCATCATCTTCACCTATGGTGGCGATCATTCCCTCCTTTACTCTTAAAATATCTTGTGAATGAGAATGAATGATATTGAATGAAGAGAACTATCCAACTAGCTAATTAACTGTCATTCATACTGATTCAGGCATTCATTCAAATTTATTTTATACTTTATAATTTACCGGTTACTTATCGCTTAATATCTTCCATGAATATTTTTTGGAAAGGGTTAAATGTAATGTAAAATATTTTTATATTTGCAATTCAGATTTTTAAAGATTAGGTTAAGGCATTGATGAATCGACGGTAATTTAATTAAATGTTTTAATAATATACATGATATATATATTATGAATATTAATTTAATTATATTCGTAATTGAGTAATTTTACGATACATACTTTCAGGATTGATTATATGCACTAATTTTACATATGTAAATCAAATTGCTCATGTTTTCAAAAAACATTTCTATATTTTTGGAACTGATGACGGATTAAGATTCAACCTCAGCCTCACACATCCTAAACTAGTCCCATAGAGTGAGCAGCAAAAGTATTCCTACATCTTACAATTAGTACACCTACTAAACGCAATGAAATACGACTCCTTCTATTCACGCTGTAAAAAAATATTTTTTTTGATGATTTCATTTTCTTCCTCATTGACCTGAGAAACAAATCTGAAAATTAACACCCTCAAAATATGGATAATAGTTTTATATTCCCTCTATAAATATAAATATAAAAAGTATTGAACTGAACCCAGCAAAAATTTCCGTAGAGTAGCGAATTATCTTCTTTAATCTCTTGAATACTAAACTTGTGATGTAGAGGAGTTGACTAGTTGTTAATCCTGCCTTTTCCTAGCAATGTTCTCATTAGTTTCAGCTCAGGCAGTGTTTTATAAACAGCCACGAACGAATATTGAGAATACCTCCATTCAACAACGGAACAACGGTTACACTTACTTTTCCTCAGATAGCAGGCCACAGGCTATTCTTACTGTCAGGTTAGGTCATTGACTATTATTCCTCGTTCAAGGAACCAACACATAATGAAACGTATTAAAACGGCGAAAGAAAAGGCGAAAAGACCGATCGCAATTGCCGACAATGTCCATTCGCCGATATGAGAGGAGTTGTAGAAAAATTATTTTTCTATAACGTAAGTAGCAGGAATCATATTTTAGTGAATTTTGTAGATGTAGGAAAACTTTTGCTGTTGGCTGTATATAATACTAGCTCCCTCGCCGCGGTTCATAACTAGGCAACTTTTATTGTTCGATAGAAATCTTTAAATATTGAATAAAAGTTATTTCTTCAATGATATTTCCACGTATAGCAGTAACCTTTAACCCAGTGATTGGATATGATTGGAGAGATTAGTTGGTAGAAGATTACGTAAAAGCATAATTGGATATCCAATTTTTACTTTAAATCTATGAGTTGGTAATCCAGATGGAGACTATTAAGCAATTCTTGCGACTAATGGACTTCAAGTCCTTACAACAAAAGGCCGATGAATCATATTCTTGCACACAATATTAAAAAGCAAAGGATCGACATTTTGATTTGGTATTAATTTGTATTCGGCAGAAATAATTTAATAGGTTTCATCTGGTTAGATTTAAACTTCTAACCATAAAAGACAGTGACGCGAACCTCGTTTCTGCCACTCAACATTGAACATTTTAATTTTAATTGTCGTTAATTTTATTAATTCTAAGCCTTCATAGAACTATCAACATGATTAAAATTAATCAATTAATTGTAAAATTAACCACGAAAATTAAAATTTGCGTTCAGTAATTTTAGCATTGTAAACTCAATTGCGGAATGGAGCTGACCACATATCGGTAGATTCTTAAACTTGAAAAGGATTTAAATGTGACACCACATATTTAAACCTTTTTTTTTAATAATTTAATTGAATATAAGTACATAAGTTCAGTGAAATCCATATACTTTTCGCAGTTTTAATCACAATGTAATTGAAAATCAGTAAATTTTGTGATTGCTAAACCTTCCTAGAACTATAAATAAAATTTAGTACACGTTGGTTCCTTCCTCTATTCCTAAATAGAGTCATCGATTTCAGAGTAAATCATCCGGGTAGCAGAGGATCCACAATTGTACTTGGGAACGAAGTATACATTTGTGACTATTGTAAATAGAACTAAATAAAATATTTCCAATGAAAAAAAAAAAATAAATAAAAAAAAAAAAAGATACCAAAACGAAACTTGTTATAATTACCTTGGTTTGAAAAGGTGGAATAGCTGAGCCATGTTCCCGCGGTTAGTGATCACAAACGAAAAGTGGTTTGTCCATATATATAATGGAATAGATTAATTTTAAATAAAAAATGATAAAATGGTCAAGTTGTTTCGTTGTTTGGACACCTTTGATGCTTCGGATTTTAATATATTTTCATAAGATCCTCAGCTAAATCACGTAAATTGTATTTCTATATTGCATATTGCTATATTTTCTAACTTTGGTCGGTTGAACAATGGACAAAAAACAAGCGATAACATGGAGGCTAGCATATGGACATGGCCGGAGGGCTTAGCATAGGCTATGGCCCTATTTCAGGGTTGGCGGATCACATCACCGTTTGTGACCGCTCTCTGTGTCCTCCTTCTCATCTTTCTCTCCTCCTCTGTCATTTATTCCTAAATAGAGTCATCGATTTCAGAGTAAATCATCCGGGTAGCAGAGGATCCACAATTGTACTTGGGAACGAAGTATACATTTGTGACTATTGTAAATAGAACTAAATAAAATATTTCCAATGAAAAAAAAAAAATAAATAAAAAAAAAAAAAAGATACCAAAACGAAACTTGTTATAATTACCTTGGTTTGAAAAGGTGGAATAGCTGAGCCATTTTCCTTGCTAAATAGATATGATAGATAGATGTAGATATTTAGTTGTACAAGCTTTTGTTTGCCATTATAACATCCACCCGTTGGGCAGTCATATTGCTCGCCAGGTATTGCCCATAATATTGATTCATCAGGTATTTTCTACCATACTGAGGATCATCAGGTCATCAGGTATCGCCCATCATATGGAATCTTACTGTTTTGTCGGAAATAATAAGAGAAGTTATTTCTTTTGTTTCCTTTACTCGTAATTTTGACCAGCTTGGCGATAATAAAGCCATGCTCATTGCTTTTTGAGGATCAAATAAAACAGAATATATTGTATACTTTGAACTATGTTTTCAATTCGGTTAAAATGGTCTTTTAAAGGGGACAAAATCGACCATTGCTAAGTTCAGCTTAAAATGACTCCCACCAATTTAATTATTGAAGATATCCTGGATTCTATATCTTGCAATGGATGATCCTTGATGATTCTTGATGGAAACTCCTCCATGTGTTAGTTATATCTTCTATAAGAGCTCTCTGGCTGTTTCAGGATCGTGCGGAACAAGGCGGCGGAGAAGGCGAAGAACGCGGTGCAGAGCAGCAACAGCTGCAGCCCACCCAGCGGAGGAACCGTCTCTGTGATCGCCCACGCACCTGCCACCCAGCACGACAGGTACAGCATCAACGGGATCCTCGGCATACCACACCACCACCCCGACCATCAGGGCAAGAGGAAGCGTGACCACGACCTATCTGCAGGTGGGTACAGCAGGCAGGAGTACATGCAATGGTATCAGTTCTATGTAGGCAATGTCCTTCTGGTTCAGTGTCCTCAACTATGAACGTTTTGAACGACAGCCCTTTTTTATCGAATGTGGTTTCCTGACGAATCAATTAAATCTGCATCGCCCAAATTTTTTCTTCTTCGAGGTAGCATTTAAAGGGCCAAAACTCAAATCCGCTGTTTATTATTATAAGCTCTTTTACTTCATTGACCGCCAAGGCCCGAAATCCATTTTCACTTTTAGCTGAGGAGGATTTTCTGCTCGACGGCGGCGGTGGTGAACAAAAATGGCGACAATGTAAATCGTGGCATTAAAGCAGGGGGGGCCTGGAGGGAAGGGGGGGGGAGAGAGGGCCTTTGGAGGGCTGGTTTAATGGTGGTTGTCCTGGCGACCGTGTCTCCCTCCACCTCCCCGTCGGTTTCCGGTCAGCGTCTTCCGCTCAGGTCGTGCTCTAGGCTCTCATCATTGATTTGCAGTAAGAGTAAAGTAGTGGTTGTCGAGTCACCATAATGCTAAGTACGGTTGTAATGAGGTCTACTATATAAGGCCAATTAGGAAAATAGTTGTAACAACTCGGTATTTAATTTACTCCTTACAACTATTGAAAGGATATCATCACCGATAAGGGGTTGTAAGATTCGTATCCATTCTTAGGAGCGGAGGCTGTCGGCCTATATAACCCCCAATATACTATCAATAAACCTGAAAATATATCAGCACTAATTGAATTATTGATTTTCCAAATTATTATTTTTACTTCCAATCAAAGTGTTGCTAATTATAATCGAAGTCCAATCCATTCGATGTATACAGAACATACATCTTTTCCAAGATCACCGGTCATATCAACAGGAGGAGTACAAATATATTGTACTTGGTAAATTTCATTTAGTTATTCAACGCTTATCGAAATTGAAAATGTTGATAATATTGTCAAAATATAATAAAATATAAAGTGGCTCCTGTTAACTGAGAACGGAGAGCTTTGCCTCTCGATAGATTAAATTCAGTTAATATTGACCTCGAATTTAATATTAAAACCCAAAAGGGCGGAGAAATGCTAAGGGCAATCAATATAGGAGTTGGAAATGGTAATGATCGTTGTGGGTGGTTAGTTAGGGATAATTGCTATAGATAGAGCTATTGGCTATTGGCTATTGATGCTTTGGTTAGATCTCTCCTATGTAATGCAAATCGGCTCCTAGCTCGATGCTGCCCTATGCTCACCTTACCTCAGTGCCATCAGCATTACATCTACTGCTCCGCCGGTCCTCAACCTAGCTAATATAATATAATAGAATTATATACACCTCTAACATAGTCAGCGGTGGTTATAGCTTATCTGTCTTCATTGTTTTCTGCTCCTTTTTCTTAGTGCTCCAATTTAGTTGTCCCCTGGATAGTGGATAGTGGATAGTGGATAGTGGATGTTAATTGAGCTCTAGCCTCCACTCTTGGATTAATGAAGATGGAGAACTATATTTTTATTAATTGTATTGATATAAAGACTAGCCGGTTATTTGATGGCCACCCGCTTTCAGTTACCTGTTAGTTATAATATTGACATCTTCCTCGTTATCACTCAAGTATCTATCTCTCTCAACTACCGTCGGCTAGTTCTAACAAACACAATTCTAGTAAAGGAAAGACTTTTAAAAATAACTTCTCTGGAACTGATGTACTTTTATGAAACACCATTGAATAAATACATTTAAAGTAAAATCCCATCCTACAACCAACTCCATAATATAACTAACAGACAACGTTAAAAGAGACGTTGCTCATTTTAACAAAAAGAGAATGAGTTCTAACATAATCTCATGTTACTCCTTCTAGTAGCCTAATCGGCGTTGGTCGATCTACACTGGAATTATATCCCTTCTAGGTTTGGAGTGCGGGTATCAATGAGCTAGTGGCTTTTGTTTTACATTCTCAGTTTTGAAACCAATTTTTAAAATAAATTCTTTAAACAGTACATTATATCTGTGGCACTATATAGTTGGTTAAGCGCAAAAATCCTAGTTTAGGAAAAACGCAATTTTTCCACAGCGATTTTACAAATTAGTGTTCATTTATGTAATAGTCTCATAACTAAGTTTATTAGACATAAATACAGAGGAAAAAACAAAACCATAATCCAAATTTCACAAACGAAGTGAATACACAAAATGCACATTACCGACATTTCACTGTAGCCGCAGATAGATCTTCAAAATCAATTTATATTTCTATAAGCATTTTTCGATGTAATTATGAAATTATATCTTCCTTCAATGGGACATTCCTCCAATATTCGGCTCAAATAATTGATGTAGTTATCTCAACTCTTGTCAAACTGAAAATTATATTTTACGTAGCTAAAAAATAAAATTTAGGTCTGAGTGTGTGTGTGTAAATTCCTCATCGGTTTGTATAGTGACCCCGAACAGGCTCGCTCCTCAAGAAATAAAAGTAAAGTCAAGCCAACTATCGGAGGGTTTGTAGAATTTGTATAAAATTGCGGGAGAGGGCGATCAATCAGAGAGGCCGCCATTTTGCCGGTGCTCAGCGGCCATGTTGGGAACAAAGCTGTAAGAAGGCTATTGTAAGGAACGAGTGGACAATTACATTGTTTCGCAACATATGGCTGCTCGGCTGCTCGGCTGCTCCTGTCGGCTATTAAAAGCCAGTTATAGCTGAATGAAGGGGGCCCTCTCTATTGTGCCCTGCCAGCCCCCCCCCCCCAACTACAAACTTAGCCAGAGCCAGTTAGCTCTCTGCTGGGGCTAGGGCACAACCAACAAAGCCAACTTATCCCTTTGTCCCTTCCCAACAGCTCCTCTAAAACTCCAATCTTAGCCTTTTACTATCAATATGTCGTTAATGCCGCTAGCCGCTTTAAATAGGACCACTAACTAACCTTCCACAACTCAGCCTATTTCTGCAAAATTTATTCACACAAATAGACTTTGTATATTTGATATTGGTTCTAACTTCTATTGATGATATATATATATGCTTAGTAAGGTTCTTGAGGTTCAATCATAAAATAAAAAACAACTATTTTGGCGACGTTTCGAGACTATATTCTTCTCATAATCATGCCAATGTTACTAGTGGATATGAATGATATATACATATATCATTTAATAATATAGTGGAATATATATCTTCTTTTTTAATATTAATAAACCCTTGGCAATAATCTAAATTATGTATAAACTTTATTATTGATTCAAGTTTCATTTAATAATAATAATTATGATATAAAATCGTGTAGAATATTTAGTAATTATTCAATTAATTGCAAAAATGGATTTAAGATAAACATCTACTAGAATAAGAATCTACTAGAATTCCACTATATCCTTCTACTGTTAGTGATCACAAACGAAAAATGTCTTTTCATGTGATAATAAAAATTACAGAAAGTGTTTGTTTTTCTTGTGGTTTTTATTTATACAAGTTTTAAAGTTTCGATACCTGTAGCGGCAATACAGAAGACGTACGCATATTCTAATATAATATAAAACGGGTTATAGCTCCTTCAACTTAAATCTTTTCTTTTAGTTGACTTGATGTCCGTCGGAATTGATACATCTATCGACATGATTAAAGAAATGGCGACTGGTGCAATTGCTTGAGGAACTGTTCTATGCATCTACTTATTGCTAGCTTATCCCTTTCTTCGGTTATTTAAGTAGTGTATTCGTTAAACGAAGCATTTGGCCATTAAAAAAAAAAAAAACAGAAAACATTTTATGGAAAGTTATAGACAAGCTTACAGAAATAATTACGTAAATGACAAATTTCGAATTTGTTTTTCGAAATTGCCTGATGGAATAATGAACGGATTTGGTTTTCAAAAGGGCGGATTACTTTCGAATAGTGGATTGATTGAAGCGGTGATAGATATTGTTGGGGATATCGAGCGGAACAAGAGATGAGGAGGTTGGAACACTTGAGCAGCTTGCCATTCTTCGGCTCATCAAATTGCAAACAAGCGTTTGGAAACAATAACTGGGAGGTTGGACACGGCCGGCGGTCACAAATGGACTTAACAATGGCCGTGTCGATTGGGATCATAAAGTAGTCAGTAATAGGAGAACACTAATATTAATTATGCATTCTTTTCATTCCGCAGCGACCCAACGATCTGACCCAACAGATGTGGGGCCATTCCGCGGCTCTATAGCCAGCTAACATTTCCATTTTTATGTTCAAATGGAGCGGTGAGCCCTAACCCTTCACCCCAGATCTGGTTGTTAACAGATCTTTACAAAGTAAGCCTCATTCACAAACTAGTTTTGTCTCTTCGACTAAATTTAATAATAAATGTATAGTCGTAGACATCGGCGGGGCTTTTCACAAATCATATAGAAAAAAAAATAGATATCTTCATGGATCATCCATGTATTATAGGTAGAGTCCTATCAGATAGGTTATCAAAGTTTTCACTATATTTTAAAAATTGATTGCTTTTGAGTGATATTCGATTATATTTTTTCTACAAGAAAAAAATAAAATAAGACAAGAATTACGTGAATGTGATTTGGTAGAGGTGATGTGAATGTTGATCCGGTTGGCGGGTGGTCTTCATGTAAAAGAGACTAATAGCGAGAGGATCCATCCAATCCAATCCAATCCAATCCAATCCATTCCAATCCAATCTGGTGACTCGCAGCGGCAGCGCTCTCGTTTAGCCAGTCCATTGTCTCCTGCTCTTTCTCAATGCTAGCCGCTCTTAACCAGGCCCAAGTTATCGTTCGCGAATATTGGCTCAAAAGGTTCAATTTGGCATCAATATTTCCTTTATTTGTTATTTTCTACCTCTTAGTGACTGTTTGTCATTGTAATCATTCACCTATCCTCTATAAATAGAGCGGACATCTAAAGTTAGGTCTTGCGGCTTCATAATCGATCCAAAATAAACAATATCATTAGGCATTGATCCCCTCGTAGCTCAACCCAAATAAGTTGTTTATCAATAGCAAGTTGCAAATAAACAATTCGTTATTTTTATTTCGTTATTAAGTTGTGTGAATAATGTTTGGTGGGGGCGTTGCCACCCTGTGGAGGCCAACAAGATCAAATATCTGCTCTTAGTCTATTAGCTCATTTAATACTAACACAAAGTGAGAACATTTCTCAAACTGTTGGTTCGATTCCACCAAGCTAACTAAATAAGGCAACGAGATAATGAATTTCGACCTTACAGTATATTTATAACTGAATAGAATTATTTGTTATCGGCCATCGAGCGCCTAAGTAAAAGCAAAGATAAGAAGTTATAGTTTATATAGTCTTTAGGTTTTATTGTTTAGTGTTTAGTGTTTAGTTAGTGAGGCGATTAGTTGAACGTTTTAGCCCCGATATCTATATTCATGGTTTAGTTTATGAGGTATGTGATAATTAGCGGTGGGTGATGCAGGTGATGATGGGAATGAAAACACCAAGGGGCGATTCGGCTAATCCGAAGCGGCCGGGCAGGGGAGATAACAGAATTGTGGCCAGCCGATTGTTCTATATTGGTGAGTGAGTGTGTGTGCCCTGTGCCCTGTGCCCTGTGCCATGTGTGTTTGTGTGTGTGTGTGTTTGAGTGTGTGTGTGCCCTGTGGATGGCCGCCTGCCTGTTCTATCTCCACCGCTCAGCCCTTCAACCCTTCCCAGCCCCGGTGGCCTCTTGTTTATCCTTCTACTGCTTGCTATTTTATATCCTCTCCATCAATATTGTAATCATATTGTACTATATCCTCGTTATCATATTGTACTTAAGTGTTATCAACATGGGCTACAACGTTAAATAAACAAAACCAACCCCCTGTGCCATACCATAGCGCTGTGCTATACAACAAGTCATCATAATATAAATATTGATCATTGCTAAACCACTTAAATGTTTGTTGTTTAATGTTGAAGGATATTCGATCCCCGTAGAACGCCGATTTTATGATTAGGATGGCTTTTGGTGGTGACTAGCTAAAGGGAAAGCAATTAATTATAAGACACAAGGACCGGAGAGCCTGTTTGTTGCCGGAGTGGAGAGTAGTGCTAGCGTAAATATGTTTTGTCCTGCTCCTGGGCATCCTGGCAGGGAGCCGCACTCCTCGGCCAATATAAGGACAATATAAATTAAAGAAGGGATGATGAAGAGACTGTTCACTTGGCAACCGCCCCTTCGCCATCTTTATCCTTCTCCTCCTTCCTCTTTCATTACTACCTTCTTCCTTCCTATATTATTCCTTTTCTAGCTTCTCAACATTATTCTTCATACTAGGAATATCCAATAAAACTGTTGAACAAAAACATTCTTAGGTTTACTTTATATATATATATATATATATATATATATATATATATATATATATATATATATATATATATGTGTGTGTGTGTGTTTTGTTTCAGATGAGAACCGAGACCTCAACGGCCACGGCGAAGAAGAGGCAAAGAGGCAGAGGACGCAGTACAACGGGGAGCAGCTCTACTCCAACGTAAGTTCGGTAAGTTTTATTTATTTATTATTTATTACTTATCATTTTGTTTAGTTCCATCACTACAACGGCTTCTAATATTCAGATTCGTCGGTCGATTTGTAAACTTTATAGGCATAAAACCTGTTGGTCATCAGCACCTATCAAAAACTAATGTAAATTATAACAAATAATAATATGATAATTTATAATTATTTGAATATTCATATATATAGATTCATTGTTCCTAGTTAACTATTTTTCTCTACAAATAGTTCAGTAAAAAGAGGACAATGCACAATAATATAATTGATAATTGAATAAATATAATAATAATAAAACCTTGGATCAAACTAATTTACAATCTAATCGCGATAATGGATTGCGATGGACTATAGAAACTCGGAACTGAATAAATTAGGCCAACGTTTTAAGTAAACTTTTTTGCGGTTGCTATAATATAGGATAGGCCGACCCTTTGGGACATTCCCTCTATATCGAAAAGGAACTCTGTGAAATTTGAAATACAAAAGGAGTTAGTAGGTGGAAAGCTCTTCTGAACCAATTTAGTTATATTTAATGTTTTATAATATTAAAGATAACGTTGGAATGTAGCTCCATTCAAAAAGCTTCTTCGAATCTGTTAATTGGTTACTCAAAGTATCTCCAATAAACAGGTGGGCAGTATAGAATCTGTAGCATCTCGATCCAACTAGGACGATCCTACTGGTACGATCCTACTGGTACGATCCTACTAGTACGATCCTCCTATATCCAAACTCGGATATAGATTGTTTGGAAATTTTGAATATGCACATTAAACTGGTGAATGAGTCCCCACTGGCAAGGAATCGTAGAGTTGTGGCTAATCTATTGGCCGGTGAAATTGAATCTCTAAAGTTTGAATTTTTTCTTGATATTTGGCCTCCAACTTTGGTTAAAATGTTTTCGAATTCGGTTGGTGACATTCGCAAAAATTTTCTGAAGCCCATTAAGTCTTCCATTTTTATTGTATTCAAAAGTCCATGAGCGTAATGATTTCCCCCAATTAAATAATTTTCGAACCCACCATCGTTTAGTCAGTTTTTTCTTCCAACTTTAAATTATTTTGAATAACTATTCCAAAAAGGGCTACAGAAATCCCTGACAAGACTAGCTGCTCCGTCATCGTTTCGGGAAGAACTGAATTAAATATGAGTCTTGGTGGGGACACGGTTCATTTGAATCGGGGCTGCGTTCGAACAGAGTAAAAACATGATCGACGCAGAGTCTGGACATTAGTAAAACGTGATTCGATTCAAATGCGTCCCAGTGCGTACTAAGCTTTAGGGAACTCCTAAACATATCGTGGTTGATTTTTCATATAATAAATACAAAATGACTAAAATATTTTTTGTGTATTTATCCTTGCAAATTAAACTAATACTAACAATTTACTATAACATTCTGATACAGCTGTGGTCAAGCAAGTGGAACATCAAGGACGAGCAGAAGCTGTTCTCGGAGCTGGGGGCGGGGGCCGGCGGGGGCTCGCCGTACTACGACTCCTCCGGGAGCTTCGCCCCCCCCTCAGCCGCCGACCTCTACGACACCATCACCCAGGCCCAGAGCACCCACATCTACAACTCCCCCATCGGCACCTCCTTAGGTAACTAACTTTATCATCTTTGTATCTTCTTATCCAACCTTATCGCATGATACACTCTCATCGCTCTCTTCAGGGGCAGGACTGGACCTCAACTGGTCCAAGCTGATGGGAGCGATCCTATAACAAGGAATGAGTTTTATAATTTGATTTGCGGCCTGCTTTGACTTTTTGATAATTTATTTGGCCTTAGCTTTTATTTTTTGGTTTTACTTTTTGCCTGTTGCTGCTCTTTGCTAGAAGTGTGTTGTTTTCTTAGTTGGAGGCGTGAACCCCCTTACCCCAATCAGCATGCAAGAAATCCATAAATTAGGAACGACAACCGTCCTGGATCCCGCCTCGTTGTCGCCTGTCCAGTACCACCACCCAGGTATGTCTTCTCTTCTATATAGTATATAGCATACAGTACAATATCTGCAATCTATATATATTATTATTATTATAAAGTTCTTGTCTTGTTCAGTTTTTATTGACTCTAGTTAGTTTTATAAATAATTGAATGCTTTTATTAAAATGTGAGTGACATTGGGATAAATAAGTATATTAAGGGGGGAGAAGTATTTGTTTGGAAAACTAATGCAAATTTGTTAAATAAGGAGTAAAGTATTCGTGGTATGAACTATATATTCAATGATAAAAGCGACAAGGAGGTATGAGCGCTGACTTGATGTTTATGGCAGCTTGTAACTTAAATAACTTGCAAGAAGACAACTAACAGCGCTAGCGTAGAGCCTCTACAGACTAAGTGAATACAATTTCCATTCAATGGTCCGATTAGCAAAATATTCAGCAATGATAACTAACAATCCAACAGTTTTTTGCCTTTAAGAAAACATGTACATTTCTTTGCAAACTAAGATAGCAATAAACTAAATGTAACCAATGATTATTTTTTTAGTAATTGCAATAACGAGTTTTTTAAAGGGTGTGTTGGTTAAGTGTTAACTCATCCCCCGGATCACTTGTTCCATTACCAACCCATCGTCAATAATAATAAATCTGATAATAAATTTTTAAGGTGATATTGGATGACGCTGGTCTCATCCGTCATTAATAATCACTATCCTCAAAAATTTAATCATGGATGCTGCTGAAGAATTAAATCTCGGCTTCTTATTTATTATAGAAAGGAGTACAAGGAGCAACCCATTTATAAGAAATTGGTTCATACCACATACCTTAATTTGTACCTCTCTCAATACTACGAGTCAATAAAACCTCTATCGATTAAGGATCAGCTTTGACAAAAGAAGCACCGAGATGGATATCCTTAGGCCATATGATTGGCAGATCGTCCATCCTAAATATTTTTATTCCAGGAATTACCCAAACTCCTCAAAATTATTATTAATAATATTAAACTATTAGCTTCAGCCAACGCATTTATCACTAAAATGAGATTAACATTATTATATCCTATCCTATGAAGATGGGTGGGTAAGAGGAGAGACGTGAGGTAGCGACTTGCATGATAAGGCTAGGTGTTATGCTAGTTATAGAGTGCTATAGTTTAGTCCTAGAGTGCTATAGTTTGGTGCATGTTGTGTGTGACGTAGCGGAGTACAGCGAGAGCGGAGCAGAGAGCGGTTCGCCGGCGATGCCGCTGTCCTTGCCCGCGGACCCGGCCCCCAGCCCGGGCCCACAGGACCCCTCGGCCCTCACCGTCCTCCAGCCTTCTTACACCGCTCCTTATTACGCTCCTCCTTCAGGTGAGTGCCAACCTATCCCATTATCCTAAACACCATTATCTTTGACAACTTGAATCACCTCCTCGATCTGTTGCAGGCGGGGGTTCGGAGTACGGCTACAGTAGCCCTTACACGCAGTACACCGGGACGGCCTACAGCGGCTACAACTACCCGCCCGGCCCAGGAGGCCTCCTCAGTAAGTAAACAGTGAGTATTACCTAAAATAATGCTGCACCTTTGACGGTCACAGCCCTGTCATCTTACACCGGTCTATCCGATCAGCGTCGTGATATTTGGTTTTGGGAGTGTTCCGGTTCTATATATTTGGGAGAGGGATATGTTTTTAGTATTAGCGTCATTGAAATAAAAATACTGAATGTAATCAGTATATGATATAATGTAAATCAGGATATGATATAATGTAAATCAGTATATGATATAATGTAAATGAGGATATGATACGGCAATGGTCTGTAAAGAGACTGTAAGCTATAGCAGGCTTAACAGCACTCCAATAGAACTGCAGCTGGAGCAGCAACATTTGGGGCACTAATGTCCTTTGTGACGCAACAAGGATTGATAACAAGCGGAATTCGATGCCTCAAAGCTTAACCTCGCTGGGCGGAAGAAGCTCGATGGCGAGATGGAAATGAGCCTTGTCTTTAATTAATTTCAAGCTTTAATTAATTAAGTTTATTTATTGTAGGTCAAGCTTCTTGAAGAAGCCTCAACTAAACTAATAATGAATTGGATATTCTCCAATAACCAGAAAATGACCTTCCAGATATTGGTTATGTATTAAAATGGAATCCATATTTGTTTATTATTGCTATATATATATTACTTTGGTGCTGAATGGATTTGAGAGCTAAATCCTAAAGCAAATCCTACGTTGAACAGATTTAGTAGGCTTTTGAAGATTTTAAGTTTTAACGGCAATCCATCACAAGATTAGGACTCAGATACAATTTTTAACTTTTTATTTTGAGATTAAGATCTTGTTACAGTTTTGAAAACAAAATAAATCATACAATGAAAGCTCAGTCTTTCGAACTTCAGATAATTGAAAATTGATGTTGTTCCGAATTTTCTCCTCCTTGGATCATGTTACTCTGGTCAAAGTGATAAATACATTGCCCTTGATCTATAATAATTTAACGTTAGTTCTCTTCTGTTTTTTTTTCATTATAAATTACATTAATTTATCGATATCAATTCTAAGTTGTTTTCCTATTATCCTATTTTTTTTAGATTATAATACTAAATGGATATACTGGATTTATTTTATATTGTTTTAAACATAAAATTAGTTATAATACTAAATATTCTAAAGATGTAGCTAGTTTTGGTAAGATGTATTAACTTAATTAAGTTTCTTAGTTTCATTATCGAAGCAGTTTATATTAATTGCCGATTATTGACAAGTATCGTTCCTCTACCATTCTCTATTATCTAACTAGCTAACTATCTAACTAGCTAGCAAGCTACAATACGGTGGCATATTGTAGTTCTTATTTATGGCATATGTCAGTGCATTTTGTTGTATATAAATCCAGACCTTAGTAAAAAAACAAAAATGAAACTTAGTAAAAGTAGATTTTCTTGATCTGGTGTTAGTTTCAATGTGAGGGTGTTCTCATTTTGAAATAGCGACCAATAAGGATGATGGATTAGGTATGTAGAGACTAATATAAATATATTGTTGGTGTGCGAGAGGAAATTAAAATCTTGGATGTCAAAAAATATTTAAATGACTGTAAAAATACATTTTGAAATTGTTGACTACTTAAAAGTGGATTATGGTCGTTTCCTGAACTGATTTCCCATCAAAACATTAGTTGTAGTTGTTAGAGGCGCAAAATAGGATCTTCTGTTGTTCTTCTAGCTATAAAATAAATAACATATTTATCTTTTAAAAAGTTTACTTTACGAAAAGATTATCTTCAACCTAATAATTTATTAAAGGATATAAATTACAAGCTAAATTTTTTTATAAAGAGGCCTCAATCCTTTAAAGTGCCTCTGTTATTTATTATTTATTATTTATTATAGAAAAAGTAGATTCTTACAACCTCCTCATGTCCGACTAACTATTTTGAAATGAGCCCATTGCTTATAATTTTAAAAAATGAAAAGATATAAATTATACAGATATATATTTTAGTTTAAATTTTTTCGTAAATTGATGATCAGCAATGATTTAAAAAAAAAAAACATTGGATGAAGAAGGGTCTAGATAAATAAATATGATGTCGCAAAGGTCAGATTCAAAAAATTTTAAATAGAAAAATACTCTATTGATTCATCACAAATATAATCAAATTGAAGCTAACTGAAGCTGAAGTATATTAACAAAATTATAATTACATAAACAACAACAACATATAATAGTCATCAATTGGCATTGATTAATAAACGAGATTTATATAAATTTTCAAAATTATAATAATTTAAATTTTTAGATAAATTACCTTACCTTAAGATAAATTACCTTTTGATAAATTACCTTAACTTAGAAAATCGAAAAGATGTTTGAAGTTTGATGAGGTTCCGGGAATTATGTATTATATACATATATATATATATATATATATATATATATATATATATATATATATATATATATATATATATATATATATATATATATATATTACTAATATTGATGTTGATGATGTTGCAGACGGTAGCTATTACTACTACGGAGGAGGGTGCGGTGAAGAGGAGGCGGCTACGAGATCGCCGATGGCAGCGACGAGGGCGAGCTCAGGTGCCAGCGCTTCCTCGCCGATCGGGGCCGCCCAGTAGGGGGCGTTATCCACATCAAGAGATCTCAGCCACTCATTAAATATATATATCTAAATATATATATACTGTATATATCTCCTCATTCATTGTATTATACAGCTGAGTGTTATACCAAAGATAAGGATTTCTGTATCATATTTTAGTGAAACCTCGTTTTTAAGACTTATTTATATAATAATATTATAATTAATAATACTTTATTAATTATACAAAAATTAAAAAAAAAAAAAAAATGTAAGTGCAATTCCTCGAAGGGTGGTAGACCCAGAGTGTACCTCGAGGAAACTGTACTTGAGTCCAACTGAGTCCGAGTTAGGAGTGTATATTTAATTTAAACGATTGTATAAAGTGATAAGATAAAGGAGGGCGAGCTAGGATACATTTTTACCAAAGAAATTTCTCAACGGATAATGTTATATGTATAATATAATATAACATAGAGGGGAAGTGAATATTTTATTATCAATAAAGAAATGTGTGTTCATAAGATTAGATAACTCTCCTTCTAAAGATATCTTGTTATTTTATTTTTGTTGTTTCCACCCTCAGCACTCGACCACAGCCCACCAGATCCAATGGTAGGGAAAACGAACGTGTACAGAATGTTAGCCTAAATCCTAGATCTGTAAACTGCACCCTGCACAACACCTTGCACAGCACACGGTTCACTTCTATAGGACACCTAGTTTTATAGTTATAGCATCTTTTATACCTCTTTATTTCCTTTCATTCAGAAAAAAAGCTTTTAAGTTGAAATTTTCAATTTGTTTTTTACAGTATTTTTTTTTTTTTTTAATAGAGGAAACATTTGCGTAGGGTTGTATGAATTGTTTGTATTTTCTGGAATTTGTGTTTGTAATACTTTAACGAATTATTTGTAACAGATATATTTTTTGTGCAATTCGGTTCAAGAGCCGACAATATTACGGCACTAGTCATATCGATACTGTAATAGCTTGAAGGCTTTGATGTTGAGGTACTATTATCTTGTCAAATTATCTTCAATAGTCTTGGTTCTTGTCACTATCTTTCACAAATTGTTTCCTTTTTGCCATTACCAAAGATAAAATATTTTTTTAGGGTAAAATGGAAATGAGTTTGGTTGATTTGATTAAATCCATGCCTGTTATCAACTCAGCCCTATAAATTAAATGTATCAATCTATTTGTAGAATAAAAATATGAATTTTGAATTGAAGTTTTGATTTTTTCAAATATCCTTTCTCCTTTTCCTTAATTTTTTATCTTTTTAAAAAAATTAGCAAATAATCGGAAGTGGAAATTTTGAATATTGGGCAAATAGTAATTTAGCTTTCTCAAAGCTAATTTCTTTATTTAAATATCAAATGGTAATCAAAGATTAAAAATTAATATTCCCTTTTGATCCATGAGCTTGGTCACAGTTGTGAAATTTGAGGGTGAAGGAAGGCTAAATCAAGTGATTTGTAGAAACACATTTTTAATTTTACAGTTTTAGACCAATAAGAGAGTTCTGCAGACACTGAAACAAAAGAAGAGTGCAAGGTCTGGGCTCTATGGTGGATGCATCAGAATTTCTCAATTTTCGCTGTCACTAAAAATTTATAGTTCAATCGAAATATTTCATGTTTCATCAGTTCTGGTTGTTTTTCTTCAATCACACTGGTTCGTGACAGTAGAGTCAGTAATAGTAAGTAACTCATAAGGATCAAATCCTTTCCATGTTGACCAAACATTCTGCATCACCTTCTTTGGTGTCAATCCTTGAGGGCCTTACCATCATAAATCTGCCTCGATTCACAAATGGAAACTCGATCCATTGAATTATTTACTGATAATTTATATGTAACCCATCTTCCAAAAGCTTCTTTTGATATCCAGTCTTATATAAATAGATCAAACTCTATGGAAGTGTTACATATTGTGTGAAAGAAAAAGTGTTATATTTCTTAAAAATGTTATAAAATATGCCTCATTTAGACAACAAAACACTTTTTCTTCAAATGAAACTTTTTAGTGAACTTGCTGCAAAGGTAACTCAGTGGAGCCAAGTGGGGGCCGTTTTATGATATATCTTAACATATAATTACAACTAAAAATAATATATATTAATTAGCACTATGCCATTTTAAATATAAACATTTTTTTGTCAATGAGAACATTTTTTCAAAATTCAACTCATTATAATATTAGTAAATTAAAAGGAACAAACTTCACCAGTTCATCTAAAAATTATTCCATAATAAATAATTTATTACTATAAAAATAGTAGTTTGCATTATTTTATTATTGTCTAATTTATATTTAGACTAACGATTCAATATTTACACCTTATTCTACAATGATTTAATGCTCTTGATTGAGTCTCCTACTATATGGATTAAGTAAAAAAATTCACCTAGAGAGGGAATAAGTATTTTTAGTTATCATAAATAAAATACTTTTATTTATAGCAGCATAATTACAGATGTAATCAGAAAACTCCGAGCAAAACTTTACATACACATCTAAAGGATGGAAAGCTCCAGAATAGCAAAAACATTATTCAATACTATAACGACAAGCAAACGCAGCACAGAATGGTTAAAGGAGGCAGAGCAGGACCTCGGAATATAAGGTTTGAGCCAAGAACATCACAACAACCTGGATAAAAGGGGAGCAACTGGAGGGAGGAGCAGAAGGAGCACTCCAACATAATGAAAAGACTCTGGGAAGAGAGGAGGAATAACTGAAATTGAACTGACTTCAAGTTCAATCACTCTCCTGAAGGTGAACATTCATAAAAAAATAAATAAATAATAATAATAAATAAATAAAATACTTTTTGCAAGGTTTGGTTCAATAACTGCCATTTAAAAATCCTTCAACCAATGTGTACCATAAGGTTAAGATAAGTTGGATGAAGAATCATAAAAAAATTAATAATTTCCTTCTAATCGTTAAGCTCTAAGCTCTATCATAGCCATTAGACGATAAGAGCAAGGATATGGAGGTGAGCAGCTACTAATATTTAGAGAGTCCTCTATTGTGGAAATAATAACCATAAGAATAAAAACAGGAAATGCATGAGAGTGACTTGTCGTAAAAGATTTTAAAAAATCTGGGCCAACAAAATAAAGTATTGTGATGATGTTGACACAGGTGACAGTTAAAGTTGACCATTTGCTTTTAAATTAATTGAATGAAATTTACAAAAAAGTATTTTTCACCAATTGAAAATCTTACTGAGGATTAATGAAATTAACAAGAAATATTCTTCACCAATGATTGAGTGATGGAAGTAACTGCAAAATACATAATATAAGTAATTATAAATATAGACGATTTAACATAAAAGGAGGTTTATTAAATGATTAAGTTAATAAAATAATATAATTTATAAAATTGTAACAATAAATATATATAAAATTAATGGAATGCTTCCTTGTTTGCTTAAATGTGTTACTTAAAAAATATAACATATTTACAATAATTACAAATAAAATATTATGCTAGTATAATAATAATTATCTATTTCAATGTCTTCATATAATTCTAAGTAATATAATTATTACTTGATTCAATTATGAAAATCAAATTAACAAGTTTTGTTAATCGACAACTAAACATGAAAATTATTCATTTAAATAAATTAACTCCATGAGGAGCCACTTATAAGTGTTATTTCATGGAGTTTGTTTGTTGTAGAATATAAAAAATAAATAAAATATAATACAATAAAAATAACTGAAAGAATGAATGATATTACAAGAAGGGAAATAAAACATTATATTGATAAGGCACAGAAAAGATAGTTCTAAACCAGCTGGAAGACCTTCAATATCTACCTTGAATATAAATCTAAATATAACTCATTACTGATAACTACATTACACTGTCCAAGAATACTTTCATATTTTCAATGATATAGTCCTATCATAAAATAAACTAACCCTTATCACAATAACATCAACTTTAACATTTATTTAACAGTAATAATAATGATAATAAATAAATAAATAATAAAATAAAAGTAATAGTAATAATAAATGTTGATTATGGGAGCTTAATCTGTTTATAGTTATTATACAATCAACAGAGCTGGCTCTGAAAAAAAAAAAAAAGGCAAAAAACAAATTGATAAATTTTAAAAAATATTACATATAAATGTACTCAGTTAAATACATACCTGTATATTTGATAAGTTTATTTAAGTTACATGTGATAATTTTTAATAATATAAAATAAAAATAAATTAGTAAATTACACTGACCATAAGTATAAATAATTAATACATTATGGGTCATTTAATCCCCAGAAACAATAATAATAATAATGATTAATTTCTAAAACCAATCTCTTAATTCTTAACTTTATCTGGAAATAAGAAAAAATTGCTACTTAATACAAATTTTTGTGATTAATAACAAAAATTTAATTTGTTTGGCTCTCGCTTTTAGCTCTTCTATGTTTGAGCACCAAAAGAGGATATACTATCAGGAGACTACTCCAACAAATTGCACAAACCATAAACATTTTAAATTACTAGCAAATATTTTGATATCCTTTCCGTTCTTAGATGGAATGAAAACACATATTTCATAAACTTGGAAAAACAAAACACTTGAATCATCAACAAAATTACTAAGGAGATGAATTTGTCAGGGGTCCAGTCAAGGTTGAATAAACACGGCCAGTTTTTAAATGAAAAACTTATATTTTGGCGTGCCAACGTTTCGACCTGCCTTGCAGGTCTTCATCAGGGCTAAAATAACAAAAATTGGATGTGACCAAGATAATACAAACATTAAAAAAATAAATAAATAAATAATAATAATAATTTAAAAATGAAAAAGAAAGAAAAAAATCTGTAGTTAATTAGATAATTGAATACAAAATAGTAGTAAAGTCTAGTCAAAGATACAGTAGTAATAAAGTAATTAAATAATTTAAATTGAATAATACAAAATTTTAAATTTATATTATTCAATTTAAATTATTTAATTACTTTATTACTACTGTATCTTTGACTAGACTTTACTACTATTTTGTATTCAATTATCTAATTAACTACAGATTTTTTTCTTCTTTCTTTTTCATTTTTAAATTATTATTATTATTTATTTTTTTAATGTTTGTATTATCTTGGTCACATCCAATTTTTGTTATTTTAGCCCTGATGAAGACCTGCAAGGCAGGTCGAAACGTTGGCACGCCAAAATATGTTTTTCATTTAAAAACTGGCTGTGTTTATTCAACCTTGACTGCACCCCTGACAAATTCATCTCCTTAGTAAAAACTCACAGTCAACAATACAATCATCATCAGCAACAAAATTGTTGACATTATTTATGATTTAATATCCTTGTTTAGAATATTTTTATTACATCAATTAATAACTAGGTTATGCTTAGTAAAACTTATTTTTTATTTTTTTTAAACAGGTTAACATATTATGATCATAATTGTTATAATTAGACTTCAAATTCAGAATATATTTACCGTTTTGGTAAATAATGATAGAGCTGTTGTAATTAGACTGTGACTGGTAGTGGGCACAGGCATTGGAAGTAAAGAGTATAAACCAATTTATATATATATATATATATAGATATATATATATATATATATATATATATATATATATATATATATATATATATATATATTATATATATATATATAATTTTTTTTTTTTGTATGGTCACAATTTAAATAGTTAATTTTAATATGACTCACAATTTTAAAAAAATCAAGAAACTTTCTTTCTGTTAATCAATGTCTTTTGGTGGATTAAGTAAAAATCTATTGATAGAATAATTTATAAAGTAAAAATTAGCAATTTCTAATGAAATTCAATAATCAAAGTAGGTCTTAATTTAAGAAGGAAACTTCATTAGAACTAAACAATTAATAAATTGGTAATTAATGGAAGTGTTGTCAAGGTTACTTGATATTCATTCAGTCTTTTTGATAACTCTTTGATTCATTCTAAATCTTAAAACATAGGTCGCCACCTTTGTAGATCTCATGCACGACCACAGTTATAACTTTAAACTGTGTCATTTGCTTCATTAGTGATTTTGAATTTCATAGAGCACTTATTTCAATTAAAATTATACTTGAGAAATTACTGTTAAATTAACAAGTATCAATTTAGTATCAAAAAAACAAAACAAAAAAAAAAAAAAAAAAAAAAAAAAAACGGCTAGTCAGTTTCTTTAAAAAAATATTAAACCATTAATTTTTTTCAAATTTTCATGGAAGACTGTTTAGAAGAAAACAGAGTGAGGAAGAATAAATTATGAAGTTAATTAAAACTTTAAATCAAGACTTCTAATTATCAGTCAAAAATGATTAAAACATAACCTTAACATATAATAAATATTCCATTTTAATCAAAACAAATCACTTAAAATTCAATACATCATAAAATGATATAAAAGTTTAAAATCACAATCACAATGAACCCTACAAGTACTACTATCTTTATCTTAACCTTAACCTTAACCTAATCCTCTAACCTGTAATACTAAGAATAATAGATAATATACAAACCATTAATCAACATAAAAACATAAAAAAAGATTAAAAATTGCAATCAACCATAAACCATAAAAACAACTAAAAATGAACTATTTCAAGACTTTTGAGAATTTAGAAATTTGATTTCTTATTACTATATAATTATAATTCTGAATTCATTTTTTATAATTTAAATTAAAACTTGGATATTATAAAGATAGATAAGTCCACTGCACCACTTAGTTAAATCAAAAGTTAAAAAAATAAATAAATAAAAAAAAATCATAAATACTAAAATAAAAAAAATTGACACACCCTCATAAATATACATTTTTTAATAGCTGAAAGAACCAATATTAGCTTAATATCTATCATTAAGATTAAGGTGAATAATTGAAATTTAATGTTAAGGTTTAGAGTGATTGATATGTTACAAAGGAATGTCCGAAATAGCTGTCATTAATAAAATATAACAGGCACATTTAATATAAGAGGCTTTTGATTGATTTATCAGTAGTTTGGCTGTATCTCCCTGAATATCCACTGTTGATACGTGTTTACCGTGTCGCAAGGAGCCAACGACAGGTGTTGACTTTGAGGATCGACTGCCATACATCTCCTTTTCTGTTTATGATAAAGAACACGTGTTTCCTGAAAAATAAAGAGACCATTATTATTTCATAAACATGATTATTCTTCATACCAGAATAAAGTAGTCTTCCCATAATTTATCAATTTTCTTTTTCACTTTTATTTTTAAATCCACACCTGTCAAAGACATAATTGACAATCAACAGATGTGCTGAAAGAATATCAAAAAAATTGGGATGTTAGAGTATGAGAAGAGATAGTGCCCAGTGGCACCCCCTTTATGGCCTTTGGTCTACTTTTATGTAAGTAGGTCTCTCATCAAGTTTCTTTCCAGTCATATCAGAAAAAGGACAATTATTGCTACCCAATATGGTCACATCCATCCTGCTTTACGCAGCTGTGATATGGAAGGGACACATTCGAACAATGGTGGTATCTAACTATCATTGTCAGTGTCTCAAGTGTTGATAATTCGTTTTGCCTAGCCTCTCAAAAAGCACCATGAGCAGTAGCTAAGATGAGACTGTGATAATCGAGCAGATTGCTGAGGAAAGGAAATCATTGTAGCTTGGCAAAGGGATCTTGCTCCCTGCGGACATAGAGATCGGTCCCTCATATCCAACATCCAACCCTAGGTGGGAAGGAAACATGGAGAGGTTCATTACTACTTAGCATCTGGCAAGAGGAGGAAGAGTTCTGACAGATTCGCAAAGTTCTTCCAACTGTCAATAACTTTGCTGTCAGCTTCGGAAAAGTACTATAGTGCTATAGTGGGCAGCAAGCGGCTAAGGAAAGATAGTACATTGTAACCTAAGCCGCCCGCCTCCACCATGTTATTGCAAAGAGAGGAAAACATTTGTAGTGGAGAGGAGGAGGGGAGGAACAAACACAGGGTCCTGTTTTAGTGGCTGAATATCTGAATCCAAAGAAAACTAAGGCTATCCTCATCTGTTCAAAACTCATCCCTTAATGCCCTTCATTACTATCCAATGCTTTACCTCAATAACCTTTCCATTAGGTTCCAAAACTCTATTAAAAACTTAGGAGTTACCTTCGATCAACATCTATCCTGGAACAACCATATTGCCTGAATTTCCAAAAAATCCATCAATCCTTAAACAACCCTATAGATTTCGAGATTTCTTTCCCCAAAATACCCATCAACTTCTAGTGTCCTCTCTGATTTCCCCTTTCTTTGATTAAGGTTGGTTTATGGGGGACTGTCTGGTTGTTTCGAGATGAAGCTGAGGAGACTGATGAACAGTTTCATTAGATTTATCTTCGGGATCCCCAGGCAGTCACATGTTACTTACCGACATTCTGAGCTTGGATGGATTTTTCCTAAATTCTGATGACAATACTTTCTGATTACTTTCCTATTCCAGTCTCTAACAACCAAAAAGCCTTCCTATATTCTTGATCTATTAACTCTGCTTTCTTCCTTCCACCTCCTAAAAACTAGATCCCAACCTTTTAACCTGTATACCCCCTCATATAAAACCGCTTCCTTTGAAAAATCCTTTATCATTCCAGCTACCTCCTTCTGAATTATCCTACCCACTCCTATTCGTAAAACTGCTTCCCTTACTTCCTTTAAAAATAATTTATTTTTGCAACTCATAGACAATCAATCTTCCACAAACATGTAAATAATTAAATAAATATTTAAAATCTCTTATAATTTCATATACGATTGTATTTTATGTTATTTTTTTCATTTTTAATTTTTTTTTTTTTTTCCTGTCGACAATAAATGGCATAATTACTGAAACATTAAATTTTTAAATAATAGAGCCAGAAAATTGTACCTGTAATTGTGCATTATTATTATTCTTAGGGGACACTAAGTCCCAGAATAAAGTTTATTTTTCATTTCATTTCAACCTTGCTCCACTCCTGATTGCTATTTCCCATATATTGGCAAAACCAAAAACCACCTTACCACATTTTTGATTTAGAAAAAACTTGTCCCCAACCATAGTAAACCTTTATCATAAGAATCTATTCATATCCACCTTGAACCAACCATAAAATTGATAAACAGTATATTTCCCTCACTATTTTAATATTTAAAAATTATCATTATCTATTTTTTTTATAATATTATTTTACTCTCTTCTCTTTCCTGCCTAACCCTAGCACTTACAGTACCAGTACTTCTTAATGTACATCAACATATTCTAAATGTAATTGTTTCATAATATAATATAGTGTAGGCCTTATTGTATTATTGTAGCTTTGAGCTAAAGCTAAACTAAACTTAGCTCAAGAGATATCTATGTCATACTTCATTATAAACTCTCTTGATATACATTGCTCATTTAGTTTATCTCTCAGTTTTACTTATCAATTGGTCACATCTAGTTTTTTAATTATTTTAGCCCTGAAGAAGACCTGCAAGACATTTTGTAAAACCATTTTAAATATTTTCAAAAATTTCAAATATTCTCCTACTTGTAAGAAACCCACATTCAAAATCCATTGCAATCTACCTCAAAAAAAAAAAAAAAAAAAAAAAAAAAAAAAAGCTTTAGAAAAATCCACAGGTAAGTAAGGTTACAACTCTTTCCTGATCAATTACTTTTTTTTACATCTCAAAAACAATTAGGAAAATATTATTTCAACATAAAATATGATAAAGATGAATCATTACCTCATCGTATTGCCAAGGCCCACTCACTGATCCTAATGGGCAGAAGACAAGCTTGATCCCGGAGGAGTCAGAATCGACACATCTCTCTCCGATTCCTAGTTGTCCTTTTGCATTGAGGCGAACCAACTACAAGGCAAACTTTAATTAGAAATTAGGTTTCATTAAAAGTTTAGAAATGAGAGGTGATAATACTTAACACAATAACTATAGAGAGTGCAGTTACAGTTATAGAGTTTTTCATTTAATAGAGGTGATAATACTTAACACTATAAATATAGAGAATGCGGTTATAGAGTTTTGTCATTTAATAACAACCGCTGTAAAATACGTTATGCATTATATATTATATCTCAGAGTAATAATATAAATAATGATCTCTGATAGCCTCTAACTGTTAGCCATCAATAATGAATAACAACTTGAAATTAAATATAATTAAAATGAAAAGTTCTCAAATAATGTCGGTACTCAAGATTAAACATATTTCCCTCTTCCGCTAGCCTTCATCTCGTCCTCAAATTGACCTCGGGTGCAGGCACAATTTTTTGGAAGCATATGGTTACCAAATTATATTCCAAGATAATATAAGTGAGTAAGATGTATGACCCAATGGAACAAAGTGCTCCATTAAAAAAATAATTATCAAATTAATAAAAAAAACTAGGTGTGTTTACAGGTGTATCAGGTGTGATATATTTATACTATATAAAAACACCTGCTTGGAAGTAAAAGTCATTAAGTAACAAAATCAAATTTTTTCAGTAGGGAGAAAAAAAAACAGGGAATATGCTCATTAAAAATTTCTCTGATAGTTATATTGTGAATCTTCTCATTCTCTAATGTCCATATATAGCAGTTATATTCACTTGCTGACTTTTTATACTTATGGGAAATGGTAATATCAATACACAATTACATTTTGTCGAATTTGGAAAAAATTGCACTTAGTGACTTTAACCTCCAAGCAGACAATATATTTAAAATCAAAATTGATATAAGGCTATCTAACTTATTTTAATGAAATTAATAATTTTTTTAAATTATTCTCTCAATATTTAATTATCTATTAATTAGAAGACATATATTGACCATGTTTGGTTTCACGTTCATAGCCATTCAGTTAGTAGGCTCTGCTTTTTTAGAGAAAAAAAAAAAAAAAAAAAAAAAAACTTTTTTTTAATGCAATAAAATGACGATAAAACGGATAGGGTATTCATAGAAGGAAAAATAGAAAAACTGGAAAGACTGAACTTTGCTACTAGAAACATTTGCCCTCTAATACAAAAATAAGTCACTATGGTATGGTAGTAAGACCAGTGATACTCTACGGCATGGAAACAGTCAGCCTTCCGAGCCTGGAGAAAGTACTGAATATTGAGAGGAAAATTTTGAGGACCACAAGAGGGGTAGAGGTAGAAATCAAATGAAGAAATATTAAGCAATTTGGAGGATTTGGAGGAAACAGTTATCAGGATCAGCAGACTGAGGTTCTATGGGCTTGTGACAGAAAAAACAACGAGATATACAAGAAAATTTTCGACAAAGCCTGCAGCTATAAATGTAAGGGAGGATATGTAAAGCAAATAAAAGAGGAACTGGGTAGGTTAAAAATCATGTATAAAGACTGCTTGGATAGAGAACTTTTTAGTGGGGAAGAGGGAGAGATGAGGGAGAAAATGGACTAAGAGCGAGAGGAAGAGTCAAAGAGGATGAGGGAGTATTTGAGTAGAAGGAAGCCGGAAGGTGTGAAGAGGAATAAGAAGTGATATTCGTGTGGTCCTTGCTGGCCGATTGGTTTTTTTAGAAAAGCAGCTTAAAAAAAAAAAAATCATTATAATCATTCCAACATATTCCAATATCTAATAATTATTATAATTTATCTTGATCTACAGCCATTAAAAGAGGAAATGAACTTTAAGAAAACTGGATAAAATTCTACGTCTCAAATAGAAAAAGTTATCACATTTGAGTGAAGAGAATTAAAATTAAAATAAATTGCCATGTGATTAAGAATAGTGATACCGATACCTGATTATTTCCGTGGCCGTGGCAGAATGAAAGGCTCATTAGAGTAGGAGCACCTTGGCCCATTGTGTCCAGGCAAGTCTGTGTTGCGTGGTTTTTCATCTAATAAATATAAAAATGAACAATTATAAAAAATAATTGATGCTATGTATTGGTGCATATTATGTATACAATTGATGCTATGTATTGGTGCATATTATGTACATAAATGTTAAAAAATGAATTATTAATTTTTTTAATGTATCTATCGGTTTATAGATGCTTAGAGAAATGTTGACAAAAAAGAATGACAAAGCCAAGTAAATATGTTATGTTTACTGTAAGTATGATTAAAATAAAAGTAATAAAATAAACCTTTGCCATCAGATTGCTTAAAGTGTAAAGTGTAAAGTGGAACCAATTGGTTTTATAGTCATTAATTATAATTATTTATTCAGTTTTCTTGTCATTATTTATTTTCACATGTTAGAGATATTCACATTTTACATGTTATCAGTAAAATAATGATCCATTTATTGCATTCCATTACTGATCACTTCAATCTTCACCAATGGTGTTGATACTGGATGACTAAAATTAATCCAAACAAAGCACCTTTAGCCTGTAGAGTAGCCTACCACTTGACGATACCCCATTCCTTCCAGTCCAACAGATCCATAACCTGACAGGGAGCTGCTTAGTTGATTTCAATTACTTCAACATTTACTAGGCAATAGATGTCGGTATCTAAAAGACTCATCAACTTGCAACTCGACTATAACCAGACCTACTAGGGCATGCAAAATTGAAATTTGAGGCACCATTACACCATCCTTACAATCCAAATCCTTTGAAAAACCATCAATGCTCGTTAATAGGTCACAAATAAACTTCTCTAAAATGAGCTCAATGCCTCAAATGTTGTCGACTTGACCCAGACCAGAACTTGTTCTATCTTTTCATCATTCACTCCATAAAAAATGTTGTCGACTTGGCCCAAACCAGAACTTATTAGAAATCTATATCTCTATATGTTAAGAACAGTTGATTATCCACCTCTGTAGTGAGGAAGATCCAAAATAAGGAATAAGGTTCCTTTACATTGACTCCTATCCTCATCATAAATTTAGAATTATAACAAGTTTCCAACAGATAAAATTTAAGAATTAACAAAATGGATTCTAAAATTGGTTAATTAAATAATTGCTAATGTAAAATAAGCACAATACTAATTATTAAATAATACTAGGTTCTTCTAAATATAAATAGATAGAAGATAATAGAAATAGATAGTAGATAATAAAAATACATTTCATATTGTAATTAATAATTACCTCTCCCCAATGAATATTCTCAGGTAATTCTGGAAATCTATCAAGAACATCGTACGCTATATTTTCCATAAACCAACTAAAGCTTTTGCAACCTAGTTTTTCTTTTAGTTCTTTTTGTTGAGTCAAATCTCCTTCGTCGAGGTACCTCGCCAGCGGTTCCCTCGTATAAAAATATTCTTTATATTTGTCGTCGAACCAAGTTTCAATTACCCTTTTATAATTCTGTAATTATAAATGTTTTATTATAGATAAAATATCTGCAATGTAACAAAATATGACAACAGAAATTGTTTGCTATTTAAAAAAAAATAACCATTAAAATAATGAATTATGTAAATCTTTAATAAGCTTACAATAGTAATTAATGACCCTTTCTTCTTCCTCGCAAGTTTTCCAAAATTATAAGGCATAAAACCACGATAGACATGACCCACTCTTGAACAAGGAACCCATAAGATGCTCCCTCCACACTGCCAAATCTAGAAACAAAATTATCAATAACATAAAAAAAATTATAACATATATTATAAACAGCACAGAATAAACATTTATAGAGAAGAAGATAATCAGGGATGCAGTCAAAGAGGAACACCATGTCTGAGAACAAATTCTTTAATACCAGCCAACATTTCGACCTGCCTTGCAGGTCTTCTTCAGGGCTATAATGAACAAAATACCACATCTAGTATATTGTTCATTATAGCCCTGAAGAAGACCTATAGAATTTCTTCTTAGACATGATTTTCCTCTTTGACTGCATTCCTGATCATCTTCTCCATTCATCATAACAGTCAACTATACTAAAGTATAGTTTTTTTTTTTTTTTTTTTTTTTTTTTTTTTTCACGAAACGGCCTTGGAGACCACGCGAATATCAATTTTTGGCTCCTCTTTTGTTTTTTTTTTTTTCCTTCCATTTTTCTTTCATTATTTCTCCGTGTCTCTTTTTTCTTTCTTCTGTCCACGCCACTCCCTTTTTTGAACTTTTTCTGCCCACAACAACCTTCAATTCCTTAAGTCTGTTTCTATATCTTTCTCTGTCCTGACAGTCCTGGTCCTGTGTTTAGAAATTTCTTGTCTATTAAGAAGGCTGTCCCTAGGTGCGGTAGGTTTTTCATAATTTTCTTTCCTGGCTTTCCTTTAAGTATTCTGTATCCATCGAAGTATATTATTTCTGAGTCTGTGAACCTAGTCTCTTGTAATGCCATTATGGATATATTCAATCTGCGTATTTCGGTTGTAAGTTGTCTTAGTTTTCCTACTTGTATGAGCGAATTTATGTTGTACGTCCCTATATAATATTTTTGTTTTGACTTGAAATTCTGTTGTTGGTTGTTGTGGTGCTCCGATTCACCACCTCTTCGCTTCTCACTGTCGGGCACCCTGGAATCCGATCGCCTGACTTTGTCTTCAGGGTATTGTTTTTCGTGTGAAGCTCTCTTCATGATATTGTTAGAAATTAGTTTTGGGTCGGGTTACCCCGAAGAAGTACAACTAGAGTTGTTAGCTCCAGAGGGTTTCACTTTGGTTCCTCTATCCCTAGCCTTTTATCGGGAGTAGAGTTATCCAGCCGTACCACGTGGAGGCGCGCATTCCTTAGGAGATTTAAGATGAAATAAAAAGGCGCTCCTAAGGATGCCGAAACAGTGACGGCCCAACTATACTTTAATCATTAGAAATATTTATAATTTGTATTTAATAATGAGATTTATTAAAAAAATAATTTTTAGAAAAAAGAAACAAAACCGACTTCCAGATTAAACCTATATATACAAACTTGAACTAAAAAATAAAGTTTTTAAAAATTATTTTTATTTTTCACTTTTTAGTGGTGAGTGTATTTTTGTTTATACAGTCAATTCTCGATATTCAAGCTACCCTGAAAATAGTTCCACTAACTGAAAGACTTATCGAGGTTATCATTCCACTTATCTTCATGTAAATGGGAAAATTGAACACAAAATTATAGTTGAAATCATTATGTATATTTGTCATTAATGGGTATGTGTGGCAATCTTTTCTTCAGTCTTTGGGACAGTTGAAAGAGAACTACATGGAATTCGGAATTCACTAGCTACTTCTTTCTCCTTTCTCCACTTTGCAAATCAATTTTAACTTTTTATTAATTGAAAGAATTTTCAATAATCACTGTAAAACCACTGGAGTGAATAACTAATAATAAGTGACTGGTGTAACTATGAACTGAAAAGATAAACAATGACGGAAAACAGGAAAACAAATTACACATGAATTTTTTTTATACAGGCGAATAAATTTCCTCACACATAGGAAATTCTTTGAATTAACATTACTGATCTTAATGAAACTTAGTACGTTGCTTCTTATTAGATGTTACATGAACGATAACAATAATTTCCAAGTAGTTTGCCCTGTATCGGTACTACAAAGGGGTAAAATAAAAGTACTCATTTGATTTTATTGGGCAAATAATAATAGATTTATTGTCATATGGTATATGGTGATAAGCTAAATTAAAAAATAGATTAGATGCTTAAACCGCACACTTTGACCACAAATTAAGTTCTTTATTGTAGTAAACAAACAAAAATACGATACTGGCATGTGGAAAGCTTATGATATGGTACTTTCTGTAAACTCATGTTGGCTGCAGAGTGTACCCTTACCAGTTTGAGTTTCGGGACTACTAGCCTGCTGTGGAAAGGAAGTTGAGGAGGTTAAAAGACTTATGTTCTCTGGTGATGACACGGAAGGCCACTTGGATGTTCCCACCAACCTTGCTTCACCAGTAGCTTCTTCCCCAACTACTCTTCCTTTAACTTGATAAGATAAAGATAATTGTTCTGTACCTGGCCCTTCTCAAATCGGCTTTTCTCAACCAGACCCGTGTTGTATTTCTCGAGACTGAACAAGTTGTACCTAGCCTTTATGAATTCAATTCCTTGAACCAACAATCTACCTTTGTTCTCAGTTCAGATCAGAATAACGCAGGAAATGATTCAGAGATTTTGTTCACAATAAACAACTAAGGAAATCGGCTTCAAAAATATAGTCAAGCACATGAAGAGGTTAACAGGGAAGTTGTTAAAAAATACAGGGAAAATTATCCTGGAAAAACATTAGCAGAAAAGCGGTTAACAAACATAAAGAGAACCAACCCGAAGTTAAAAGAAATGTTGTACACACATATACTGAGGATCACCCAAATATACATAGAGGGGCTGTAGTACATAGAAGTATAACAAAACCCATCCTGAAATCCATAGAAAGTCTTCAAAAAAAATACTCAGAAAATAATCCTCATGTTAAACGTGTAGCTGTAACAAAACATGATGAAAGACGTTCAATGGAAAGGTTGCAGTCATGGACAGTGAAGAAGCATTCAGGTTACAAGTATTACCCAACAACTGAATATCCAAAAGATTAAACAGTCGATATTGGACAACGGTCAACTTGCAATGGGTGTTATGGTGTAAAATGGAAGGAATAGAGCACTGTCATGTGCTGCAGAAACGGGAAAGTCCAACTTCCTCCATTTCAAGAATATGCTGAACTCTTGCACAACCCCCTTAATTACGAACATCCTGAGGTTTAGAATTTTCTAAATAATATTTGGATATAGAACGGTTGTTTCCAAATGACGTCGTTTGGAGCAAAAGAGATAAAAGAGGGACATTTCATGCCAACATTTAAGGTGCAAGGACATGTATAACACAGAAAAGGACTTCAGAGCTTCTGTTGAGTCTGTTCCCAAAGATCTACAAGATTTCCAGGTAGTTATCAGTGCTGACAAACAGCCTTCAAATGGTCTCTGAGGATGTTACAATACTCCTACCACTAACGAAGTTTCCTACTTGACTGTTGGCCAGGTGTTTGAAAAGGGAGACATTATTCTCGACTGATAAGAATGAGTTCTATCGAGCATATGATTCTTTTCCGTATCATCTGCCATGGAGAAGATGAGTACAGTATTAACATCCCTCTGTGTGACCCAAACACAAATACACCACTTAAGAAAACTGTCTGCAGCTGATTTTTACGCCTATATGTTGATGGAGCGAGAAGGCGAAAAACCTTATTTATTTTACTTTCGTAATCTCAACCAATTTGTGCTTGATATGTAAGGAAAAATAGAAACATAAACACTAAACTTTATTCGAAAAAGACAAAAAATGAGAAGTGGAGACAATATTCACTTGAAGGATGCCATAAGAGAAGCTGATGGTCTGGTATCGGAGCTGGGTAAGATGGTAGTGCTGCCATCAAGCTTCACTGCAGGATTATCAAAATAATATAAAATTAACTTTTGCAAATTGTCAAATTTACTTATTGAAATTATTCTAAGAATGGAATTCTTTAGGTTTATTTATGTAATAATAATTATCAACGTTAAGCTTAACTTTTGCTAATTAACGTTTTCCTTAATCCTAATGATATTAAACCATAACGGAGCAGGGGCACTTTCAGCTAGTTATAAATATGTTTAAAATGGAAGGTTACATACCAGTGATTTTTATTAACGATTTTTTTATTATTTTTGTTAAAAAGTGTTGAGATGATTTCAAAGTATTTTTTATGGGACCACCTCTGAAGTATGCCCTACCGATCTAAAAAAGAATCATCAAAATTGATTCAGAATTGACGGAGTAATCGCGTAACATAAAAAAAAAAAAAAAAAAATACAGATGAGTTGAGAACCTCCTCTTTTTTGAATTCGGTTGAAAATATTTTAAAATAAAAGTTCATGTATTTTAAATAAACGGAAAAGTAGCTTTGATCTTTAAAAATATTTTATAAATGTCTTGTAATTTAATTACAAATGTAAATATTTGCTCAAGAATGGAAGGAATAAATCTCAAGCCAATGAGGAAAAGGCAGTTGATGAGTTCAATTCTCCTCTCAAATATTATATTACACAATGGTCATGTTCAAAACTAAATGAAGGTCTTCTAAAAAAAATTGAAGGATATTTTCAAACTTCATTCAAAGTTCATAATATTAAATTTGTTTATTATTCGTATATATAAATATAAAAAAATATATAATATATTGTAATAACATCTCATTTCCTAGTATGTTAATGATACCTGAAATAGGTATAGGCTTTTTTTTAATTAAAATTGATTTTTCATGAAAACCTCGGGTCAACCAAGCCAGGGTCTTGGTCCAGACCAGACCGGCTAAAAGGAATTCTACTTAAATCTGTTTTTTGTAAACTGCAATATTATTAGATAGTACTTATTTATTTTATCTTTATTTAAAATATATGCTGCATACTATATATAAAGAAAGATAGTTCATTACCTTAAATGACAATTCAAAGTTTTCTCCACCCCAAACTAAAAGGCCAGGGTCATAAGCACCTATTTCCAAAAAGTACTCTCGATTAATTGCAAATAGCCCTCCAGCATGAGTTGGTGACCTGCAACATCATTTAACATACAAACACCATTACACATCATGAAATTATTACAGTAAAATCTGTCTATAACGCAGTCTGGAACTCAGTGGGCCCAGCCATATTTTTCCGGTTTGACAGATTTCCGTTTTATACAAATTGTATTAAGTGTGAAATGCTATGCCTGTCCGCCTCTGTCGAGTCTGTGTAAGCATTAATCTAAACAGATTTCAGTGAGGACCTAATTGCCTGACAACTGATAAATATAATTCAAATTAATATTTTAGCAATAAAGAATAATAAACCAAAACGCCTACTCATTTCTTGATAGTTTGATTAGGAAGTTAACAATTATTCATTCCGGTATGACCTAAATGGTAACCTAGAATACTATAAAGTAAAAGGAAGTTGGTACAAAAAAAAAATTAAAAATTAAAAATTAAATAAAAAAATAAAACTCCTTAGAATAAGGGCCAGCTGTGGTGGATTTATCCAAAATTCAGGTTAAGCCTGTAAGCCAACAAAAGTTCTTCGAAAATTCAATAATGCTCATAAGTTCATAGTCAATAGGAAATGAATTTTCGAACTACCTGGATAGTTCTGTTCCTTTTTGGATAGTTCTGTAACACTGATATTTTCCATTATAAATATTATTTTAACTTTTCATACTGAGAAAAGCTTTCCATTTCCGGATAAGACAGATTTCCAGCTTATACAGAGTGATCTATAGTATAAATCCGATCCGTTCTGAGATAATTTTTCCGTTATGGCAGAATTCCATATTATACAGATTCCGTCGTTGACAGATTTTACTGTATTACAAATATTTTAGAATTTTTACATTTACTCTACAGGGTGTTCAGCATAAGACTGCAGTAGCTTCGGGAGGCGATTCTAGGCACCATTTGCAACAAAAAATTCCATATAAACTATAGCTCGATTCTCATCCGTTTTATAGATATTTTTAATTTTATGTTTTTTTAAGAAATTTCTACTTTTTGAAAAATAATTTCAATATGCTCATTAGAAAGAAGATTAGATTCCCTTCAAAATAGCCGCATCCTGTATTTAACTTTGTAATACAAACATAAGAAATAGTAAGTTTCAAATTTCGTTCCAAAACTTTGACTACATTTTTCTCAATAATATTACATATGTTAGAAACGTGCACAACTAAAAAAAAAATTCTAAAACCAAACATCTTTCAAAGGGTACACCATGAATAGTGATAATTTCTAAAATTGGTACTGAAATCGCTTATTAGTTACAAAAAACAGGGAGGTGCAACATCGGCATTTTGGGAAATAGTGAGAGAATGCTTAGAAATGTGCTTAGAAAATAGTTTTATTATGTTTTATTAATAGAAAAGTAATTTAATCACAATTACCTATTTATCTTATTCTAATATTTGCAATTTAAGAAACTTTTAAGATAATTTAATGAAAATTTACATACTTAATTTACAATAATTGTTCAAAATGTCCTCCCTCTTCTCTGATACACAGCACCGATCTTCTTCTTACTGCATCTACTGCTAGGCGAAGTTCATCATGATTTTGCCGCATTGTATTGCAGCACAGATTTCTGATCTTACTTCGTACACTTTTGACACCTAGCCAAACATTCGCCCTAAATTCATGCTGGTAATGGGAAACAACAAAACTGTGCGGGTTAGCTTCCATCCACAAATGGACTTATGAGTGCTGCAATACAATTCTTCGAAAGATGTTTGTTTTTAAAAGTTTTTTTTTTAGTAGTGCACATTTCTAACATATGCAATATTTTTGAGAAAAATGCAGTCAAAGTTTTGGAACGAAATTTGAAACTTGCTATTTCTTATGTTTGGATTACAAAGTTAAATACAGGATGCGGCATTTTTCAAGTCTAAAAAAGCTTATTTTAAAGGAAATTTAATCTTCTTTCTAATGAGCATATTGAAATTATTTTTCAAAAAGTAGAAATTTCTTGAAAAAACATAAAAGTAAAAATATCTAAAAAACGGATGAGAATCGAGTTATAGTTTATATGGAATTTTTGGTAGCAAATGATGTCTAAAATCACCTCCAGAAGTTACTGCAGTCTTATGCTAAACACCCTGTATACATTGCTACAAATCACAACTCCATATCGTTACCGCCTTAGAATCTTCAACTCAAACAACATCCTTAATAACAGTTTGGTATTTCACTGAGTGCAATGTCACAGCGATGGTTTAATCGAGAGGTGGAAATAGAAGTGGTTAGAAGATGATATGGGGCAGGGAGAGCCCTTCGTTTAGCAGTGATTTGTAAATGAGGGAATACTTCCACGAGTATATGATTCCTTTTGAAACCTTTATTGATTAAAATTCAATTTTCATGGATGATATTTCTCGACCACTCATGGAAAAGATTGTTGTGCAATACCTCAATGATGTGAAAAAATGGAATTTTGAGGACGTCAGCTAAACCCCGTAGAACATGTGCATGGCAAGGTTTGAGATTGAAGAGTCAAGGCTCCCACCTCCTCTGTACAGTCTAACACCTACCCTCCCACATCCCACCTCCCACTTCCTCGATACTCTATTACATCTAATAAGGCCTTCGCAGCTTGCTTGCCTTGATATAAATAAAAAAGCTAAATATGCCAAAATACAGTTTATTCTATGGCATGTTAACTATGCGCTGCTGTTGACTACAAACAAAAATTATGCTAATGAAACCAAATTTAACAGATTCGAAGCATGGACTTAAACCTTTCCGATAAGTATCATAAGTATCAATTGTATGTATAACCTCTGCGAGATGTGATTCAAAACACTAATCGAACTAGGTGCTAAATGTAAGAGAATTTGTTAAGAAACTAGAAATAGAATTTGAAACCATTCAAAGGAATCTAAATGAGCTTGGCAACTAACCTGCCCCAATATCTGAGCACCAGGCAAACTGGCTGAGGTAAAACTATCCAACCACACATCAATCTGCAATTACCTTTCAAATTCTCTTACCTTTAGCACCTAGGCATAAGTTTAGTTTGCGCTATGGCGCGTAGTTAACATGACAGAGGATAAAGTGTATTTTCGGCAAATTTAGCTATTTTATTTATATCAAGGCAAGCAAGCTGCGAAGGCCTTATTAGATGTTATAGGATATCAAGAAAGTGGGAGGGTAGGTGTTACAGTGTATACACTCATACCAGCTGAATAGTTTTTGACGAACCTGTAAGGTTCTGAATGATGCTTTCGAGTGACAGCTTCCTTTTTAGGTAGTTCATTTTCCTTATATAACATACCCCATTCAAAAATACCCCGGTAATGTTGACCTTCTTGATAGACGGGGCGCACTTCAAATGTCTGGTGGTCAATTCCATCAATGACTGGAACTGTCATAGTGGATCTGAAACAATAAATTAGTTTATATCAAATTAGAACTAGAACTTTATATATATATATATATATATATATATATATATATATATATATATATATATATATATTATTTTATTTTTGAAGAGAAAAGATTTGACCCGGTCGGGATTCGAACCCGAGTTTCCACCTCTCTAGCGTGGCGCCTTATCCAACTAGGCCACCGGGGTCGTATCCGAACCAGGCAAATCTTCTCTCTTCAGTGATCCATAACCCCCGGGCACTCGCAAATCGCGATGTGATTCCGGGGATGAATGTTCATATTGAACATTACATTTAACGTGGATCTATTGACAATCCGTCACCGTTAATATATATGTAATTTTTTTCTTGATCTAAATCAATATTAATTAAATATATTATTTTATTTTTGAAGAGAAAAGATTTGACCCGGTCGGGATTCGAACCCGAGTTTCCACCTCTCTAGCGTGGCGCCTTATCCAACTAGGCCACCGGGGTCGTATCCGAACCAGGCAAATCTTCTCTCTTCAGTGATCCATAACCCCCGGGCACTCGCAAATCGCGATGTGATTCCGGGGATGAATGTTCATATTGAACATTACATTTAACGTGGATCTATTGACAATCCGTCACCGTTAATATATATGTAATTTTTTCTTGATCTAAATCAATATTAATTAAATATATTATTTTATTTTTGAAGAGAAAAGATTTGACCCGGTCGGGATTCGAACCCGAGTTTCCACCTCTCTAGCGTGGCGCCTTATCCAACTAGGCCAGAAGATTTGCCTGGTTCGGATACGACCCCGGTGGCCTAGTTGGATAAGGCGCCACGCTAGAGAGGTGGAAACTCGGGTTCGAATCCCGACCGGGTCAAATCTTTTCTCTTCAAAAATAAAATAATATATTTAATTAATATTGATTTAGATCAAGAAAAAATTACATATATATTAACGGTGACGGATTGTCAATAGATCCACGTTAAATGTAATGTTCAATATGAACATTCATCCCCGGAATCACATCGCGATTTGCGAGTGCCCGGGGGTTATGGATCACTGAAGAGAGAAGATTCGCCTGGTTCGGATACGACCCCGGTGGCCTAGTTGGATAAGGCGCCACGCTAGAGAGGTGGAAACTCGGGTTCGAATCCCGACCGGGTCAAATCTTTTCTCTTCAAAAATAAAATAATATATTTAATTAATATTGATTTAGATCAAGAAAAAATTACATATATATATAAGTATAATTGATAATTTAAGTTAATCACAGTCCACAGGGAGGCAAGCACTAGGACGGATGACCACTCTCTATGTACCCCAGACAACTTAGCACTCCTCTCGGCTAAGTGAGGCCAATTAATCGACTAGGCAAACTGAGATCAAAGTAGTGATGACTCTAAACAGTGTATTTCCATAGGACACCATGATGTGGTTGTCTACAATGTAGTAGCATTGTAGCATCCTGAAGAATGAGTCCAAAGCTGCGTGGAGAACAGTGGACGGGTCAAGGGGTACAAGTCAAAGTTAGCCTCCACAGACAATAATCTGTGAAAGAAGTCACTGCTCATCACCCTAGAAGTCACTGCTCTAGAACCAGTCTTTGATATCTGTCATTGAAAAGGAACTCGCAATAGAGTTGTGGGTAGCCTTTCCTTGGTTGCATCATGGAAACCATTACATGTTCCATCATGTTGCCAACATATAATATATATATATATATATATATATATATATATATATATATATATATATATATATATATATTTCTTAATATTCAAGTTCACTTGAGAAAATCAGAAAGTATTCAAAGGAATTAGAATCAATGGAGCCTAGTGCTATCCAAACTGAAATTTAAAAGAGGATGAGAATAATTTTTTTTCTTTGTAAACCTGAAGTAGAAAACTTTCCTATTCTTTATAATATAAGATAACACTCTTGTAATATAAGAAAACTTAACACTTAAATCAATTAATAAAATTAATTGTTATAACTAGACTAAAGAGAAAAGAGAGAACAGACTTGAGGCAAACGAATGATAGGCATGGACTGAAAGGAAATTTGAAATGAATAAACCAAAATTCCATCGTTTGTTCGTAAATAGTGAATAAAAATTATGTGTCTGATCCCTAATGTATCAAAAGTATGGATTTAAGTTAAAAACAAGAAAATCTCAAAAATTAAAGGTGTAACAACACTTTTATGGTTTTATGTGCATTATGGTTCATAAATATTTTTCCTATTCAAAGATGAACCATTCAAGCCAAAAGAAACTTAGATAACCTATTAGATGTATATTTTTGAAAAGAAATGTTTAAAATAAATAAAATTTGATTGATAAATCATTTACTATGTTACTAATTAATAGCAGATTAAATAAAGATGATTCACTTTTAATGAACCTCTAGCGACTGAAAACAAATGAGGAACTGAAAACCCTATATGCTGCCCCAAATATTGTAGCTAATATAAAAAGAGGCAGAATTAGATGGCTAGGGCATTTCCAAAGAATGGAGGCAAGTAGGCTCCCTAAAATGATGTTGGAGGGGCACCCGGGTGGAATGAGAAGGAGAGGACCATCTTTGGACTCTGGATGTGAGAGGGTGGAGAAGGGTTGCCGAAGAAAGGTTTGAATGGCAGAGAATTGTTGAGGAGGCAAGGGTTCTACAAGGACTATAAGCGCCATAAGATGATGATTCACTTTTAATGAATGAACCTAACTATTTCTAAACAAATCTAACATATACTTATTATGATAGTAGTTATATCAACAATGATTTAAAATATAATAATAATAATATATATGTACCTATTTTTTTTTATCGGAGCAAGGAGAGGAGGGAGCCAATTTAAATTAACCTCACAATGAGCATCTAGGAAGACTATAACCTCTCCTCGAGCTTCTCGAGCACCACGTGAGCGAGTTCTTATTAATCCTTCTCTCTCTTTATTTCGTAACAATCTAACTTTACCATTAAATTGCTCAATATATTTTTCCAGTTTATCTTTCAAATCATCTATAAAATGAAGCAAACATAACATTTAAGAAGTATAAAGTGAATAATTGATATTAAATAAATGTCATAATCCAAAAGGATAAAATGGTTCATACCCTTATCGCTAAAATCGTCGACCAATAGGATTTCTTCAAGGAACTGTTTAGGAGTGTTGTTAATGACGCTGTGGACAGTTCTCATCAACACTGAAAACCCTTCATTATGGAAAACTAAGATTATACTAGTCTTAGGTAAATCTTGAGGATAGTTCCAATGTTTGCACCTAAACATAAATAGTATTTTTGATTCATTAAACTCTAATATATTTAACAGCAAAGTACAAATAAATGAAACCATGCACGATATCTAAATAATAATAATAATAATAATAAAAAAAATATTGTGTATTATAATATAGTGTAGTGACTATAACTGGTTTCAGTATTTGTATTTAGTTATCAGTTCACAAATAGCTTTGTTGCAGTAATAAAGATTTACGCAATGCATTTTTCATAAAATATAAATTGTCCAAATTAGCCATTATTATTTTTTTATTACTTCGACTGATTCCTCTAAATAAAACAATATATATATTGTTTTATTTAGAGGGATCACATAGGGATATCTTAATATTTTGTTAGCATACCATTTGCAGTCATTATGACCTGAAGTCTTCTTACTATTAAAGTAACAACTTGGTGGGTTACATCAGGTGGAATTTGATCCCATTCTTGCTGTAAAACAGTTTTAAGCTGTGATTTCGGAGACTTTTATCTTTGCTGCCTTAAAAATACATAAGTGCTCCATGGGATTTGAATTCGGGGACTGGGGAGGAGTTTTGATTTATCTTATGATCTCCGAACATTAGAAAGCAAGCACTCCTCTCTTTTATCAGCACTATGCTTCGGGTCATTATTTCGCAGGAAGATATTTGTGTCCCTGTTCACCATCTTTTCAGCACCGTTGTTCAAGTTACAGGGCAAAATGCTAACATATTTATCTGCATTCATAATACCTTCAATGAAGTTCAAGTTTCTCACTCCGTTTCACGACATGCAATCCCAAACCGAAATGCTCCAAACTCCATGTTTATTGGTGGCCTAACATTGCTCATTTGAAATTCTCTGTTTGGTTTTCTCCATACATATTTATGGCTATCAGAGCCACAAACATTGTATTTGCCAAAAACTCCAGTGGTCCCTTTATGTCTAATATGACAAACTCAGAACATTTTTTCGATTGACATAGATTACGAATGGTTTCTTTCTTTAAACTCTCCAACAGCAATTAAAACTGGGTTACATCCTTAACTGTTTTCAAAACAAAAGTTGTGATAGAAGCTGATGCAATCTGTTATGCTATTTTAGAGGCATAAATAGAGATTGTTTTTGCCATTATATTGTGAACTATTTTTATTTCCTTTTCAGAAAATGTTTGTTGCCTCCCTGAGCGTCCTTTGTTAACAACTGAATCCATCTCATTATTCTTTTTTGGGATGTTCCTAAGTGTCCTATAACTTATATCAAGTCTATACAGAATTTTACAATAACTAAATCCATGAAAACGCAATTTAACCATAAGGATTCATAATTATACACAATTCTTTTGTGTTTTCCCCATTTTATTAACACTGAACTATTCAAAATATAGTATAAAATAATCATATATATTTTGGTTTGTATATATTTCATACCGAAAGGATTAAAATATGTGGTAATGCAAATAAAGAACTTATTATCTAAGTTTATACAACTGTGCCAATACTTTTTTGACCCTTGAAATTCATATTTTATTTTTTTAATTACTGTTGGTTTTCCATTAGCTCAATCAATTGCCACTAAAAAATAAAAGTTGTATTATATTTGCTACTTTTTAAAAAACTTATGTAACAAGCAATTAACCTTTATAAAACTTAGATTAAATATATCTATATTTTAAATTTATTAAAATTTACAACTATACAAATATATACATTAAGTAAATGAGCTGATAATGATTACAATAACATGTCAAAACTTGAAAAGAACTACTCATCAGTAGCACTTCAATAAAAATTCTACACTAGAAGATCTCTAGGCCATCATCTTTTCATATGCCTCGGAGGATTATCGGGAATGGAGTGGGAAGCAAGTTGAGTGTGTAACTATTGGATTTGAGCGGTTATTGAGCTTACGATGAAAGGATAGGTATCTGGTTTGGGGTAACTCAGCAACATATAGAACATTAATGTCTTTATGGATAAGTTTATTGGTGACAAAGTAAGGGGCATTTAGGATTTTTTGAAGGATTTTGGATAGTAAGGAATGGATAAGAGATGAATTGGATGGTTTAGTAGAGCCCCAAAGCTCAACTCCATATGTCCAAATAGGTCTAATCACAGTCATGTCTTTTGTAATGAATTGGGAGCTTTGATCGTTTGTCTAGTAATTGTTGAAGTAGTCTGTAATGATGAGCAGTTTCTTGTCACTTTAGTCTTGTATGTGGATTCCAAGTAAGACGTTTGGCCAAGTAGAGTCCTAGGTAGCGGATCTGTTCAAAAGGGATTAGTGGAATATCATTGAAGGATACTGTAGGACAGGAAGCCGTAGGTTTACGACAAAGGGTAAAAGTTATTTGGTGAGATTTTTCTGGGTTTATTTTGATTCTCCATTTTTGATACCATTCTTGAATGTTTAGGATATGAGTGTATGGGAGGCAATGAAGGGATCAATGTTACTGATAATAAACATGTGTCATCAGCATAAGTGGTGAGGACAATGGTAGGATGAGTTGGGATGTCAGCTGTATACACCATGTAGAGGATGGGGCCGAGGATACTACCTTGTGGAACACCGGCAGATTGGGTAAAGAGGGAAGAATAGGAAAATTTATGGTTTACTTTGAAAGTTCTATCACTGAGATAGGAATGGATAATTAGGAAGTACGTTGAGGGAAGGAATTTGCGGAGCTTGTAAAGCAGTCCTGGGTGGCAGACTCAGTCAAAAGCCTGTTTAACGTCGAGAAAGGCTCTTCTTCATACGGCTGGCATGCTTATCAAGCATTACCCAGCTCTTGCTGCCGTATATTAGGATCGGAAGGTATATAGCCTTGTATATATGCATTTTTACATTTTTCCCTACTTCACGATGACCAATAATGGTATTATTGATCTGGTAGTAGACCTGGTTCGCTTTTGAAATCCTATTGGCTATTTCTTGGTCAATCCTGCCAGATCTATTTATTATGGTTCCCAAGTAGTTGTACTCGTTTACTACTTCTAGGACCTCCCCATTGCAATATATTTCAATGTCTTTTTCATCATTCCGTGAGAGAATTAGGATCTTACTTTTTAAATTGTTGATGGACATTCCCTTCTGTAGTAGCTCCTCCTCCCATTCCACCACTGCCTGTTGCAGCTTTCCTTTCGAATCTGCAATTAGGACAATATTGTCTGCATATAAGAGACTTTTCACAAGCACGGTCCGCATTTTCCATTTGCCTATTGCAGTCCATGGTGTTCTGCGCTTGCATATCTTGTGCACCTCATCCATTAGAGTAATGAATAGAAGAGGGCTGAGGCTGTCTCCCTGTCTGACTCCTCTATCAAGAGAAAATGGTTTGGATTCTTTGCCATTTATCCTAATGACTCCCTTCGCATTGCTGTACGTCGATCTTATAGCCTGCAGTAAATCTGCTGGTACATTCTTCGCGACAAGTGCGTTCCATATTTCATGCCTAGGCACAGAATCAAATGCAGCTTTTAGGTCAAGAAAGGCCAAATAAATGTTTTTATTCCTGTCCCATGCTTTTTCAGCAATATTTCTGAGGATGAAAATGTGATCCTGGGTCTGCCTTCCAGGGCGGAAGCCTGCCTGTTCATCCTCAAGTTGGCTCTCCACAATACGTCTCAACCTTCTTTCAAGGATAGAGGTGTACATTTTATAGGCTACAGACAGTAAGCTTATTGGTAAATGGTAAACTTTTTCGCAAAAAGTTGAACTGCCTTTCTTATATATTGGGATAACAGCACTGTATTCCCAGTTTTTAGGAATTTTCTTGCTATCCCATACCGCTTGAAACAGTCCTTGCATTGCCTTTTGGAGTTCTTTACCGCCATACTTTAGGAATTCAGGGGTGATTCCATCTGTTCCCGCTGCTTTGTTTACTTTTAGTCTTTCTATAGCTTATTCGACCTCATCTTCTTCTATACATTCTTGGCTTTCTTCTATGGCTGTTTGTACATACGGCGTTGTAGTACCACGTTCCTCCGAAAAGAGATCTTGGTAATAACGTCTCCACCGATCCAAAATATCATCCAGGGTAGTAACCATTTTGCCTCCTTCATTTTTAATGTTCCTAACCGGCTTTTTAGTATTTCCTTTAAGAAGCTTTATGGTCTGCCAGAACTGCTTAATATTTCCTTAATGATTTTCATCCAGGCTCTTTCCAAATTCATCCCACGTTTTTCTTTTTTCCAAAATGATTGCCTTCTTGGACTCGTTCCTTAATCTGCGGTACTCAATTAAGTTGGCAAGTGTTTTATGTTGCAGATAGGCCTTCCATGCTTGCTTTTTCCTTTTCACTATCTGCCTAATGGTATCATTCTACCATTTTGTGTGTTTTTTCTTGCCACCCACCTTTCGCGTGCCACACATCTCCTTAGCAACGCTGAGAATGCATTCTTTAAGATTGTTCCATTACCCCTCCACATCTCCTTCAAGGTCCAATCTGCTGATTCTCTCTTCTAGGACAGTAGTATATTGGGCTCTCTTTTCTGGGTTGTCAAGCATTCTCACGTTCATGGTTTTATATGTTTTCGAAGGTGGCCAGCGGTCTCTCAGTATCCTGGTATCAGCTATCAGAAGTAGATGATCCGTGCCTATCTCCACTCCTCTGATAGCTTTAACATCAATAAAGAATCACCTTATTTCTCTATCGTATATGAAATAATCGATTACACTGTTTCTGTCAGAACAAGAGAAGGTAATTTGGTGTGGATAGCAAGGATTGCCAATGAGCATGTTGTTATCCAGACAGAAGTCGATCAAGTGTTGACCGTTTTCATTCCTGGTTTTCCCACCTCCGTGGAGTCTAATGACACCGTGTCCAGTCTGATGATCACATCCTGTCCTTGCATTAAAATCTCCACTCAACATTCCATACCTTCCTTTATCTCTGCATTTATCAAGGGTTCTTTGCAGATCAGCATAGAACATCTCTTTCTCCATGATTCCATTGTCTTCCGTTGGTGCATATACTTGAATAAGGTATGTCTTCCCAACACTCATTTGAAAATTTGCTACAATAATCCGTGAAAATACAGGCTCCCAGTCTTCCAGCTTGCTAAACATTCCTGGAGTCATAAAATACCAACTCCTTCTTTAGCAAAATTTCCTTTAGGAACCCCGTATATATATGGACATAGTCACTTTCAAGTCTATATTCCCCGCTTCCTTTCTTTTTCACCTCACAGATGCCCAGAATGTCCACTTTGTACCTTTTCATTTCTTCCACAAGTTTCACCTCTTTTCCCGTCAGTGTCTTAATGTTCCAGTTTCCAAATCTTATGTCTATTTTCGTTCCAGATCGTTTCCTTTTAGGCAGTCCATATCAGAGGCCATATGTTGCTCTGAATCAAAAATATTCCTCTGTGGGTGATTGGCCCAACAGAAGAGGCCCGTTACCTCGGTACAACTGGCCCTCTGAAGTCCCCAGAAGGAAGGGTAGTTATAAGGATCTAGGAAGGAATAAAAGTTATGGTGGGATAGTGAGAAAGGCTCCTGAGCAGTAAATTCCGCACATTAATGCAGAGGAGACATCCACCACACGATAACATTGCTGGATTGTGGAGTGGGATGTCCGGAATCCAAACTGGTGATTTGGGATTACATGATGGGAATTTAGGATAGGATACAAGCGTTTTAAGATTAGTTTTTCAAGAATTTTACCCATGATTGGGGTAAGAGAGAAATAGGACAGTTTGAGGATGGGAGCTCAGGTGGCTTTTTGGGTTTTGGAATCATCTTAACTATAGATAATTTCCAGGAGTTAGGAAAATATGTGGTATGGAGCACAGCATTATAAATGTACGTTAGGAACAGGATGGTTTTTCGAGGAAGGAGTTTTAGGATTTGGGATGTAATTAGGTTGTGTCCAGAAGCTTTGTTTGAAAGTAATCTGTGAATGATGTTTGATATTTCTGAAGGATGGAATGCTTTAGGAGGACATTTGGAGTGGGATATTTAGTTCTGCTACTATATGTTTCAGCACGACTGAAATGTTTCTAACATTATGACCTTTTTCTTCGATATCCTGTTTGATCGCAAAGGTTGAAGTTGTGCTATGAAAGTATGTGCTCAGTACAACGCGATATGATTTTTCTTCCCTTAATTGATAGCAATGGAATTCATATTTATTGACAGATACATAGTGAATTAACTTTTTATAATGCTCTTTTGCTGTGGTATTAATTTTTTATGTCTTTTACACTCAAAAAACATTTAAAGTTGGTTTGATCAATCAAATTGGCGATTTCTTGACGGAATTCATTAAAATTTTTAATATTGGTCACAAAAATGGGTGGGGGCACAGGGTCCAAAAATCCTTGAGTTGGTCGTGGCTCTGATGGAATTTTTTTTAAGTCGGCAAATTTATTGCTGATAGGAATATTGACAATGATTTGTGTTTCATTGGCTGCAGTAGATTTACTGCGAGTTGTTGGTGGCTCACTATCAATAATTTTCTTTACTTTATTTTTTTTTGTTTGGGGAGGTCCCAGTGGAAAAGTACCATTGCGCTGACGTTGTTGAAGTTGTCGGCGCTTCAGGTAATGTGAGTCTGTCTCATTTATTTCTGACATTTTAGTTTCATCTTCCGATTCGGCTTCTGATGAATTATCAAGGTCCATTGTAAAGTGAGTGAAATGAAATTTACAATTTAAACTAACTATAATGAATTTTAAAAAAAACATATATGCAATAAATACTTATAAACTAGACTATTTACAGAACTATATACAATATTTAAATAAAAGAAAAAAAAAAACACATTACTAATGATGAAAGAAATAAAATAAGAAAAGAAAAAGAAAGAAAAAAAAAAAATGTGTCCTCTAAGAAAAATAAAAGTAATAACAATAACAATCCGACTTAGACTCAGTTAAATTATCAACAGACCTAGACCTTGTGAGATAGAGTATAGGTAACACCCCAAACAGCTGACTGGAGAACTGTCTTTATTATCAAATGTCTTTAATTAATAATAAACGCACTCACCTCACCCAGTATGTCTGTCTAAAGAATCCATTGTATAAATGTTCACTGTTAATAAAGTTTGGTTGAAGGATTTTAGTTAATACTATTGATAATATTGTCACAAGCACTGAACACATTTACAGGCACTGATGACCCTAGGGTTTTATGCCTATAAACCCCAACAAACAAACAAACAAGCACTGGGCACTTAACGATATAATGTTAATAGCGGCCATGACACTTCAAAACAATATTTACATAAAATTTAATATAATATTTATCAAAATAAAAATGTCTGCTATGCCAATACTTTTTTGACCCTTGAAATTTATATTTTTTTTTTTTAATTAGAGTTTGTTTTCAATTAGCTAAACCAATTGCACCAAAAATTAAAAGTTGTGTGCTACTCTTTAATCTAATTGAGTAACAAACAATTACCCTTTATACAACTAAGATATTAGAAAAACAGTGGGTGTACCAATACTTTTTTAACCCACTGTATATAAATATTGAATAGTATACGGAAAGCCCGAAAATGCTATAGATCATAAAATGTATCATTATCATCATCATCATACAATTTTATCAAGAACAATATCCTATTTTATTCTTAAAAAAGGAATGAATAACTTTGCTATCAGCAAACTTATCCAAGTTTTCAATATTCAATACATTATTAAATCATTCTCAAGGCAAAAAAAATCTAATCCAGGAATCAATGGAAGTACATACAAGTATAAGCATAAGCACACATCCATGAACCAAAACTGCAATTTGCATAGTGTTAGTTATGATTAAATAGACCTATCATAAATTGGATTGAAATCTAACTGTATCTCTTTAGGAAAAGATTTTTTAGTTAAAACGTTTGTGTTCCTCACAGCTCTACAAATGGAATAATTGACTGTTGAAATTAAATGGTAATACGAGCAATTAAAAATGTATTGATCATGAAAACTAAAATGATGGAAGAAAAACTACTAGTCTTTCAACATGGATTAGTTTATGTTTACAGTTAGCATCATATCAACAGGGCTAAAATAAAAAGTTGTGTCATGTCAAAAGAATGAATTGTTTTTTTTTTTTGTTTTTTTTAATAAATGCATGAGTGAAACAAAGTTTTACATGAAACTAATTTTAACATGGAAAAGTTTAAACAAAATTCTTCAACCGATACATTGATAGAATAGGCAAATTAAACATTCAAGAATGAAAAATTGAAGAAGTGTAGAAAATGTCAAACCAAGACAGAGTGATTAAACACTGACACTCTAACAATTTATTAGCCACAAAATATACTGAATGTGTAAGGAGGCTTCAATGCTCTGATAGAGAAAATTTATTCTTCTCAAAAGAGCATCAGGTCTGTATATTTGTTAAGTATAAGTATATAAGAGTTGATACATAGTCACTGCTAGGATATAATCAGGTCTCATGATGACTCCCACTTAAATGGAAAAAGAAATATTTGATAGAGATTTTTAAACCTTGACATTGTTTTACTTCAAATTTATTCAACATAAATTTCAAAATCGATGTTAGAAACAAAAAGGAAAGGGGAAAAAAAATTAAATTAAGCATGTACATATTTAAAAACAATTGAGGAATTGTCTCCCTTTAAACCTGAACTTCAGGTACACAAAGCATATTGCAAACAGAGGATGGCAGTATAGTAAATATACCATCATAAAGCAATACCTAAAAATAATAAAATAATAAAAATTGGAACCTTTAAGGCATGTTAGATATCAAACAAAATAATTACAAATGACTAAAGAAAGGGAAATTCCAATTTCAGGAAATATAAATGATATATAAAAAAGACAAACCTGATAAAATTAAAATGGGAGAACATCTACTTGTTAGAATGATAAAATAACTAAACTATGAAAAATAACTATAATAATATAAACTTGGAAATAAAAATACTCATGCAGATCACAGACACCTACTCGGGCAATCTTAAATCTGGAATGGTCCTATTTAATGAAATTTCATTAGAACACTTCATATTCATTCCATATTCAGTAAGTGAAGCTTTTTCATCATTTTGTTGATCACTTCTGAGATAATGGGGTTTGCCACCTTCTCCAGCACCCACTCTCGGAGGAGATGCAGGTGGTTCAAAATTTCCTAATCCTTCAGTAAACACTGGATCCTATGAAGAAAAAAATACAGATGAAAATTTGCAAAGAATTTAGACAAATGATAATAACAAGTCATTGGATTGACCTTAAATACTAACTAAAAAATCCAATTTTGGTTTAGGATTAAAAAAGGTTAGTGGATGGATAAACAAAGTAAGATAGGCTATGAAATCAAACTGATAACCAGACCAGAGAATAAAATGGACTATTTATGATTAATAGAACTAACAAGTTTACTACTTACTGCGTTCGCATTGATGACAATCTGTCGGCTGGCGGTAATAGTATCAAAATTTTCGTTGGATTTAACATATAACAAGCACAATATAGGAATTAAAAGTAACATAGCAATAAACAACTTGAATAAACGATTCTTTTTCAACAGAATGACTCGCATATTACAAATTAAAAAAATATACAATTACTAAAAAAAAAAAAATAATAATAATAAATTATTATGACATAATCATTCTAAGATGAAAAGGTGAAGGAGTATCGGTAATAAACCGTAGACCATAACAGCGGACAATGTGATAACAATGTGAAGAACCTTCACTTGAAACGTGTCCTTCCCCTTCCTAAGCTCGCTTGTTCAAGTGGCCCAGCTCCAGGTCTTGAACCTGTCTACCCTTCAATGAAAATTTCCCAGACACCTCACTATATCTTTGTATAAAGAGTGACAAAAATGTCTAGAATGATATTTCGCTCAACTTAGAAATCCTGCATTTTTCAGCTGTACACATTTCGAAGCGAGTTTGCGCGTTGATGACGAACAAAGTTTAGTCTTATATTGATTGATACCTCAGCTGTTTCAGACAATCCGACTTGAAGAAATTCAATTGGCGTTTTGTAGTCATTATTTGCTAAAGCAGTTTCGTGAATGAGAGTTCAAGTATTTTTTTATACTTACAGCTGATTTTTAACTGCAAATACGTTGTCCAAAGTGTTTCCAAGCCCTGGGACAGCCCAAAGTGTCTGGAGTTCCGAACCAGGCACAGGGCACTCGAGCAACATGGTATCTGGTGCCGTCGTCTCTCATCAAAAAGATGTCAATTCCTTACCATTTTCTGAAAGTACTGAGTTTAATTTTGGACACACTTACAAATCTATTTTTGATTTGGTAAGAAATGGGTAAGTAATCTACTATGTACTAAGATAGACATATTCATGCAGGATCAAATCTTGATGCAAGCCTCTTGATTGTAGAGCGGTGTCGGAAATAGAAACTCTTGTAGAAAAATTGGGAGCAGAATCTTTGAGTTCAAGAGATGAATGGGGATACACACCTGCCCATTGGGCAGCCTTAGACGGTAATGTAGAAGTGAGTTTACAGTCTATTATTTAGCCAACTTGTGCTCATATAATAAAGAGGCTTAAATTATGCTTTGTCATTTTGTATATAATTTTATTTACATTTAAAAAAATTAATTGAAGTATTTTTTAAGTTAATCCATTATTATTAATTTTCAAATTTTCATAACTGCTTCAAAAGGGTTTATAAAAGGAAATTTTGATACAATAAAATACAAAATCTAATAATTAGACTAATAAATTAGATTTAATTATCAGATTAGCGTTGGTAATTATGATAATTAGGGGCGCCATTATTGACAATCATATTAAGCGAAAATGATATTCAAATTGTGGTGAGAAAATGTTGGAGGCTAAAAATAACTTCAACAGTCCAAGAAAATTAAAGTTGGCTTTAGATAAATAATAATCTTTTATTCATGGAATAACTATACATAATTTACCTTCAATGCGATTTTTAATCAATTTTTCAATATTTTCCTTTTTAAAGAAACATAAATTAAGGAATTACCTCGATTCTTCTTATTCTATTAACTTCTAGAAATAACAAAAAAAACATTACCTGATTAAAACAGGTTTGATAATGTATATAAAACATAAAAATATAAAACAGGAAAAGTTGATAATGTATAAAATGGATAAAAACGTGAACTTCATTATCGATCAAATATAAAACATTCATCTACAAATATTCTCATAGCAGTTATTTTCCAAAGGGATACTAGCCCAGTCAATGAAAGCAAGAAATTAGCCTTTGTCGCAACTAATTAGGGGAAAGCTGAATTTTTGCAGGGTGTTAGTACATAAGGTATACACTAAAAAAACACAAAGTCCCGACCCCAACCCCTCTTGCTTTCCCCCCCCCCCCCCCACCCCTTCAGCAACATTACAAGTACAGAACTATGGTTATATGCCGACAGTTCGAAACCTAATTATGCTATCGAAGTGTTCTTTTTTTTATTTTACTCGTAATAATATTACAAACAAATTATGTTATATACACTTCTTATGTATATAGCTTAGTTTCGCCGTAATACTTAATCATATACAGAAAATTGCCACTACAAAAAACAAAAAGTAACTTCAACAAATTATAGATTTTTATCATTACGTTTTGGGAAGAAAAGTCTTAAACAAAACTTATAGATAATATAATTAGCTTTAAAATGGTGAGTCTTATAACGCATAACATTAAAACGATGGCTTCATAGAGAGCGTTGAAAGAGTAGTGGACACCGGTGCGCCGCACAGTGGGCCAAATGAGCAAAAACTGCTTAAATTACATTCACTGCCAGAGCTAGCTAACATATACTTTACAACTCTCAGTAGTCAGGAGAATTGAGGTCCTACTGTATTCCAGACTAACTATGCTGCTTGTTTCCAATGATAATTATGACAATTACTGGACATTAATTTCCTTATGTGATACTGATGAACGGCCATATCTTCTTTGTAAATTTTGAAGCAATTAGCAATAAAAGTCAAATGATGAATTATTGACCTTATCATTAATTATTCATTTTATAGATATTGTTCCTCTTTGTGTGTTTATCAAACCAAATTTAAACATTTTCTAGAGCTATGTTAACAAAAACATAATTTATTTTTGGAAGGGGAAAATATATGCCTGCTTCCTTAGTACAACAGCTCGTTAATCTTTGAAAATGGTTAAAATGGTTAACCTACCGACATTTCATGTATAAATATTTCTACCATAAGTTCTCAGTAAAAAAAAAATAACACTTTTGATATATTTTTTAATAAAAGTATTAATGTCAAAAAGCAAAGTAATGAATGTTGTTTCCAGGAACTCCCATTTCATGAACCCCGATGTTAGATGTGATTTAGTATTTTTTATTAGTACATCTTAAAAAAAAAATGTAATTATTTATTGATTATTAGAATTACTGAAATTTAAAAGAAAATAGTACAAAATTTAGCATCGATGATTCAACTCCAAAAATCAAAAGATCTGACTGCTGGATATTGTTCACCATCCTTAGCTGTAAGTGTGATAAAAAGTCTTCCTCAAAATATCATCGGGTTTAGGGGAGAGAGGGGATGAAAATCGTATGTTGTTGGCTGTCTAATCTCGGAACTCGGAAAACGTTACTTTTAGCACATATATACATAAAAAAGCAAAGCATATTTGCAAAAAATGTCATTTTATTCCTCTCTTTCCCATATCATAATTTTTGAGCTATGGAAGATGGAAAAATAGATTTTTACTTGAGGTAAGTCGCAGTTCTCCGGAATAACAAGTTTGTCGGTACTCATTTGGCTATAACTGCGAAACTATGTGTCCGATTCAGATTTCTCTTTTTTCATATGAAAGCTGGTTAAATTTTCTACAATTACGCAAATATTAAATTTTGATCTAGTCCCGTGAAACACCCACGGCAGAATATTGAGAAACTCGTACTGATGTGAAAAACTCGTACTTTTCGGCACATTTATCACAATAACTGCGGAACTATTTCTCCGATTCAAAATCTATTTTTTCCATCTGAAAGCTGTTTAAAGTTCCTATGAGATCCTATATATGAAATTTTGATTGATTTCCGGGAAATACCTATGGCAGCCCATTGAACATGTCAAACTCGTCACATTTTCCAAAACGCACACATTTAGCGTTTTAGCGTGGGTATTTCACGGAATTTAATCAGAATTAAGTATATTAGGTTTAATAGTAAATTTAACCAGCTATTATATGGAAAAAATAAATTTTGAATCAAACAAATAGTTTGGATGTTATAGCGATTAATGTTTCGACAAAAAAAGTGAATCCCGAAATAGTACGGTGTACTCAGCGTGCTGTCATGGGTATTTCACGAGATTCAATCAAAATGATATAAACGGTCTTATAGTAAATTTAACCACCACGGGACTAGATCAAAATTTAATATGTGAGTTACTATAGTAAATTTAACCAGCTTTCGTATGAAAAAAGAGAAATTTGAGTCGGACAAATAGTTTCGGAGTAATAGGCAAACGAGTACCGACAAACGTGTTATTCCGGAGAACTGCGACTTACCTCAAGTAAAAAATCTTCTATATTTCCCTCTTCCATAGCTCTAAAATTATGATATGGGAAAGAGAGGAATAAAATGACATTTTTTGCATATTTGCTTTGCTTTTTTATGTATATATGTGCTAAAAGTAACGTTTTCCGAGTTCCAAAATCAGACAGCCAGCAACGTACGACTTTCACCCCCTCTCTCCCCGAAACCCGAAGATATTTTGAGGAAGACTTTTTATCACACTTACAGCTAAGGGTGGTGAACAATGTCCAGCAGTGAAATCTTTTGATTTTTGGAGTTGAATCTTCGATGCTAAATGTTGTAATAAATAAGTGATACAAGAAAACTATAGACTATTATAGCAAAAAAAAAATGCACTTTGGAAGTAATAACCTAAAAATAAACGTTATTACATTGTTTCTGCATTTCAACTAAATGACTATTCATGATCATGAACTGCAGTATATGCGTTTGTGCACCTTAGCACGGCCCTACTAGGACCGTCGCACAGTGGGGGAAAAACGCAAAAAAGTGTTTAAAATTCGATAACTCTTGGAAAAACTTGAAATTCCACACACTCCTTAGTTCAGTAAAGAGGTTTAATAGTCTCATCACTCAAACCAGTTTGATGGCATAATAAAACAAAAAACAAAAAAAAAAATAATTTGAGACAATGTATCGTGTTTGATCAATGATCGTAATATTTTCTAATGCGACTCCTCAGAAATCGCAGCAGCCTCTGGGTAATGGGCTGTATGTAAATATATTAAAACGAGTGTACGCAAGTTTGGGGAAACCTTTAGTAGAAGATAACTAAACCAAATAATAAAGTGAAAATCACTCACCCTTGTGCAGTCGCCGCTGTACCTCCGCGACTTCTCAGAGGCCTCCAAGAGAATCGCCGGCGGATGAATTGATCCCTGTAGGCTGATATACTCGGTTAAGAAATCTTCCGCTTAAATCACCACTTATTTGCATGGGAAAATATGTCTTAAGCAAATATCATAAGAAAACACTGTAAAAACAAAACTTTGGAAGGCTAATTTTAGCCTTGGGCATGTGACTGACAAAGGAAGACCAATGGGTCTTGGGCAAAGAAAATCAGTCAGATTGACTCAGCTTCAAAGACAGCAACAGAGTGAGTGAGCTCTGGTCAAGCTGGGATTAGTGGACGCGATAAGAGGTGTCTTTAAGTTTTAGAGAGTCAAAGTCAGTTATCAACTGCCCTCTGGGTAGCTATTGTAAAACTAAAGGGCCGATTGAATCAAAGAATTCGGTAGAGGGCGTGACTATGTAAAATCTTTTTATATATTCCTTTTCACAAGAGCGCCGATTGGCGCGAACATATCGGTTTAAAATAAATTATTTTCGTTGTTGATATATTTTTTTAAAAATCAAGTGGGCTTCTATTAGTAGTTTTTTCTCGTAGTGTTCGATAAGGCATCTAGAAATTAGTTAGGCCTTTGTATTTAGCCAGTATATGATAATTTATTTTCCATAAGACACGCTTATTTTTTTTTTCATTATTCTGAGTTTGTTAGTAAAACTTTACTTTTCTACTAGTTTTCTAATACTACTCGAGAAACTTTTGTACCGTTATTTTGCACATTAATTATATTGATTATTCTGGGAATCATCAGCAATGATAATTCAAGATTAGTAGTACCCACCTACATTAAATTTTAAAAAGTAATTTTCTTTTAAATTTCAGTAATTCTAATAATCAGTAAATAATTACATTTTTTTTTTTTTTTAAGATGTACTAATAAAAAATACTAAATCACATCTAACATCGGGGTTCATGAAATGGGAGTTCCTGGAAACAACATTCATTACTTTGCTTTTTGACATTACTACTTTTATTAAAAAAATATATCAAAAGTGTTATTTTTTTTTTTTACCGAGAACTTATGGTAGAAATATTTATACATGAAATGTCGGTAGGTTAACCATTTTAGCCATTTTCAAAGATTAACGAGCTGTTGTACTAAGGAAGCAGGTTCCCCTTCCAAAAAAAAATTATGTTTTTGTTGACATGCTCTAGAAAATGTATAAATTTGGTTTGATAAACACACAAAGAGGAACAATATCTATAAAATGAATAATTAATGATAAGGTCAATAATTCATCATTTGACTTTTATTACTAATTGCACCAAAATTTACAAAGAGAAGATATGGCCGCTCATCAGTATCACATAAGGAAATTAATGTCCAGTAATTGTCATAATTAACATTGGAAACAAGCAGCATAGTTAGTCTGGAATACGGTAGGACCTCAACTCTCCTGACAACTGAGAGTTGTAAAGTATATGTAAGCTAGCTCTGGCAGTGAAGCTTGCAAGTGGAAGCAGTTAATCATTGTATAGTATGTTTTTATACACCTCTAAGAAGGGTTTAGCGTTGGAATTGAAGAGACACAAAGAGGGACAAAAACTGTAGGATGTATAATAATCGAAAAATCAAAAAGTCAAAATTTGGCTTAGTTAATTTTCAAAATCATTTCGGTTTGTACTCCACCAAGTTCAAAACCATAGAAAACAATATGTTAATGCCGAAATTGATATAAAATAATGACGATTAATAATGAAAATTTATTAAAAATAAATTTCCTTTTTTTCGCCATTTTTTAGTCTGAAGGCTCCCCATAGTTAAGTAGTCAACAAAACTCTCTGAAACTCAAGCTCTATTAACCTTAAGGTGTAGTAAACACATATTTCTCGCAAATTTAACGAAAAAAATTTTTTTTTAAATGTATTTTAAGCAGTTTTTTGCCCATTTGGCCCACTGTGCGGCGCACCGGTGTCCACTACTCTTTCAACGTTCTCTATGAAGCCATCGTTTTAATGTTATGCGTTATGAGACTCACCATGTTAAAGCTAATTATATTATCTATAAGTTTTGTTTAAGACTTTTCTTCCCAAAACGTAATGATAAAAATCTATAATTTGTTGAAGTCACTTTTTTTTTTTTGTAGTGGCAATTTTCTGTATATGATTAAGTATTATGGCGAAACTAAGCTATCTACATAAAAGGTGTATATAACATCATTTGTTTGTAATATTATTAGGAGTAAAATAAAAAAAAGAACACTCCGATAGCATAATTAGGTTTCGAGCTGTCGGCACATAACCATAGTTTTGTACTTGTAATGTTGCTGAAGGGGTGGGGGGGGGGGGGGGGGAAAGCAAGAGGGGTGGGGGTCGGGACTTTGTGTTTTTTTAGTGTATACCTTATGTACTAACACCCTGCAAAAATTCAGCTTTCCCCTATAATAATTTTTTTTTTTTTTTTGGGATCAGGTAAAATTTTAATTAATTCAATATTAAACTTTGAAATCACCAGAGACTGCTTTACAAACTCCGTAAATTCCTTCCTCCTACATACTTCCTTATTATACAATCCTATCTCAATGACAGAACATTCACAGTAAGTCACAATTCCGCCCATTCATCCCTCTTTACTCAGTCCGGTGTTCCTCAAGGAAGTACCCTAGCTCCCATCCTCTACACAGTGTATACAGCTGACATCCCAACACATCCTAGCACTGTCCTCACCACTTACGCTGATGACACATGTTTGTTATCAGTAAATAATGATCCCTTTATTGCATCCCGGGCACCCCAATCCCATATCAAAAACCTTCAAGAATGGTGTCAAAAATAGAGAATCAAAATAAACCCAGAAAAATCTCACCAAATAACTTTTACCCTCCGTCGTCAACCTACGACATCCTGTCCTACGGTATCCTTTAATGATATTCTTCTAATTCCTGTTCATCAAATCCGCTACCTGGGACTCCATTTGGACAAACGTCTCACTTGGAATCCACATACAAGACTAAAACGACAAGAAACTGCCCGTCGTTACAGACTACTTCAACATTTACTAGACAAACGTTCAAAGCTCCCAATTAATTACAAAAGACTCATTTATATGACTGTAATTAGACCTATTTAGACGTACGGAGTTGCGCTTTGGGGCTCTACTAAACCATCCAATTCATCTAGTATCCAATCCTTACAATCCAAAATCCTTCGAAAAATCCTCAATGCTCCTTACTTTGTGACCAATAAACTTATCCATAAAGATCTTAATGTTCCATATGTTTCTGATTTAGCCCAAACCAGATACCTATCCTTCCATAGCAAGCTCCATAACCACTCCAATCCACTAGTCTCCCAACTTGCTTCTTCCTCCATCCCTGATAATCCTCCGAGGCGTCTGAAAAGGAGATGGCCTAGAGACCTTTAGTGTAGATTTTATAGAAGTGCTACTAGTGAGTAGTTGTTCACAAGTTATTTAGATGCCATTGAATTCACTGTCAACACATTTACTTGTTGTATATTATTTTACACTGTTGTAAATATCAATAAATGAAAAAAAAAAAAATAATTGAAATAATATTTCAAAATTAACGTAAATATTAAATAACAAATTTAAAGAAATTATGTAAAAAAATGTTACATAGTTATAGATAAATCATAATCCTGAAAATATGATTGATACTTACAATTGTTAAATGTTTATTGTTTTTTGAGTAGACTAGCACCCCTTTCTCCCCTCCCGTCGCAAGTAAAGAACTTAGACAAATTTAACAAACAATTGAAGATTTATTTGTTTATTGCTAAAATCTTGAATTGAAGTATGCAATTGAACATTATTACTTCACTGATATTATCACCCATAGCAGTAATTTTTAACTTTGTTAAAAGTGAACTGATTTGGTCTTTGAAAATTTTATAAAAGCAGAATTGGACATCCAATTTTTAATTTTAATATATGAGTTGGTAATCCAGATGGACAGACATATAAGAATTTCTTGTGGATAATGGACTGCATTATCTGCAAATTAAGGCCCATGGATCATATATTTACACACAATATCAAAAAGCAAGGGATCGACATTTTTCTTTGGTAATAATTTTTAATCGGCAGAAATAATTTTATCGATTCCATCTGGTTGGATTTTAATTTCTAATCTTAAAGGCTTAGATAGCACAGTGTGACAAACCTGCCACCTAATATTGTAAATTAAAATAGTAAACTTCACTATTTTAAACCGAGAACTATGACCATTGCAAACTGTAGCAGAATGGCGCTAACCACGTATCGTTCGATTATTAAACCCCTGGTATTCACACGTCACACTAAATAGTTATAGTTTTTTTACAGCAATTTATGTGTATTAAGTTAATTTTATTGTCCATTTCTAGCTCTATATAACATCGTATATTAGTAACCTTTCTTGAACTTATCCGTCAATTTTTAAACTCCACTGTGCAACACATATTATCGATTTTTAACAGGAATTTAATGGAAAATATGTATATTTTATAATTGTTAAGCCTCCCTTGAACTGTGAAGATGATGTAATTAAAATTTGATAGAGATTGGTTCAGTAGTTTTCGCAGTTAGTGGCTTGTCCTTTTATATAATACTAGCATCCCCAGTCGTGACCTTCGCACGCTCTTTTAAGTTAAGAATTGAGATAGGTTTAACTAATAATACAAGTTTTATTTTTCAACAATAAAAATCTTATCATGGAGTTGAGAATTATTTTCTCACAATATTTTTGATAATATGAAAAGTCAAATAAGGTAACGGTTGTACCGGTTGCAGGTGATGCGGTACCTGGTGGAGAGGTGCGCCCCGGTGGACCTGCCCTGCCTGGGGACGCAGGGCCCCCGCCCCATCCACTGGGCCTGCCGCAAGGGCCATACTACAATCGTTCAAGTCCTCCTACAGGTAGCTTCTACATCTTTTAGCAATATATCAACAAATATTATCTCATAACAATTATATTTATCATTGCATTTCCACGTTCTGCTTCAGGCAGGGGTTGCCGTCAACGCAGCCGACTTCAAAGGACTGACACCTTTGATGACAGCAGCCATGTTCGGGCGCGCGGCCACCGCGGCCTACCTCCTGGGGATGGGCGCACTCAACCACCTCACTGATATTAACGGGGACAGCGCACTCCACTGGGCAACCTACAAAGGTAAGTTGGGTCTCCTTAGCATCGAGCTCTGCTAAACTCAATAAAGGGTTCAACAATGGTTCAATGGTTCATAACAAGAAATTATACAGCTTTTATGTATCTATCTATCGATATAACTGGAACTAATTAAGTAGCCAGGAAGTTAGCGGCAGGTTACTAGGAACCAAAATGTTACCATATCATTACCAAATACCCTTTTGTTGAGTGTTTTTTAATAAAATCAAATATCAGTCAATATACCAATTTAAAAAAAAAAAAAAAAAAAACATATTTGTTAATCAATCTAACAAGATTGATGAATTAATTGCCACTTCTACAGGAATCATTTTATTTGAAAACTAGTTTCGGATATTAAACATTCTTCATCAGTTCTTCTTCTTTTGAATTCGAACACCTGTATACCACGTTCAACAATTTATTTCTTAATCCGAACACCTGTAGACCACACAACAACAATTTATTCTTACTCTTCCGTTCCTTTCAATACTTCCTCATCACCTCTGCCTGATGTTTCCTCCTTTCTATACCACTGTCTATTAATTTGTGTTTTAACTACTTCTGAAAATTTGATCTTGTTGACTGCTGTCCCACATTGAATCCCGTTGTATGTTTGCCACCATTATATCTTCCTTTACCATCCGTATCCATGTATTCGTTTTCTGTTTTTGGAGGATTTATTGGAAAATTTTCTTTGTTAGTCTTCTCCCATCCATTCTCATTAAATGTCCATAGAATGTCCAGCAAACGCTTTTTTTGAAACGGTTTATTTTGTCCTTAGGTGAAGGTATATAAGATAAGAATGGTTTATAATATTTATAATATAATACTATACGATACTAATTTACAATAAGTTCACAGTTTAAGTTGACAACGTGTTAATTGACTAACGTGTTGGTTAACAAGGCTATCAATTACTAACCTTATTGTTATCCTAATTATCGTGTATCAATTATCTCAATCATTTTAGATTACCATTACCATATAGTTCTCTTGTTTATCTCAATCATTTTAGATTACCATATAGTTCTCTTGTTTATCTCAATCATTTTAGATTACCATTACCATATAGTTCTCTTGTTTATCTCAATCATTTTAGATTACCATATAGTTCTCTTGTTTATCTCAATCATTTTAGATTACCATATAGTTCTCTTGTTTACATTTCTCTTGTTTATCTCATCATTTTAGATTACCATATAGTTCTCTTGTTTATCTCAATCATTTTAGATTACCCATATAGTAGTCTCTTGTTTTATCTCAATCATTTTAGATTACCATATAGTTTCTCTTGTTTATCTCAATCATTTTTAGATTACCATATAGTTCTCTTCTTTATCTCAACCATATAGTTCTCTTGTTTATCTCAATCATTTTAGATTACCATATAGTTCTCTTGTTTATCTCAATCATTTTAGATTACCATATAGTTCTCTTGTTTATCTCAATCATTTTAGATTACCATTACTATATAGTTCTCTTGTTTATCTCAATCATTTTAGATTACCATATAGTTCTCTTGTTTATCTCAATCATTTTAGATTACCATTACCATATAGTTCTCTTGTTTATCTCAATCATTTTAGATTACCATTACCATATAGTTCTCTTGTTTATCTCAATCATTTTAGATTACCATTACCATATAGTTCTCTTGTTTATCTCAATTATTATAGTTCTCTTGTTTATCTCAATCATTATAGTTCTCTTGTTTATCTCAATCATTATAGTTCTCTTGTTTATCTCAATCATTATAGTTCTCTTGTTTATCTCAATCATTATAGTTCTCTTGTTTATCTCAATCATTATAGTTCTCTTGTATAAATGGTGTGACTTCCCGATTATTTTATCAACAGCCCATCTTTGGAGTTAAAGCTAACTGTTACCTAAATAATGGCTCATTAACATTACTTTATTTTAAATTTAACTTTATCCATCCTGCTTGTACTTCATCAATGTTATATGTATACCATAAAAATATATTAGTGATGTTCACCTTCCCCAAATAGGACCCTTTTGTTCCTTTGTGAGGTAAGCGTTTAGGTGGATGAGCAGCCTCCAATAGAGACCACGTTGGCCTGCATCTATCCTCACTCCTCGGGTAAGTGAGACTAGTCAGCCAACTAGAGGCATCTCACACCAACTGGGCGTTGGAGTGATGACTCTATCTTAGCCAGGTATCATAAAGTGAACCTATTGGATGTTAAAGGATGCCAGTAGAAAGACCATTTCACGCGGCCTTACATTCCCAAGATCCTGCAGCGCCAACTGAATATCTCTGATCACTGACCATAACTACTTTAGTCAAGTTCTCCTTCAATTAAGTTATGTTTATAATTGTTATACTCTTGTGCTCTTGTACCATTGGTTTAAGTTTGTAACTCTAGGTTCCAATAGTTTACTTTTAGGAGACTATCCTTTATAGAGTTACCGACTTTTACCAATTGCCTAAGAGCCCAACACGGATATTAAAGGTGACAGCAGACAGCAGACTGCTCCGCCGCACAGCCTAGGACCTTAAGCTACATTCTCACGGGGTGTGGCACGCTTGCGTGATCCACGCATTCGTGGAATTTCCTCCGACTGAATGAGGTGGCGTGAGTTTGCCTCAGACTTCATCTAGAAAGAAGGGAGTCCACGACCGCTCACGCTCGGTATCAAACCTGTTTGATTTTTTAAGGCGTGGACCACGCCAGCCGAGAGAGTAAAGCTACGTTCTCACGGGGCAAAAAGACGAAAGCGTGGCACGCCTTCGTTTTCTCGGCCGTGGTGCTTGCTTGGAGTGGGGAAAAGAGTGAACTAGCCGAGAGTCGTGGACCGTTCACAAGACCACGATTCAGTTTGCCTCTTGAAACCTACAATGGAGGAACTTATCGTGGAAAGTTGTGCAGTTTTGAGTTCATTTTTTATTGATATGTTGGCCAAAAGATTGAGAGAGTCACGTGGACATATAAAAAAACGGAAGAAAAAGCGTTGTTGGGTCAGAAACTGGATACTTAAGCACAACAATTGCGGAATATCCTTCCACCACATTAAAATCGTTAAATATTAAAAATATTTAAAAAAGTATCCTTAAGGACAACAATGGCTGAATATACTTCGGATAACTTAAAAACCGTTAAATATTTAAATATTAATAAAACAGTATCCTTATAAGGACAACAATGGCGGAATATCGTTCGGATCCTGGAATATTTCAACATATTATCCATTTTTGTTCTAAATAAATCACTTGTTAACTCTCTCGACTGGCGTGGCCCACGCCTGAAAATCAAACAGGTTTGATACCGAGCGTGAGCGGTCGTGGACTCCCCTCTCTCTAGATGACGTCAGAGGCAAACTCACGCCACCTCGTTCAGACGGAGGAAATTCCACGAATGCGTGGATCACGCTAGAGTGCCAAACCCCGTGAGAACGTAGTTTTAGCAAGTGCTTTATTTAGAACAAAAATGGATAATATGCTGAAATATTCCAGGATCCGAACGATATTCCGCCATTGTTGCCCTTTTAAGGATAGTGTTTTATTAATATTAAAATATTTAACGGTTTTTAAGTTATCCGAAGGATATTCAGCCATTGTTGTCCTTAAGGATACTGTTTTAAAATATTTTTAATATTTAACGATTTTAATATGGTGGAAGGATATTCCACCATTGTTGTCCTTAAAGATACTGTTTTATTAATATTCGATGATTTTTCTTGCGAGTATCCAGTTTCTGATACTAGTATCCAGTTCCCAACAACGCTATTTCTTCCGTTTTTTTATACGTCCACGTGACTCTCTCAATCTTTTTGCCAACATATCAATAAAAAATGAACTCAAAACTGCACAACTTTCCACTCCAAGCAAGCACCACGACCGAGTAAACGAAGGCGTGCCACGCTTTCGTCTTTTTGCCCCGTGAGAACGTAGCTTAATGTAGGCACCTTTTGAGCAGAACAAAAACAGCTCATCGGCAAAAAGATGGAGTTTTGTCCAAGTGAATGAAATTAATATATAATCGTATCTTTTGTGGAGTGCTCAATATGAATTTATTCATTGTCGCTAGTCGGTTTCACAGAGAATATTACAAAACATTCTTCCATTTTTCATTTATATCTGGAAAGTGATGCAGTTTTCAAAGATGGTGCTTACAAATAAAATCAAAGTAGACCAAAAGTACTTTTCAACTTTTTTCGTAATAGCGGTTATGGTTATGAAAGACTTAAAATTTGGGACGTATATTGTAAAGCCCACCTTCCACAAGGTAACCAATTAGGAATTCGGATTACCATTCGAATGGGACTAGGTATGTGTTTAGTTTTATCAATGTTGAGAGAAGTTTTTAACGATATGCTATTATCGTAATAGTGGTAGTGTTATTACCTGATGAACCCTCAATTTTTTTTAATTTATAGCATTTAACAGTGTATGTGTATAAGAAGGAGGTGATAAAGTGTAAAATCTGAGTGAGCAATATGATAATATAATAATCTGAGCGAGCAATATGATAATATAATAATCTGAGCGAGCAATATGATAATATAATAATCTGAGCGAGCTTAGAAATTAATAAGACAAAATAGATTTCCAGCAAAAGATTTTCTTCCGATCGCTAGCTAACTTGATGTCCCATATAATATTCTATAGGCTTAACTTAGTTCAACAGCCCACCACCACCTATGAGTAGTAAAGAGGACTCCAGTCTTCTTGTGAGGTTATGTCATGTAGAAATAAGGTCGGGATATAAACGTTAGCAAAAACAATTTAGAATGGACAAAAAATAAATATGAAACTTGTTGATATGGTAGGTAATGATATTATAGCTAATGCCGTATAATGAAATATATAATAAATACATAAAAAAGGACCAATACATGGTGACCCTGTTATATATAACCGTCACCTAATACTGTTAGCTATTACCGTTACCTATTACTGTTACCTATTACTGTTACCTATTACCGTTTCCTATTACTATTGGCAGGACACCCTGAGCTGATCAAGCTCCTCATGTACTCCGGGATCGACCTGGAGAAGGCGGACAATTTCGGCTCTACTCCCCTTCACCTGGCCTGCCTCTCTGGCAACGTCGACTGTGTCAAGATACTTTGTGAAAAGGTAATATACTTCACATATTTATTAGCTCTTATCTACTATATATTTGTTAGTAGTTTATCTTTCTATCTCAAACTACAATTTTCTTATGTTAAGAATATATATATATATATATATATTTTTTTTTTTTTTTAATTGTTTCCCTTCCATAGTAACCCTAAGGAAAGGTCGTTTATTTTGATATTTTTACAGATTCCATGCGCATTTGCATACTACCTGTAATTCACAGGTGCAATATATTTTTAATTGTGATATATTTACAAATTGTAAAAGTTCTATATAGAAATTAGAACAAACGGGAAAAATAAGAAAAGAAATAAAAAAAAAAACAAAAAAACAAAAAACATGAACAAAACAGAAGAAAGAAAAAAAAAAAAAAAAAAAAAAAAAAAAAAAAAAGTATAAAGAGTAGACATGTTGATTTTCTGATGTGTCTTCAAGTTGTTTTTTTTTTTTTTTTCTTAGTTTTTGATGAAGGGTGGTCTTCTTTCTTCACTTGTGTGGTCCAATTGATGTAGCAAATTTCACTAAAGGTTTCTTGAATTTTTTAATAGTTTCGCTTCTGGATAAAAAATTCAAGAAAACTTTAGTGAAATTTGCTACATCAATTGGACCACACAAGTGAAGAAAGAAGACCACCCTTCATAAAAAACTAAAAAAAAAAAAAAAAAAACAACTTGAAGACACATCAGAAAATCAACATGTCTACTCTTTATACTTTTTTTTTTTTTTTTTTATATATATATAAAATAGCTATAAATATATATATATATATATATATATATATATATATATATATATATATAGAGAGAGAGAGAGAGAGAGAGAGAGAGAGAGAGAGAGCTATATTAAAAAAAATAATTAGGGTAACATCCAATCTAACTCCATCTTCTTGCTTGAACAAAAAAATTTTATTCATGAAATAATAAATATTATATTGTTTTAAACTAATAAAGAAATTAGCACAATCCATAATCCATCGAATTGACAACAGATCCTTCATTCAAAGCCTCCTCCGCCAATCGCCTCTCGATCCTTCCTTTCCTCCTTATATAGTGGATCTAATCCCGAGGATCTTCAAGAAGCTAGCTTCCCCTTCTACCCTATCATAAAGGTATCAAGCATTGAATGGATTTTGTAATTATGTTTCTTATTTGATGTGAAACATTGCTACTAGCCTTTACAAGGCCTTCCAAATTGGTTAAGTGGTCGACGTTTTCGAATTTTGATGAACCTACTTCCTCCTCCTGACCAGTCACGATATATTTCTTTCTAGAAGAATTTACCTTTAAGACTATCCGTTTGGCTGCTTCCCCCAAAGCAGGAAATGCCAACGCTTCCGCTTAAAATCATCTACCCACGATATCCATATCACTGGCATTGCCCAGTAGCTGGGGTCGGCCCTTTAAACTTGCCTCCTGCTTGGATTTCTGAATCTATGAAAGCCTTTTCAAATCCCAGATTGAATGAGAGGAAGACCAATACATCTCCCTGTTAATCCTCATAACACTCCTTAGATAACACTCCATGGCCACTTTACTGACCCGGGTCTTACAACGCTTCCAATCAAACATCTCTGATTTGATTAATGCTGTCATAAACATTTTTGTAATCAGCAAATAGGTGATGTGTTTGAATATTATATTCTCCCCATTCTCCAAAATCTGCCAAAGCGTAAACAATTGATCCATCGTCAATTTGCAAGTTGGTAGGCACCGATGATTTTTTACGTTGTGGGGTGATATCCTTTTATTTATGATAATGGATGGAACTTGTAGGTGAATGGTAATATAACTCTGGACGTTGTTTCTGTGGTCAGTAATCAAACTGCTTTCAAAGGCGGTTCTGACATACAGAACAATCCATTTGTTTCCTGCCCTTATAATTATTATATGATCAATAATAATTATATGATAAATTAAGTATTATTTGATAGCAGGATAAGGAGAGGACGTCCTCGGATCAGATTGCTGGACGATGTGGAGGAAGATCTAAGGCAATTGGGGGTTGAAGGATCGTGGAAGGGAGCGCAAGATCGTGGAGATTGGTTAGCTGTTGAGGGGTAGGCCCCGGTTCTTAGAGGACTGTAGTGCCAAAATAACAATATGAGCCGTTCCTGCCCTGTTTGGCGAGCATAAGGACGTTAATCCTAATATAGAACAACAATAACAATAATGATATGATAAATTTGGTTGACAGTATAGCTTTGAGGTACCTTTATAGGAATGGCGCCAACTATGACCATTCCTCAAGTTGTGTTGGCCACATTGATTTGCCTATGACCATTGTCATTGGACACTTCATCGAGACTGCATTTTCCGATTTTGGGTTTTATTAAGTCCGAGTTTGGGTTTATTAAATTCCCAATTAGTTGATGATTTGAGTTAAAACTAATATGCAAGAAATTTCTATACATAAGGAAATACTTAAAAGCCACAGTTAAGGAAGTTGTGCTACTCTAACTTACATTTAGTGTATAGTTGAATGATTATACTTTTCATTTAATTGATTACACGAAGGTGATCCTTCCCCTCTTAATGTAATTATGTAAAATAGACTTGTTGCATACTGCTTTAGGCAGGTTAACAAATTGACACGAGAGGGTACAAATTAACTAGGCTTATTCATAGAGAGGTATCGTTAAAAGTTTATTATGTTTTTTGAAACTGACACAAAATAATTGTTTTGTACGGATGGCCGTAAGAATCATTCGGTGTGAAGAAAGCGGTTACCTGAGGAATTGACGAGTTGATTGAGGAGGCATTGAAGGTGACTGGTTTACTTATTGTATTGGCATTGGCCAACTTTTTTTTCAGGCAGCTATAGGCACCTTAATTATTTATTGGAAATCATTTCGAATATTTCTTAGTCTAAATAAACAGATCCGGATACATAAAAGTATTTACATTTATATATATGTGTAATATATGAGGTACGTTTTTAGGTACCATCTGCATATATTATATATTGTAGGTGCAATCTACATATTCTGTGTACTATAGACACTATCTGGATATATTTTTACAGAGTAAAATTGATCTAGAACCAAAGGACAAAAATGAAAAAACCCCTTTGATGCTTGCTAAGAGTCATCGCCATGACGACATAGTCAAGGTTTTAGTAGCTGAATATAAAAGAAGAAAACGATGGATGCCTCCAATCACAGAACTTTGGTAAGTAGTCCTTTCAGAAAACTCGTTCAGTAATTATTTGTTTTTAAAATATTTTACTTCTTGTTCATCAAAATCTGCTTTGTATTTTTCCATTCCATTTCTTGAAAACCAAAGTATCTTTCTAATTAACTTATTGATCCGCCACTCGAATACGAACCAATTCACTGACCAGCTCAGCCAGTTCTCTCTCATCCAACCCAAGCTACCACTTTTAAATTCCTTAGCCACCTTTTGGGTTACATCATAATCTTACCTCTGTCATACTTAAAAGAAAAAACATCTGTTTTTCTATTTCCTGACTTATCAATAATAACAAAAAAAAAAAAGAAAAGAATATTGCGTATATAGCAGTTATCTGATTGGTAGAAGGCAATGTGCCCAAGAATAATGATTATCCTTCATTCATCCACCTCTGTCCCATAAAAACGCAGAAAACGAACATAACTAAAAGTTAGGATTGATCCTTCTATATCATCATGCGTACCTCAAGTGATAACTAAAAGTGAAATATAATTACACAGACTGTCACTATTAATGGCCATCAAGTTTAAGTAATTATTTTTCTCTTCTTTTAGGAACAGTTATTGAGGAGAGGGTGTTGGCTAATTATATCTTATGTTAAAATGTTACAGAGCGAGTAAAAATAGTAAATAGTTGTTAACGTTTTAATCAGTGCGCAGCCCTTAGGACACCCTCGGGGGACGACTTTTAAACAGTAAGAACCTTGCTACATTACGTTCCAATAAATTATATATTTAGCACTTTTACTTTTCCAATTTTTTATTTATTTATTTTATTGGCACTACGGTCCTCGAAGGAGCTAGGCCTCCTCTATTCCTCTCCCTCCCGTTCCTCTCTCTCTCCCGAGCAATCTGTTTCCATCTTCCGACACCTAGGCTCCTCAGGTCCTCCTCTGCGTGTTGTAACTACCTTTCTCTTGGTCTTCCCTTCCTCCTCGAGCCTCCTAGGTTCCCATCCAATAACTTGCTTGGGTACCGTGTGCCCAATCTTAGCCTTCCTCTATTTAACCAAACTACTAAATCTTGCTCTTGGTACAGTATTCGTAGCTCCTCATTTTTCCTAATTCTGTACCTATCACCATCTTGAACTAGACCAAAGATTTTACGCAAGATTTTCTCATAAACCTTGGTGAGTACCCATGTCTCACTCGCGTATGTAAGAATAGGTCTTAATATATTTATGGTCAGTTTCTCTTCTTTTGGCAGATCTCTAAAATTGATTACCCTTTTTAGAGCCCCAAAACTCCTTTTGACTGCTGTTATTCTGCCTTTTTTTATTTTCCTAACTTATTTCGTTTTTTTTCAATTATAACGGCTCCCAAATATTTGAAGGATTTTACCCTTTCAAAGTCATAGCGTGTGTTTATTGCTGCTTCATCCTCTGCCATATTGTTCCGTGAACTGACCATATGTTTTTTTTTTTTTATTCATTGATTCGAAGCCCTAGTCTTATTGCTGCAGCCTCGAACTCCTTCAAAGCCACTCTTGTTCTCCCAGTCAAGACTATATCATCAGCATACGCGAGATGTTAGCTAACCGGTTATATATTGTACCGGGGGGGAGGGGGCAAAATCTGACCTCTATCTCCCCGTGGTGCCCTCTGGGTGAAGCAAACAGAGGCGGTAGGGCAGACGGGGCTCCTAACTACGGGGAAAGCAATCCGCCTAGAGGAGAAAACCTTGATCAAAATCCCGGTCTTCCAGGTTGGGGGTTGGGCCTGGGGCCAACAACCCTTCTGTGAAACATTAGATTTGATTTTTTAGCAAACTGAAGCCACAAGCTAAACTGTGAAAAGGCAGAACTAAAGTCTAGTTCATCCTGTTTAAAACAGTATCCCATTGGAAGTTGTAGCTCATTCCGTCGAGAAGCTAGGACGTGAAGAAGAGCAACAGAGAGGGAAAGATTGAATTTTCTTAAACTTATCGCTGGCATCGCTCGCGGGACTTGTGCTTTTTGAAATATGTCCACTTTAAAACTTAATGGGATTATGCCTCATTCAATGACAAGGCAACCTTCAAACTCTGATAGCTATTTCCAGCGATAGTTTTAGAAAATTATTAATATTGAAGTAAAACAGGACTGTTACATAGATGCATCTGCAAGACATACTTTTCAGATAAATAGGTAACTATTTTATCAAAAAAAAAAAAAAATTCACTTGAATGGAATATTCATTTTTTAAAAAATTATTTCACCTTATTCTCCCCTCCATTTATCTTTAGATTTATTCGGGAATGTAAATCGGTTTTTACTTTATCGGCTGTGGTCATCAGCACGCCCACTTTAATTTTTTTAGTATATTATATTATATTATGTTATATTATATCGTATTCACGTCAGCAAATTGAGCTGTCTAAACATATTTCCGGAGAGTGGAAATAGAGAGGTTATAATTAGGTAATAATATAGAAAATGGTAATTGTTTTTAATGGAATGAAATCAGCTGTTCAATTTGAATTCTTTTTTCAATTAGCTTGATAAATCTCCTAAAATGAATTACATTATTGCCTTTTAGGTTGTTGGAACAATAATAGGAATGGTTTGTAAATCCTATACTTTTAATATTTATTTTATTTTAATAAAATATAATTTTATTTTAAAGGGGCCTCCTCTTTGGTGGGGCTGGGGACTCGAAGGGCCCCCTCATCTTATTCATAGGCTCCATCCTCTTTTGGGAATATCCGATCTATATCCTCAAGGTAAGATCTATCTATCTATCAATCTATCTATCTATGTATCAATCTATCTATCTATCTATCTATCTATCTATCTATCTATCTATCTACCTATCTATCTATCTATCTATCTATCTATCTATCTATCTATCTATCTATCTATCTATCTATCTATGTATCTATCTATCTATCTACCAATCTATCTATCTATATATCTATCTATCTACCTATCTATCAATCAATCTATCTATCTATCTGCCTATCTATCTATCTATCTATCTATCTATCTATCTATCTATCTATCTATCTATCTATCTATTACCATTAACTGGGACAACTTTACCATGTGGAGCATTTAATTAAAATAATTTAATATTTATTTGGAAGTACTTAACAAAGTAAATTTTACTTTTTGTTTAGTTTTATAAAATAACTTGGCAAAGTTGCACTAGGAAGTAAGGTCAAGATGGAGCAACTTTGCCAACCTATAGTTTTGTGTTTGTTTTTACATAAATATCTATATTACAAACGTTTATAGCATTTCGTGGAAGATCGTTTTACTTCCCAAACGTGGATGATGAAGCTTTATTAAACGTAGGAGACATCATTTGTATAATTAACCCGCCCTATATTGAACTCCAAGGCAAATATACATTTATGAATGAAACTGTCAGAAGTTTTGTGGTTTTTAAATTTTAATGAACTTCATTATTACGTTTCATTCTAAATACTGTAAAATCTAAATATATGTCATTATCTGATTACCACGCTCTTTGGAACCCTGATGAAGGCTTGCAATGCAAGTCGAAACGTCGGCATTGTAAATTAAAATATTATTTTGATTTGATGTGTATCTATGACATCTATACCCCAACAATCTACATCTCTAAATACTTCTCTAAACAATCTATTAATACCTTATCAGTATGTCATTTTCTCGTTAAAATGTTTTCATATTAGTTCAAACAATCCTTTTCTCTGTCGCTGTCTATTTTTTACATATTTGGCAAAGTTGCCCTACTGTAGGGTAACTTTGCAAATGCTGTTTTTCTGTATTTTTAAAATTAAATTTAATGATTAAATTGTAATGATTGGATATATTTTGAATCAAAAGATCTAGACTCATAATTATAATGGGTTTAAAACAGATTTGAACGCTATCGGTTGAGGTAAAAGTTGTAAGGAAAAATTAAACATAGCAAAGTACCTCTCTGTTATCTTTAGTGCAATGTTGTAACAAGTGTTAGCATTTCAAACATCATTAGCTAGAAGAATTCATAATTCAAGGCCACTTTGAACCAACAAAAAATGTTCTACTTCCTCCTTTCTAATATTGGCACATATTATTACCCTCAAAGCGATTCTCGCCACGTAGCACAGTCGGCCAAAAAGGCTAAAAATGGGTAAAAACCTAATACCTTGTAATTGATTGTGAATAGTGTTATAACCAACGAGTTTTGGAATTATACGTTTCATGAGATGCTAAATCGAATGAAACCATAATCAATTTCATCTGATCAGAAAAGGTCACAATTTGAGGGTTGAAATTTCAAAATAATAAAAAAAAAGCAAGTTTGTGGTCATTCTATGTGTTTTTTAAGGAGTTCAATCGAATAAAACCGTAACCAGCTTAATCCGCCGGGAACTGAATTTTAAGTTAAAAATTAGAGACCAAAATCATCATGTTTAGAATTTTTTTTATTTCGTTTCATTTAGTGTTTTAAAAACAACCCCACCTGACTATGTTACCTGTATGGGTTCAAATTGAAGAACGGATTTCTGAGAGAGTGTTATTAGTTTGGATCAACTATAGGTTGAGGGCCGCGTTCGCTGATGGCTAGGAATTATTTGTTATATTTCCTTCTTATATCGGTCGGTAGGGGCGCATGCTTTATTATATTATCATTAACCTCTGTGGAATAAAATTGGGTTAATTGAAGACGGAAGATATTAGAAGATGGTACTTGGCCACTCCTATGTCACCTGTTCTATTACCGACCTATTTCCTAAACTTTACTGGATCTTTATACAGCGGCTTCATAAGTAAAGAACTTTGATAAATTTTACTAATTATTCAAGTGCTACCTGTGTATCGATAAAAAGTATAAACAATTGAGCATTATTTGTTCAATGATATTTTCTGGCAGAGCGGAAATGTTTAACTTGGTTAAAATTGCACTGATTAGTTTTAAGATTACGTAAAAACATAATTTGACATCCAATTTTTAATTTTGATATATGATGTTGGTAATCCAGTAGGGCAAGGGCTATTAATAAACTCTATGAGATGTGCATTGACTGCACTCTGAGGGCTAGGGAACTATTGACGTGAAGAAGAGTGATAGGGAAGAAAATAATTGAATTTTCTAAAAGTTATCTGTTGGCTTCGCTTAGCAACCTTTAAAGTCGGGTAACTGTTTCCGATAGATATTTTAAGAAGCAAGGTCTGTCGGAATGATGGATTTCACAACGGACACAGCTTTTATCCCGCTATTTAATTCTAACTGCTCATATTTTTTTGTTTTTTTCATTGAGTTGATCAAAATATTCGATAAGTAAGCACAATTAAAAAAAATAATAAAAAGAATTAAAATTGCAGCTTTCTATATTTGTTGTTGCTGAAATTACTCCATTTCGAAATTTAAAAAATATTATAACCTAAGAACCGTCTTTAGGTAGTGCTGCGATCTACTGCTAGCGGTATCAAACATACTGATGATATTCTTATTGGCCTCAAGGACCGGAGAACCCTTTTAGTACTTCTTTCTATTTCATTAACTTAATCAAGTTAAACATAATTTTATTCCACACTAACAGGAGAGATGAGATAACAGGGGATGGTAGAACATCGGTTTACTATGTTTGTTTGAGTACACGTCCGATGTAAATTTTTAGCTGTTGACAGCTTTAACCATGATAAAATAAATTGGCAATAAAACATTTTCCTGTGAAAATAATAATTACAAAAAACAAAAATAATAAATTTATTTAAATTTCAACAAAAAACTTGATTATAAAAAATGTTTAATTCGAAACCCATTTTAATTCAAAATATCCATTTTAAAAAGTAACTCAAGATCGAAATGGTCTGGACCACTTGCGACCTTGGAGAATATTTGGAATTCAATATTGTTTACGTATTGATTGGGTTTGTAGAACTCCTTCCTCTAACATTAATAATCCTTGTTTTAGCCATTTTGTTTGTCTGTTTATATCTGGGAAAAGTATAGTTTCAACTACGTTTTTTGAGTGCGTCAGTTGTATTTGGTTTTCATTTTTTACTCATTTGGCTTGGATTTTGGCAGTGGGATTGGATTATTTGGATTATATAATGGAATAGTTGAAGACAAATCGAGAATTGCTTAATAGACTCCAAAGTCTCGATCCAAGTGGTTATGAGTAAGTAGGAGGCCAAAAACAAAGATTTCAGAAATTGTAGAGACTTCCGGTCGAACAAAAGAAGCAGAGGAAATACTAATGAAGATATTTTAGTACAGATCCATTCCTTAATTTAATTAAACCTCAATACCTAAAAAACTACAATAAAGAAGATATGTTTCCCGAAGGTGTGGAGTTGCTAGAAACGGACAACACTGTGGGCAACAAGATGGGCTTTGCTGATAACACAGATGAAAATTAATCCACATGAATGGATACTTAAAAAATTAAAATGTGTGAGATATCATCAATGTGATTATAGGTATAGATATACCATAGATATATCAATGTAAATATAAATATAGTTGTTTATATCCTGTAAAGTTGTAGAAACTATTTTTGAGCTATGAAAACATCTCCTGAACTCTACTGCGTTCTGACCACTTTGCTAAGGCAGAGGTATAACTCATCTTTATTACTTTTTCACCGTCCTACGTTTTGGAAGTTTGAAAATTATTTATAAATGATTTCCTTTTTTTAACTCGATTTACTTTGATAACTTAACTAGTACAAAAAAGTGGTCTTAAACGCTACAACAAACGGACTTCACAAATGTTATCCTCAGGTATTCACCAATAAAAATGCTTAAAATTGATATCCGAATAGGACTGAATGCATATACGCGACGTATTTTAACGAATGGATCCAACGATAAAATTTCGATAACCACAGTATAGGAGCCTGTGGGTTGTAATTGATTACTTTTATTACACAAATAAATAGTTTCATTCCGTTTTCGGTTGGGAACAATATTTAAAATAATTATTACCTATCAGGTTTTCTGAAAAAAACGCGATTTGTTTAATTTTTAGAAACCCGATCGACGAAAAAGGCATACAACACGTATAATACCCATTTTTTAAATTCCATAGAGCACATCAAAAATTACATAAAACAATATCCCTCGAATCAAAACACGAACAAACGAAAATTGGATTTTTTTGGACACACTATTGGTTAATAGAACCAATTCCTGAAATTATGGGGGAAAACAGACTTCAGATTCGAATTCTGCATGAGGAGTGTGTCCATCTCTCTCCCACAGCCTACTTACCTAGGCTAAGTAAACTATACACCTCTCTCACCCACAGCCTACTTACCTAGGCTAAGTAAACTATACACCTCTCTCTCCCACAGCCTACTTACCTAGGCTAAGTAAACTATACACCTCTCTCTCCCACAGCCTACTTACCTAGGCTAAGTAAACTATACACCTCTCTCTCCCACAGCCTACTCACCTAGGCTAAGTAAACTATACACCTCTCTCTCCCACAGCCTACGTACCTAGGCTAAGTAAACTATACACCTCTCTCTCTAGAGGGCAACTGGGCAACCTAGCTCGGGGTTGAGCCACCATTCAAACTGTTAATTATATTCATAAATTATATTTATAGTGATTAGAAATAATAGAGTTTATTATCAATCTTCATTATGTAAATTGAATTTGAAAAGAATAATAATAGCTAATTTTTTGGCTCGTTTGATCTTTGCGCGCATCCATTGTTAGCGCCTTGGTTTAGAAAACTCAAATTTATTTAAAATTTTCTATTTTTTAATAAATCCTAACTATAAAAATCGAGGAGGCTTAATCCAAAACGGATATGACGTCAAACAAATGTAGAATGTGCCTCTAAATATTGAAAACTAGATCGGAATCAAATGTTGAAAATTCGATCCCTTTTATCGACATAATTAAAAGGGAATTAGCTCCGTAGCAGCTTATTTCGATGGCACTATTTGAGGATGAATAAAGCAGTCGTTAGTTGAAATTATTGCTAAAATTTACTTGTATTTTAAATTTTAAAAATTCTGAAATTCATATAAAGGTTTCGAAACTCAAATTCGCAATATAAATAAATTTTCGGAAACTAAAGATGAATAAAGTGACTTATTTGATAACATTGAACAATGCTGAAAAGGTTGGATGGTTGAGGATTGTATTTATGTTGTGTTTAGATGTGGATGCCTTCTTTATCTTGATAGTTATTACTCCCAGATAGCATACAGATGTAAAGCTGAAGTAATGCTAAAGTAATGTTAAAGTAATCCTATAACCAACCGATATTCTTCTCGACCTAAATAGAAATATCTAGCTTAATGATGGCTTACTATTGAACTCGTTTTAGCCCTCTAATATCTCCTAATACAATTCTTTATCACTTTTACATTAGCGCTCATAATATCTACTATTTATTTGTCAAATACCACTCACTCATTTAACACGAAATCTCAGAAACCACCGAACGGATTGGAATGAAATTCGATATGTAGCTTCCTCTAGGGCCGTAGTTGCTCGCTAAGAAAGGAATAAAAAAAAATCGGCCTGGCTCGAATGCGATTACAATTTTTATTGGGTGAATAATAATAGATTAATTGCCATATGGTATTTGGAGATAGGCTAAGTTAAAAAACAGGTTAGATGTTTAGGCCGCACACTTTGACCATAAATTAAGTTCCTTATAGTTGTAAACAAACAAAAAATACGATTGATGTCGAAACCTTATAATATGGTAATTTCTGTCAACTCATGGTGGCTGCAGAGGTGGACCCTTTTAAGTCTGAGTTGTTTCGTGACGAGAAGCTATTTAAAGACTTATGTTAAAGAGGAGGATAAAATACTTATGTTCTCTGGTGATGACCTGTAAGGCCAGTTCGATGTATATGTTCCTTACGAGCAACCCACCAACATTGCTTCACCAGTAGCTTCGTCCCCAACTCCTCTTCCTTCAGTTTTCCGGTCACAAGATAATCGGCTTTACTCAACCAGGCCCAAGTTGTATTTTTTCAAGTTGTACCAAGCATTTCTGAATTTCATTCCTTGAACCTAGAATATACCTTTTTCTCAATTCAGATGAGTCTATTGCAACATTGAAGTAAACCCATCAATCTAAAAGTAAACAACGTAGTAGGAAATGGTTCACAGATTCAGTTCGCAACAAACAACTAAGGAACTCGGCTGTAAAATATATTCAGGCTTATGTAGAGGTCAACAGGGAAGCTGTTAAGAAATGCATGACAAATCATTCTGAAATTAGCAGAAAAGTGGTTAACAAACATAAAGAAAGCCAACTCGAAGTTAAAGGATATGCTGTATACACATATTCTGAGAATCACCCAACTGTACTTAGAGGGAGTGTACAGAAGTATAAGAAAACCCATCCTGAAATCCATAGAATGTCTTCAAAAAAAATTATCAGAAAATAATCCTCATTTTAAACGTGCAGCTGTAACAAAACACGATGAAAGATGTTCAATGGAAAGGTTACAGCCAGTATGACCCAAAAACTGAATATGCAAAAGGCAAGACCGTTGATATTGGATGACAGTCTACTTGAAATTGGTGTTATGCTGTAAAATAGAAGGACGAGAGCCCTGTCATGTGTTGCAGTAACGGGAAAGTCTAACTTCCTCCCTTTCAAGAATATCTAGAACACTTGCACAGCCTCCGTACTTACGAACATCCTGAGGCTGAGCATTTTCTAAATAATATTTGGAAATAGAACAGTTGTTTCCAAATCACGTCATTTGGAGCAAAAGAGATAAAAGAGGAAGATATAATGCCAAGATTTAAGGTGCGAGGACAGGAATGTATCACAGGATAGGGAGTTTGATGCCTGGAACACAACAGCAACCGTCTTTTATTCAGGTAAATTTTGTTGGTGATGACAACCATGAAAGAGGCATTTGCTGTGGTCACTTTCAAAATGTCAAGCCTGCATTTATAGGCCAACTCCAGAAAATTCTTCATGAACATAACGAGTATATCAAGGACTTCAGAGCTGCTGTTGAGTCTGTTCCCAATGATCTACAAGATTTCCAGGTAGTTATCAGTGCTGACAAACAGCCTTCAAATGCTCACTGAGGACGTTTCAATACTCCTAATGCTAACGAAGTTGCTGTCTTAATTGTTGGCCAGTTGTTTGAAAAGCGAAACATTGTTCTCCACAACTGGGACAAAAACTGATAAGAATCGGTGAGTTCTATCAAGTGTATGATTCTCTTCAGTATCGTCTCATGTTCTACCATGGAGAAGATGGGTACTGTATTAACATCCCTCAGCGTGACCCAAACACCAATATACCTCTTAAGAAAACTGTGTCTGCAGCTGATTTTTGCGCCTAAATGTTGATGGAGCGAGGAGGTGATGAACATTATTTACTTTAATTTCGTAAACTCCTCAACCAATTTATGCTTGACATGTAAGCAAAAATAGAAACAGAAAGACTAAACTTTATTCGAAAAAATAAAAAAGTTGAGAAGTTGATACTGTATACACTTAAAGTATGCCATAAGAAAAGCTGATGGTCAGGTATCAGAGCTGGGTAAGATGGTAGTGCTGCCTCGAAGCTTCACTGGAGGACTACCAAAATAATATAAAACTTTTACAAATTGTCAAATTTACTTATTGAAATTATTCTAAGAAAAGATTTTTTTAGGTTAATTTAAGTAATAATAATTATGAACGTTAAGCTTAACTTTTACTAATTTAAGTATTCCTTAATCCTAATGATATTAAACCGTAGCGGAGCAGGGTACTTTCAGCTGGTATAACATATTCGACTTCATAAAAAAACATTGAAACATATAAATACTCTGCATTTAAATTATTATTATTGTAATTCTTTCTAGAACTATGAAGATGATGTAAAAATTTGGTAAAGATGGGTCTGATAGTTTAGCAATGCAACTGCTACCTAACTATGTTGCAGAATGGCGCTAGCCAGATATCGGTCCATGTTTAAACATCACTGGGATCTACATGTTACACCATTTATTTAAATCTTTCTTAATAATTTAATTCAACATAAGTAAATTTTATTATGATTTATAAGCCCGATATAAACCTTTGTAACCTGTCATGTAGAATGTCGTTCGCCACCTATCTGTCAATTTTCAAACTTGAATGTTATCCAGATAAAATCGCATTTTTCGATATATGTTATATAATATTGTAGATATATTTTAACTAATATAATATTGTGGATATTGGAGTGTGTTCCAGTGACGTGGAGCCTGATCAGAGGTTCTCATTACTGCTTCATATATTGGAACTTGGTGATGTGGTTGGCTTGGGTCGTCGCTAACAGGAGGAACCCTGGCTACGTCCCCCAGAACTCTGAGTGTTATTATCAGGCCATCAAGCAGGTCACTGTCTATATATTATAATTATTATTATTATTATTATTATTATTATTATATTTTATAATTCGCACATAAAGTGGTGAATGTATTCTTTCGGGGGTTTTCACCAACCGAAATTTTATAAGTTAAGCGTTTTCCTGAGTATTGCTGTTGTGTCCAAAAGTACTGCTTTTTGTGCATCTTCTAATTTTCCAAGTAATATTCTTCGTTCTTTAAAAGAATTTATTGTAGTTTTTGGAATCAGTCCATTGCAAGATATTACCACCGGCAAAATTTTGACTTTATCCAGCTTGTATACAGCCTTTAGCTCCGCTGCCAGATCCTGATACCTGGAAATTTTTGTCATTATTGTCTTATGGACATTGTCATCAACAGGTATAGCTACTTCAAATATCTTGCCGGTTCCCTTGTTCATATCCAGCGTGGGGTGTAGCAAACTTTTGTTATGAAGGGACGGGGCATCATTAAGATTTTATTATTATTATTATTTTCATAATAACTCTAATTTTATAAATAGTAACCAAAAAAATTGTTGTAATCTTTAATGTTACAAACCCCCCGCTGTGTGACATTAAATATTACTTGACATTAAATATTACAAAAATTGAATTACTTTGTTAATAAAATAAGTTTTACTTTAATTTATTCAAAATTAATTAATCATAATTGATTATCTGGCTTTCTATTGCCATAACACAAACTTATATATTAAATAAAAAATATTTTGTTTTGTTTAGTTCGGTTTGCCATTAAAGCGTGTTTTTTTTAGTTTTTTAAAGTATAATTTATTTTCTTAATTTTTGGTCTCTAAACGATATCAAAGGTATTTAAGATCAAGTTCGATATAAATTTATGCAATATGTCTATAAATACTGTATATATATATATATATATATACAGGGTGTCCCGAATTTAAATGGCAAAACTTCAGGAACTTATAGGGGACCGAAAAACTAAGACAAAAAGTCCTTTAGAGATTTTCTCGTTTTTGCTTAGTTTTAGAGAAAATTGCAAACAAGGAAACAAAACAAGTTTTCCTTTTTATACTTATTTATTTACATTTACATTTATGTTATGTTCTTTTTAATGTAAATATTGCTCAAAATGTTGTCCTCTTGCACCAATGCAAGCATTACATCTAGCAGTCACTTGATAAATTGCAGCTAAACATTGTTCTGATGATATTTGGTGCACTGCATCTATGATTCGGTCTCTTAATTGCCCTCTTGAGTTGATTGACACCGAATAAACTTTCTGCTTCAAGGTTCCCCATATAAAGAAATCCATGTGTGTCATATCAGTTAAACTGGGTTGCCAAGGTACTACTCCACGTCCAATCCATCGTTGTGGATAATTTATATCCAGCCAAGCTCGAGCAACTCTGCTATAATGAGCTGGATATCCATCGAGTTGGAACCACATTTCAATCCGCTGCTGTAAGGGAATGTCATCTAAATAATCAGACAAGTAGTTCTCCAAAAAATGTGTAAATGTGATACCATTCAATCTTCCAGGTAAAAAATATGGTCCCACCAGAAATCCGTTCCAAATTCCAAGCCAAACGTTAATAGCAAATTCATGCTGAAACCTATTCTCTCTAATAGCTCTGGGATTTTCAAGAGCCCTAATAATTTCTTTGATTAACAATTCCTCCTATTGTAAAGGTAGCTTCATCGGTCCATATAATTTTTAATGGAAATAAATTATCATCTCAAATTTTGTCAAGAAACCAGTTACTAAAATTCAATCACTTGACATAATCTAATAAATTCTGAACTTTTTGAAGATGGTATGGGTAGCGATTATCACCTTTCAAAGTTCGCCATATTGCTTGACGCGATATTGCTAATGCAGCAGATTCTCTTCGGAAGCTAGTGTCAGGATTGTTATCGAAGTGGTGTTGGACACAATTTCTTCTCCGATAATCTGATCTTATTGCTGCCTGGAATTGGTCGCCTTCATTACGTATTAAGAGTGGCCCAGTCTCTCGTAGTCTATTAAAAGTTAACGAAAAGACTCGTCGATTAGGCACTCTTCTATTTGGAAATCGGCGCGCACACTCTTCGGCGCTTCTAAAGTATTACCGTTACAGAAACCATACACAAAAATCATATCAGCGCATTCAACATTAGAGTATGTATGCGGCATTGTGGCTGATGCTATTCACACAAAAATATCTGAGTAACTGACTGAAGACTGATCTCACTGCCTAGCCTGACGAACTTTGAAAGGTGATAATCGCTACCCGTAACATTTTTGTTTTGTGTCTTTTTTTGCGATTTTCTCTAAAACTAAGCAAAAAAGAGCAAATATCTAAAGGACTTTTTGTCTTAGTTTTTCGGTCCCCTGTAAGTTCCTAAAGTGTTGCCATTTAAATTCGGGACACCCTGTATATATGTGTGTGTGTGTTTGTGTGCGTGCGTGTGTGCGTGTGTGTGTGTGTGTGTGTGTGTGTGTGTGTGTGTGTGTGTGTGTGTGTGTGTGTGTGTGCGCGTGTGTGTGTGTGTGTGTGCGCGCGTGTGTGTGTGTGTGTGTGTGTGTGTGTGTGTGTGTGTGTGTGTGTGTGTGTGTGTGTGTGTGTGTGTGTGTGTGTGTGTGTGTGTGTTTATAGATGTTTATATATAAACTTGGAGCAATCGTTATCTTTAAATTGGCGGAGTGACATCTGTGGCACTACAATCATTACCATCATATTCTTCAATTATCTTCGGTAAAGAGGAACGAAATTTTCCGACGTCCCGTGAATTGTATACAGCAAACTTATCTAAATACTTGATTTTATTCTGATCATTCTGGTGAGGACATTGGAAAAAAGTTGTGGAATGATTGATCATATTAAACATATTTCTCTATTGTCCACCGTTGCTGGGATATAATCGAAAACCCCTTCCCTCCCTCCCGACCGCATGCTCACAGGGGCGAGGACTTTTAGTATATTTACCTACTAACCACTTCTAACGAAACCCTGAAGTAAAAAATTGATTGCATCTTTCATGCACTCTGGAATATAAATATTTTCTTTCGTTCGCATCGTTCTCGTGAGGATATTAGAACAATGTTGTGAAATTATTTTACTGTGATCGGTCCTTGGCATGTTTGAAAATTTTCATGTCAACCAGATTGCTGAAAATTGGTGTAAACGACGCTGAAAGATTCCATTACAAACAAGTTAAGTTAATAATAAGATTGTCAACCCTTTTTCCCCCCCCCCCTTTCCTTCCCTCCCCCCTTCCCCCTTCCTTATTCTCAGAGCCCACCTGGACCATACTGACAAGGGGAGGACACACCACGACAAACAGGCCATAGAAGCCGAGAAAAAAAATAAAATAGCATTAAACTAATTTATTTTATATCTCGAGTTTAAAAAACGATATCGACGTAATTCTTGCACTGGTTGGTATCACTGGAAAGAGGAGAGCCTCAGCTTTCTATTGATGTATATAAATGTAAAATTCGATGAACATAAACCTATTAAAAAAATTGGAAAATCCGAAAAACATTTTAATTTTTAGCTTGAGTTTGAAACTAGATAGGATGATGATACCAAAGAAACTTCAAGCGTCTTACCACCCTACATTTCGTGTAAAAAACAAAGTTGATAAGTTTAACCGTCTAAACGTAATTCATGTTTTTGTCAATTTAAACAAAAGTTGCCTACCATTTGGTAAGGCAAATTTTGAAGCTTACGAATTTTTCTTTTTCTATTTGGATGAAATTACGAATTTAAGGGTTCTTTGGAATGCTGAATTCGAATCCGATGTCGGTTCTTGTGAAAAAATTATATTGAATGTACTTCACTTGAAAAATTTTAGCTTTAGATCCCGAGAAAAGTTCTTACAGAGATCCTGCATGGAAGCCGACCCATTCGAAGACCCAAGTTAAGATGGAGAGACTGTGTGGACAGGGATGCCAGGGGACAGGGCGTGAGAAACTGGTTGGCGGCAGCACAAGAAAGAAACGCATAGTCCAAGAGCCGAGGATAAATTTCATGACTTATTTGAAGAAAAATTTAAGACATACAGCCATTAAATGTCCACCCTCAGCAATCAATTTGCACTTGTCTGCCAACACAAAGCGGGGGCGTTTCAAAATGGCGACCTCCAAAAGGGGGTAGCAAATATCAAAATATAGTATTATTTGAAGATGATTTATTTAAAACAAACAAGAAACTGCAAACCCCCTAGGTGCCAAGAAACGTTGTCTGCCAAAATTTGGAGGGGGCGTAGCACCGGCAGACAAAATTCAAAATCCGCGTTTTTTCAGTCCAAAAGTGGACCATTTGAAGACGATTTATTTCAAGCATACAAGATACTGCATGCTCACTAGATGACAAAAAACGTTGTCTGCCAAAATTTGGAGGGGGCGTCGCACCGGCAGACAAAATTCAAAATCCGCGTTTTTCAGGCCAAAAGTTGACAATTTTAAGACGATTTATTTGAAGCACACAAGAAACTGCATACTCCCCAGATGACAAACAACGCTGTCTGCCAACATTTGGAGGGGGATAAGCACCGGCAGACAAAATTCAAAATCCTTGTGAAGGTGTCACACCGGCTGACATTGTTCAAAACTAACATCCTTTTCGTCCAACAGTGAACTTTTTGAACATGATTTCCTTTTTTATTTGATTTATAAGTAGTTTTTCTCTAGAATGATTTGAGGAAATTATATTATATTGCTTCCTACGTATGGTACAATAAAATTATTTTAATATAAAATAATCTTGTTTTAAAATTTTAATGTTAAAAATACCAATCAATATATATGAACAGTAATAATATAAATACCGGCCACATAATTAAAAAAGAATAATATTTCAATTTATAATGTTAAGAAATATGTACTATCCTGGAACAAAATTCGTATAAAACTTGTATAGTAGTCCAGTTAATTGATTTGTAATACGATAGACCGAGAGCCCGATAGGAAAACATACCGAGTTATGTACATACCCCTTTTTTGTAATGCATGGGTGTAACCTGTCCACTGTTATGAATGAAAATTTATGAATTTTCCAATAAAGGTGAGTGCCGCCAAAATGACAGTAGGGGGAAGGAGTTGAAAATAGTATTTCTTAGAAGTTCGGAAATCGTTACTTTTAGTATATTTTGTGTTCTATTATACGTTATTCAAGCAAATCAACTTTGCAACAAATTTTGTAATAGTCATTTTGTTCTCAGATCAATAGTTTCAGAGCGATTTGGCCACCAAAGGTTTACTAACTTCATATAAGTCGCACTCCTTCGTGAAAAGAAGCAGTTGGTACTTTTCCGTTGTCGGTTATAACTCTAATCCAAAATTTATTTTTTTCAACAGATAGCTGACTAAATTTCCTTTCAGACATTATACATAAAATTTATTTATATAATATAATATAATTTATCTATATTATGTATATAAAGTTATTTAAAATACCCATGCCAGCACGTTAAGAATCCTTACTATAGTAAAGTTAAAGTTTTTGGCTTATATTTCGTTATAACACCAAAACTATTCGTCTGATCCAAAATTTATTTATTCTTTCAATTGATAGCTGGCTAAATTTTCTATCAGACCTCATATATGAAATTTATATAAAGTCATGTAAAATTCCCATGCCAGCACGCTGAAACCCCGAACTGTTGTAAAATCCAAGTTTTTTGGTACATTTTTCATTATAACCCCAAAACTACTCGTCCAATCCAAAATTTATTTTTCTCAACTGATAGCTGACTAAATTTTCAATCAGACCCCATATATAAAACTTTGATCAAGCTCTGTAAAATACCCATGCCAACACGCTAAAAACAAGTTCTGTTTTTAAATACAAATTATTTAAATTATTTTTCGATATTAGTCCAAAACAATTTGTCTAAACCAAAATTTACTTTTTTCAACTGAAAGTTGACCAAACTAAATCACATTTTATACATGAATATTTAATTGAAATCCATGCCAGCAGGCTAAATGTGTATGTTATGATAAAAACATAACAATTTTACATGTTACAGTGGACTGGCGTGGGTATTTTGTGGGATTCATTCATCTTTACATAATTTTATTTGATTGTAAATTTAGTAAGCTTTTAATTGAAAAAAATAAATTTTGGATATAAAAAATGTGCCAAAAAACTTGGATTTCAAATAGTTTGGAGGTTATAGCGAAAAATGTGCCAAAAAACTTGGATTTCATAACAGTACGAGGTTTTGGTGTGCTGGCATTGGTATTTTACATTACTTTATATCAATTTAATATATGGGCCTGATTGCAAATATAGTCGGCTATCAGTTGAAAAAAAAATAAATTTTGGATCGAACGAGTGGTTTTAAGGTTTTAACGAAAAATGTACCAAAAAATGCTGACGTGGGTATTTTACATGACTTTATATAAATTTCATTTACGTAGTATGGTAGGAAATTTAGCCAGTTACTTACCACAAGTTAGCCAATCATTGGTGGCCAAACCGTTTGAAAACTATAGATGAGAGCAAAAGAAATAAATAGTGCCAAATTTCTTGCAAATTTGATTTGCTTCAATAATGTACAGAGCTCAAAATATACTAATCGGAACGGTTTCCGAGTTATTCGATCAAACGATTAAGAATATTCGATTTTCCAAGAAGATACGTTTACGAAGAACTACATGTTTTCCACGTATTTTGTTCCTAGGTAGTACATACTTCATAACTTTATAAGTTGAAATATTATTCATTTTTGAATTATTTCGCCGGTATTTATATTAATACTGTTCATATGTATTAATTGGTATTTTTAACATTAAAATTTTTAAACAAGATTATTTTATATTAACATAATTATATTGTACCATACGTAGGAAGCAATATAATATAATTTTCTCAAATTATTCTAGAGAAAAACTACTTATAAATCAAATAAAAAAGGAAATCATGTTCAAAAAGTTCACTGTTGGACGAAAAGGATGTGAGTTTTGAACAATGTCAGCCGCTGTGACGCCTTCACAAGGGTTTTGAATTTTGTCTGCTGGTGCTTAGCCCCCTCCAAATTTTGGCAGACAACGTTTTTTGTCATCTAGGAAGTATGCAGTTTCTTGTGTGCTTCATATAAATCGTCTTCAAATTGTCCACTTTTGGACTGAAAAAACGCGGATTTTGAATTTTGTCTGCCGGTGCTTAGCCCCCTCCAAATTTTGGCAGACAACGTTTTTTGACATCTAGGAAGTATGCAGTTTCTTGTGTGCTTCATATAAATCATCTTCAAATTGTCCACTTTTGGACTTAAAAAACGCGGATTTTGAATTTTGTCTGCCGGCGCTGAGCCCCCTCCAAATTTTGGCAGACAACTTTTTTTGTCATCTAGGAAGTATGCAGTTTCTTGTGTGCTTCATATAAATCGTCTTCAAATTGTCCACTTTTGGACTGAAAAAATGCGGATTTTGAATTTTGTCTGCCGGCGCTTAGCCCCCTCCAAATTTTGGCAGACAACGTTTTTTGTCATCTAGGAAGTATGCAGTTTCTTGTGTGCTTCATATAAATCGTCTTCAAATTGTCCACTTTTGGACTGAAAAAACGCGGATTTTGAATTTTGTCTGCCGGTGCTTAGCCCCCTCCAAATTTTGGCAGACAACGTTTTTTGACATCTAGGAAGTATGCAGTTTCTTGTGTGCTTCAAATAAATCGTCTTCAAATTGTCAACTTTTGGACTGAAAAAACGCGGATTTTGAATTTTGTCTGCCGGTGCGACGCCCCCTCCAAATTTTGGCAGACAGCGTTTTTTTGGCACCTAGGGGGTTTGCAGTGTCTTGTTTGCTTTAAATATATCATCTTCAAATAATACCAAATTTTGATATTTGCTATCCCCTTTCGGTGGTCGCCATTTTGAAACGCCCCCGCTTTGAGTTGGCAGACAAGTGCAAATTGATTGCTGAGGGTGGACATTTTATGGTTGTATGTCTAAAATTTTTCGTCAAATAAGTCACGAAATTTGGCCTCGGCTCTTGGACTAGCATGGCGGTTGCTGTTGTCGGAGGCCATGACTCCTTAGCGGGTTGTAGTGCCGAATTAGATATATATACATATACATATATATATATATATATATATATATATATATATATATATATATATACACATATATGTTTGTTTTATTGATATCTATATATACATACGTTTTCTAAGTTTTGAGGCTGCTAAAATGGAATTCTAGGGCTTAAAAAAATTTCTCTCACATTTTACAGTGTAAAAGCTAAAATTTTTCAAGTAAAGTGCATTCAATATATTTTTTTTCCAAAGAACCGACATCGGATTCGAATTAAGCATTCCAAAGAACCCTTAAATTCGAAATTTCATCCAAATAGAAAAATAAAAATTCGTAAGCTTCAAAATTTGCCTTACCAAATTTAAACATGAATTACGTTTAGACGGTTAAACTTATTAACTTTGTTTTTTTACACGAAATGTAGGGTGGTAAGACGCTTGAAATTTCTTTGGTTTCATGATCCTATCTGGTTTCAAACTCAAGCTAAAAATTAAAATGTTTTTCGGATTTTCCAATTTTTTTTAATAGGTTTATGTTCATCGAATTTTACATTTATATACATCAAAAGAAAGCCTCTTTCCAGAGATACCAACCCGTGAATTGTGTGACAAAGTAATGGCGATTTAAAGGTATGTAACCAATAAGCAGTTTAAAAATTTCATTTTCCTCGAAGAGCATGAAAAAAATGGTATTTTTTGATTTTGTTGAAAATGCGTTTTTCAATGTTTTTTAGGATACTGAATTAGAATCTGACGTCAATTTTTGTTTGAAAAAATCCATAGCGGTAGTTTGCTTGAAAATCTAATCATTTTTTTAGAGTTTAATTAACCTAAACCAAAATCTATGGAGTGGCTGTATTTTTTCTTAAATCCGCAATAAAAACTAAACATCTTGGTGTAAGAATCATGTCGATATCGTTTTTTAAACTCGAGATATAAAATAAATTAGTTTAATGCTATTTTATTTTTTTTCTCGGCTTCTATGGCCCATTGGTCGGAACGGCAAAATACATATACAATATTTTTAGACCAGGAACCTCCGAAAAAATTTCCAACAAGATCCGTGAGAGACTGAGTGTGCCCTCCCCTTGTTAGTTCTGTAGCCTACTACTCCACCTTTTGCAAGGCAGGCCCTCTTTTTGGGGTTATTTAGACTGGACTAAGTAAGAACATTAAAACCAAGTTGTGCAATTATTGTATTGTTATTGGACCTTTACTCGTATGCAAATTTTCAAGATAATCAGTTAGCTGGATTTCGATAAAAATTACGATCCAAGATTCGGTTAGATATTGTACAGTTCAAGGTCAAGTTAATAAAAGGTCTATTAAAAAAGAGTAATATTATTAATATTAAAATGTCTAATATTACCCTAATATTCCCTCTTCAAGGTCAGGCCACAGTCTAATGAGAATTAATATTGATATAATTAATTATAATTATATAATATATAATAACATTATTAATTATACTAATATTGTTACTATACAGGGTGAGTATCACTTAGTGTAAAAAAAAAAAATTGGGTGAAACTAGATCAAAAATGTAGCAAAATGCCGCAGACCTTACCTTTCTATTCCAATCCGTTGCAGATATACGATAAATCAAAGACTTTTTTGAGGAAACCACGTTTTTTTACATAAAAGCTGTAGTATATCCACTTTGTTTGAATATTTTTTTTGAATTTTGACCACATTTTCAGATTTAGCATTAAATTTTCTATAATAGCTGAGTACCTGTAACCTTGAATTTTACAAACTTGGTATCTAAAGAACAGCTTGATCTTCACCTTATTTGGGGAAGTCACAATGTCTTATTTACTTCAACGCTCACCGTTTTTCGAAAAAACTATTCACAAAATGCCAAAACTCACAAAAGCTTGCAAATTTAATCAGCTTTCGAATGATATGTTAAACGTAATGATTTTGTTTCGATTTCATGGAGATATTTACTTTTGAAACCGAAAAAACATGTTGTTCTAGTTTGGCATACAAATTAGTTACTTGTGTAAATAAAACATTATGACAACCCCTTCATGGAAATGTGCCTTTTTAACATAATAAACTCTTCATTGGATTATAAAGAAAAGAAAAAAATTATTGTTTAATAGAAAATAAAGAAAAACTGTCAATAAAGCGACACCAGATCAGAGGATCTTATGTTATTACATTTAATTTTTTATTATTATTATTTAGGATTTATTTTATTAGATTTTCAATGTAATGTTTAAAATCCAGTGATAATGAACATAGACTTCAATTTTGCCGTTAGCTTCTGAATGCAGATTGTGTTGAAGAATACTACTTTTTGAGGTGAATTTTATGGGCAGATGAGTCTGTTTTTACAGGGGAAGGCATTTCTACCTATCCATGTATATCGTTGGTTTATATTTGAATTCCTTTCGAATAATGTGGAGGAGCACCAAGGTGATGGAAAATCAGATTTTGCCAAACTTCAGGTGGAACATCTTGATGAAGTTGTGGTAGGATATTTTGTAACAAATCTTACTAATTTCATCATTCAATCTGTTGGGTAAACTATGATTTTCAACACTATTCGACAGAAATACAAAGATGAATAAACCAACGACACTCCACATGGAACTGTAGAAATGCCTTCCCTGTAAAAACAGACTCATCTTCCCATAAAATTCACCTCGAAAAGTAGTATTCTTCAACACAGTCTGCATTTAAAAGCTAACGGTTTTCGGTTTCAAAAGTAAATATCTCCATGAAATCGAAACAAAATCATTACGTTTAATGTATCATTCGAAAGCTGATTACATTTGCAAGCTTTTGCGAGATTTGACGTTTTGTGAATAGTTTTTTTCGAAAAACGGTGAGCGTTGAAGTAAATAAGACATTGTGACTTCCCCAAATAAGGTGAAGATCAAGCTGTTATTTAGATACCAAGTTTGTAAAATTCAAGGTTACAAGTACTCAGCTATTATAGAAAATTTAATGCTAAATCCGAAAATGTGGCCAAAATTTAAAAAATATTTAAGCAAAATGGAGATATTATAGCTTTTATGTAAAAAAACGTGGTTTCCTCAAAAAAGTCTTTGATTTTTGGAACGGATAGGAATGGAAAGGTAAGGTCTGCGGCATTTTGCTACATTTTTGATCTAGTTTCACCCAATTTTTTTTTTTTTTACACTAAGAGATACTCATTCTGTATATATGATCTAGTGTGACTCATTAATAATAAAAATACCAGTGCAACAGTTAGAGGTTCTTGTATCCATTTGGTGATTGCAGGTAATATCAACCTCACAACCTCAGAACTATGTTGCCTACTTTAGTTATAATAAACCTATATTAGCTATTGGTGACTAAATGATTGTACATACTAATGTAAATATATAGCTATTGATGACTAAATGATTGTACATACTAATGTAAATATATAGCTATTGATGACTAAATGATTGTACATACTAATGTAAATATATAGCTATTGATGACTAAATGATTGTACATACTAATGTAAATATATAGCTATTGATGACTAAATGATTGTACATACTAATGTAAATATATAGCTATTGGAAATCCATGCACCATGTATCCTTCCATTGATCCTTCATCTAAACTGAGATAATGCATGTACCATAATAAACACAAATCACAGGCTCAATTTTTTACTAATGTTTTTCAATTTTCTGTTTTTTATTTTATTTGTAATGTTAACATTTATCATCTAACGTTCTTCTATAAGAAGATAGTATTCTTAGAAGATTTTAAGCAAAGACATGATGTGGAATGGTAAAAATCTTATAGATCCGCCTAGATAGAGTTCTAACTTTTGAGCAATGGCCACATGACCATATGGCATCATGGAGGCAGTGATATGACCATATCATGGAGGCGATGATATCACCATATTATGAAGGCAGAGATACTGACCTCAGGGTACGAACTTACCCTAAGGCAGACCTTAGGCCTAGCCTCATTTTAAGTGTTTTTAATTTAACAAATTGAGAATTGAGTTTTTAAAAACTAAACAATTTATTCAAATAATAAAATGACTTGGAATTTATTCTTTTGCAGATTCCTTATTATGACAAGCTGAAGAGACGAGACATAGTCCTGAGCCGGCTCTGCCATTCCTGCCACTGCGTGAGGCCGCTCCGAGCCAAGCACTGCCGGATCTGCAACAGATGCGTCGCATATTTTGATCACCATTGCCCTTTTATTCACAATTGTATAGGAGTTAAGAACAGGTTTTGATTAAACAAAAATAATAACACTATTAATGACTATTTAAGTTGAAATTAATGTTGATAGTATAAGTCTAATGTAGGCTCACATAGTTTCTGTAAAAAGTTGAATTCAAAGCCTATTTTATTTTTCTCGACAACATGCTCCAAGATTTTCGATTAGGCGAAGCAGAAATAAAAGAGGCAGCCAATTTGATGGTCACTATAGTTTGAATATTTCTATTCAGTATTTATTAGTTTAAATATTTTTTATTATTTAAAAATTGTATATATTGTTATGATGTTATTTTAAAATAATATTTTGACGTGAATACGTCTTCAAATTTGTTACCATACGGGGGCAAACCAAAAAACCTAATGATAACAAAATCGGGGGATACAGTTTATCGTTGTAGTTTCGAATTTATCCTCTACACCCAAAATTAATTAATACCACTGGATAGCTAAAGGATCAAAGAATTCATTACGATAAGCGAGAACAGTGACATATCGCGCGCGGTGGAGGGGGAAGAGCCGCAATTTTGTTGCGTATCGAGATTTGCAATTAGTATACCTTTAGATTCGGAGAAGCTGCGATGTTTTTTTAAGTTTTAATCGTCAGTTGTCATCAAAATCTACCGATTGTGTATAAAACATTACTTTAAAGTATTGACAGTGAACAATAAGGTTTACAGATTGTAATAGAGTTAACATTGACATTTCGGAAATGTATTTGGATATGAAAGACGCAACACCTGGTGATGTCTGTCTAGTAAACGTAACAGCCATTGGCTGTTCATCTTTAAATTCGTACTCGGATGTGTGTATATCCGTCCGGGCACAGCGTAAGCAGAAATTAAAATTTATCTTACGATCCTTGTTTAAATATTCCAAAAACATCGCTAAAATTATAACCGATTACGAGCCTCATCTTATTACATCAATTATGATAGCTGGAGACTTTAATGTTGATGTCTCACAAAACCGCTCATTGCCCGACTTCATGCTCAGCTAGTTCAATTTGTCTTATATTGAAACTTCTTCAACAACGTCAGATAATACCTGTATAAGAAACATGGATGTATCTTTTATGCCATTTGTGTCGTACTTTTCGTATCACAGACCTATAATTAATAAAGTTGTATTGTAGCACAATAATTATTTGTTTCCTTGCTTTTATCATAAATACATAAATAAAATATTTTATTTAAAAATATAGTTAAATAAGCGTATTCACGTACAACACACGGCCGTGTCAATGACACAGCCACACCAATTTTTTTTAAATTTTAACTTTGTTAATTTTATCAATTTCTTATTTTTTAATACTTTAATATACTTTATTCTGAAGGGAAGGTTCAATGTTAAGGTGTATATGGATATTTGATTAAAGATATATTTTATTAAAATTAAAACATTTTTTAATTAAAATAAACTAATTTACAATTTTATATTATTATTTTACCGTTTATTTATTTATCCACATAAAAAAGAAATTCTATCCAATTTTCTATTTCTTCATGTGGAAGGCTCGTATCTAAATTGATGTCTTCATCCCTCTCCTTTTCTTAATCTCCGTTCCGAATTTATAATAATTAATATCAATGGATGATAATCTAAACCGCACGGCTGCTTAGAAAATGCGGAAATATTTGGATCTTGGCGAAGAGCTGAAACACCTGTATCATCTTGAAAATGTGAGGGTGTTTCCAGTTATCATTTCTAGTAATGGCTTGATCCCGGAGATTACGGTCAACTCAACTAAAGAATTGGTTCTTACAAATAAAATTCTCCAAGAATCGCAGAAGGCGGTCCTTCCAGGAACAGCCAGTATCATCAGAAACTTTTTAAACACAAAAGAATAAATTCCGTGCCTAACCCTTGATAGTAGGTGCTATTCTGCTATTTTTCAGCGAAAACCGAGATTAAGAAAGAAAATGATAATAACATTAATCGTTAATAATAATTTTTACATATAAAAATATATATGTAAGTTCCCTGACTACATAACCTCTCATCAATTAGTTCCCATAACCACCACCAGGGCTTGTTAGATTGTGTATCAATGCATTAGGTTGGATATGTATCTTGAAATTTAATTATTCTTTCAGGTATATACTTAATTATTGTTGGTATGTTTTTAGTATTATTGTTTAACTATTTTTTGTTTATTGATTGATTCTTATAATTCTTTCAGACTAATAAAATCTGATATTCACTCCAGCCTGCTTTTATCAATCTTACAAATTAAATTTCAGTGATGACTGAAGAAAAACTTTATGTTCATATTATAAAAAGGGGTGAGATGGAATTTGAACAGGCCGGACTTTCAGAAGACAAAGATCTCTGGTTTGTAATGCCTGAAGAGTTGAGGGACCTGACACAACACAAGGTACTTATGTCTAAATCTAATATAAAAAGAGCTGTTGACGCAATCAGACCTACCAATGGCAATCGAAAAGTAGGGATCAAAATAGATGAAGATGTTAAGAGAGAATATTTTGATGAAGATGATAACCTTTGTTAATTCCCCTTGAAGAAAACAATTCTATATCTCATCTTGCAAATCCAAATGAAGAAAATTTTTAATGGAAAATGGAAATTAAAATTGCATGAAGCAGAGCAGAAATTTTTGTTGGACAAATTTGGAAAATTACAAAATCCAACTGAATGGTTAGGCAGATTCGAATCTGCATGTGCAAGACATAATGTCAATTCTATTGAAAAGAAGATTGAAATTCCTTCGGTTATTTGTATCTGGACTAACGAAGGACTGGTATGAAGGGAACCTTAAGAAGATAGGACTGAGAGACTGGTTAGCTTGAAGAGAGTCCTTCCTGAGTGTCTTTGTAGACACAGGCTGCTCCAAAATCAGAGCAGCTTTTAACTTTAAATATTTAGGAGGTTCATTGGTGGACTATGGGCTGGCCAAGGAACGACTGTGTCTGGAAGTAGAGAGTCAGTCAACTCTCATGTCAAGGATCAACATGATAGTGGTAGGTCTTCCTGTCCAAGTACAAGATGAGTTAGATAGGGAATTTATAACCAGCATGGAAGCCCTCTTCACCCAATTGAGGAAACTAGATGGGAAATTTAGCAAGTTAAAGGGGAGCAATTTAGATTCTACATTAAATACTCATTCCAGAAAATTACATGAAAAAAAAGTGAAACCTTCAAAAGAAACCCTGCTTTATGTGTGAGGAACTGGGATGGCTCAACCGATACCACCCTGTTAATGATTGTAGGAATAGAAATATATTCAGATCAAAAAAGGAAGTTAATTTTAATGAAACTTCATCTCCACGGAGGGCAGAAGAAGCTGAGAATGTAGTTATTAATGTTACCGATGAATGTTTAAACTAGTAGACCTGGGGAAATTAAATCCATTGATTAAAAAAAATGTTCTTTTGGATAATAAAATGAAAATAAAAGCAGTATATGACAGCTAATAGTACCTGAATGCTATCCTTTCCCAACTTTAAATGATGTAATAGATAAAGTTTCAAATTGTAAATATTTTACAGTAATTGATATAAATTCTGCCTTCTGGTGCATACCTTTGAAAGAAAAAGATCGGGGAAATCATCTTTTATTACAAAATTTGGAAAATTCATGTTAAATTTTCTCCGTTTCGGGTTAAAGAATGCTCCAGCTATTTTCCAAAGAACACTCTCAAGCATATTGAGACATTATAATCTTGAAGATTTCAGTGTTAACTATATCGATGACATCCTTTTATTTTCTAAAACTTGGGAGGAACATTTAAATCATATTGGAATGCTCTTGCAAGCTCTTGAAAAGGAAGGTTTTAAAATCAAATTAGGAAAATATACTTTTGCAAATAGTTCTGTAAAATATCTCGGTCATTTTCATCCATGAAAACTTAATTGCTATTAAGAAGAAACCTACAGACAAATTAGGAGTTCGCAGTATATTAGGATCTATTGATTTTTACTTGAAATATATTGAAAATAGTGCTGCAAAATTTGAACCATTACATCGATTATTAAAAAAAAATATAGAATTTCAATGGACTGATGAATGCAAAACTAGTTTTAATTTAATTAAGGAGTGCTTATGCTTCTCTCTAATCTTAGCAATTTATGATGTGGAAAAAGAAATCTACATTGAAACAGACATGAGTTTAAAGGGCATAGGGGCAACCCTTAAGGGGCCTATACACGATCAATATTACTGACAGTATTAGAAAATACTGTCAGTAAGTAATATTGATCGTGTAATGGCAATACTGACTTACTGAAGAAGGGTATTAAAGAGTGATGGTTCATTTCATCAGTATTTTCGTCATTCCAGTACTGTCAGTAATATTGACCGTTTATAGGCCGCTTGAAACAACCCCAAATTGATGGAATTTTGTATCTGGTAGCTTATTTTCAAGGAAGTTGTCTGCAACTGAGAAGAGATTGGATATAATTCATTTAGAATGTATAGCCATTAAAGAAGCTATCAAATATTGGCAATACTATTTAATAGGTTGAGAATTTATAGTATGCTGTAACCTCAAACCATTAGAAAATCTGAGAACTAAATCAAGGACTGATGAGATACTGGGTGATTTGGTTAATTATTTGTCACAATTTAACTTCAAAATTATCTATAAATAGGGGAAAGACAATATTATGGCAGATTTATTATCAAGACAACCTGTTCTTGAATATTTTAAAAATGAAGATGCAATTCAAGTTAATAATTTAGTTGAACTTAATGAAATATTGAATGATCAAAAATTAAAAAATAATGAACTGAATTTGGATCAAAATGTGAAAATTCATAATAATATTAAATTCAAAAAACTAAATGGAATATCTAGAATATATCGCTCATTTGCTGCAACACTGACATAACTCAAAAACTTCAATTTTGCTGAAGGATAGACTTATGAATAGAGTACAGGACGATCTGTATACATACAATGGTGGCATATCCCGCTCTCTCTTAGTGAATAGTTGAAGCTCAAACGTTCTACCGACTAAAACTGCATAGGTGGAATGGTTCATTATACAGACAAAAGCACGGCATAACTCAGATGCTTGTTTTTGAGTTATGTCGTTGTTGCAGCAAATGAGCGATATGTTTCTGCTAAATTTGGAAATGACTTATTTGCAAATTCATGGTTATTATGGGCGGGGGGGGGGGGGGGGGGGTGTGTTGCTTAGATGAAAGAAAAACTTAGACCTTATTATTATTTTAAGAATATGCATTCATCAGTGGAAAATTTTTGCAAAAACTGTTCCATCTGCATGGAAGATAAGATTCGTCGGAGTAGATCTATTGGTTTGATGTCAAAACTTGGGCCAGATGAAGAACCTTATGCAATAATGTCAATCGATTCGGTCGGAGGTTTCGCTAACTACAGGTCACCAAAAAAGTACATGCACATACTAGTAGACCATTTCACTCGATATGCTTGGATTTCTACAACTACTGGTCAATGTGCAAAGGATTTTATTAAGCTTATTGAACCTATTGCGAACAAGAATAAAATTCAAATAATCCTTGCTGACCAGTACAACGGGCTGAACTCGACAGAACTCAAGAAGTACTTGGATAAGAAGAACATCAATCTGGTCTTCACAGCTGTCGATTGTCCTCGGTCGAATGGACTCGATGAGAGACTCAACCAGACCCTCGTGAACCGGATCAGATGTACGATGAACAGTGGGAGCGAGAAGAGAGCCTGGCCGAGTGTCGCTCAGGAATGTGTTGAGGACTACAACAGGACAGTCCACAGCTCAACTAAGTTTGAACCAAAATAATAATAAGAAGTCATTTATTTCACCTATACTACTTCACGGTGGAAGCGATTTATTAAAGGACAGAGCAACTGCATTCATAAACTCCATGAATAATTTCTATAATAATAAGATGAGAGTAGATAAAAATTGGACTGAACATGACTTTAAGGTGGGAGATCAAGTCTACATTGAAAACGGAAATAAATTAAACAGAAGAAAACTAGATAAAGTAAGAATGGGACCCTTTCCTATACTCAGCAGGATATCCCAATCAATGTATGAAGTCGGATGTGGAAAACAAAGGAAGTCGTCCAACTACTTCCACAGCAGCAAGCTGTCACTTTATAGGACTGATAAAGTGACCTGGGAGGGGGAGGTGTAAGTTCCCTAACTACAGAACCTCTCATCAATTAGTTCCCATAACCACCACCAGGGCTTGACTATATAACCTCCATTAGACTGTCAGATTGTTTGTTTGTCAGTGCATCGGCTGGATATGTATCTTGAAATTTAATTATTCTTTCAGGTATATACTTGATTATTGTTGGTATGTTTTAAGTATTATTGTTTAACTATTTTTCGTTTATTGATTGATTCTTATAATTCTTTCAGACTAATAAAATCTGATATTCACTCCAGCCTGCTTTTATCAACCATATACATACTTACATATATATATATATATATATATATATATATATATATATATATATATATATATATATATATGTTTACATAGAGAGATAGATCTCCTTCAGTTGAGAACAATTCATTCAACACAATAGAGAACATGGTTTAATATAATAATAAAACATTTCAATTTTTGAGTTTTATCTTTTTTGAATGGTGTTCAAATATCAAACAGGAGTCATTAATTTTTTTCTTATCATTTTAGGATTTGGTTCTTGCTGTTTGTCCTAAGTGTTGCAGTCAACTGCTCCTTTGCAATTTATTTTGCTTGCTATTGTATGACCATTGAAGGATTTGATGTTATATATTTCATAGGTTTAATAGAATCATTAATCTTCTGTGGTCTAGGATGGATCCTAACCTGTACATCAGTAAGTAATTTCAAAATAATTTTATTTATAAAAAAAATATAAAGAATGTAATATATAAAATTAGATTGGCAAAAGGAAATTAATACCAGAGCTATGTCTTATACTGTTGGTGTGAAATGAACCTTGTGCACTTTACAACCATTTTCGAGAATGTTTTTTTTATAAATTAAAAATTTTCAACTCACTTACCTAAGTATATTTCACTAGCAGCTTGTGCTGATGGCTTAATGCTCTTTCAATATCTTAAATTTAGTTTGGACCTAAAGTATCATTGATGTACTTGCTTTGATTAACAAAAATTTTACAATCCTTTCATAAAACTTCTTAATTATATTACTACTATACTCAATTAGTTTCTTATGAATAAAAGAAAATTACAGAAATTATTGATAAATTAAAGTTATTGCCATCAGTGAAAGCTTCCTGGTTGTGATGGCCCTGGAATGGACAGGAAATTCTACTAGTTGCATTATATCATACTAGCCCCATACAAATATTCCCTGCAATCTAAAACTGTCCATCTTTATAAAACCTCCTCCTTTCCATTTAAACCTTTTATTTATTTAAACATTAACTGGTCAAGACTGTGGATGTTTGTATTTTTTTAAAAATGTTTTAATGCTAAGGAAATCCTGTTAGATGTAAATATAGAAATAGATATCACATGATCATTGATGGAATAGATAACAGAAAAAAAAAATGGTTTATTAATGAGCACTTTAGGGATTGGATGGTATAGTCCAGGCAGCAAAGACCAAACAGGGAACATAACTCATGTAGAAGTCAATTTTGGCACAGTTGTAGGGGGAGGTGTCCTTAACAACCAAAAAATACAGAATATAGTAGAAGGGGCAGAGGGACTAATGCCGTAAGGTTCCCGTGGCTCCAGTTTAGCCGGCTCTCCGACACTTGCAGACTGTATTTGTAGGCACAGTTTTTCTTCTTATACCGCAAAACGTTTTGGCGTAGGTTTTAAATTTGTTTTTTCTTTTCAACCTATATTTTTTTGTGGTAGAAAGTGAATTTTCAGTGAAGCTTAATGAATCAGCTGTATTTCAAAGCTGTTCAGATCTTTCATCAAGTTGTTTTTTTTGAGCTGGTTTATGTTTTTATTAGTGATCTCTAACATTTTTTAATCTCTTTTTATTTGGAGACCTAATATTTTTCAACGGGTTCGCAAGCCTTTTTATTGGCCCCCTTTTCTAAAAAAAAATTCAACATTAAACTTTTAAGTTTAAATACGTACCCACGTATGTGGGTAAAGCAGGGGGAAAGCATAAAAAGTTATTTATACCTTAATAATCGTCTGTCTCAAATGATCCAGGAAATCAAAAAACCGACTGAATCGCACCTTTCTTTAGATTTACTCGATGTGAAGAAGATCTTTCAAAGCCGTCCTCTTTAAAATATTTTGAACCCACTTATTCCGTTCCTCTTCAACTGAAGGGAAGCTGAGGAAAAAATAAAAGATAAAATTGGAACTGTTTATCTTTTAAAGATTTATTCAAATCTAAAACTATATTATTGATGTAAAACATCTTCTTAAGATATTAATGTTTAACATTCGAAACTAGTTTTCAAATAAAAATAATTTCAATAAAATTGGCAATTAATTTATCAATCCTAATTGAATATATAGAATATTCTGTATTATGTGATTACAATACCTACTGTTGTTAATATAGGGGAGTATAACAATGAAGTTAAAAAAGCTTCATAATAAACATATTTTCACTGTGGCAAAAGGGGAGAAAGATTTGTTTCTCAATTTATTGAAAAACTGAACTGTGTACGTTTAAAAAATGTAGCGGTGAAGGGTTATTGGAGGGTTTAAATCCTTGTTGGACGTGGCACAACACGACATTATTTAATCCAATTGAGAAAAAAAAAAAAAAAAAAACACATGCATACAACAGAGACCTAACAATTACCTATTGTTGCAAATAAAGACGACACAAACAGTGGTACTGACTGGGGCAGCCGGGGTTAAGGTGGTGGGGATAGCGCTCCTTGGTCTAGAGCCTTCTCCCCTTCTCTATACCTGTCCACTGCTTCTATCATATTCTGTATTTTGTGTTAGCAAAATACTAAAAGAACTGGGGTGCTGTAAAGGTTGATTTTTTTCATTTTTTTGTGAAGACTCTTGCCTCTAGCGAAAATGTGTTTTTTTACTAAATTAATTAACATAAAATTCTTTGCAAAATAGATTCTGAACATTATTTTGGTGGGATCAATGTTAAGGAGATATAGTGGGGGGAATAAGGAAAATTAAAAAAACAAAAGTTTACTGTTAAAAATTATATGTTAATTATTAAAATTGAAATGTTTATTGTTACAATTGAATAGTTTATTATTAATAATTAAATGGTCATTGCTAAAACTAAAATATTTGTTGTTAAAGCTAATATGTTTATTATAATACAGGGTAATTATCATTCGAAACCTTGGAATCGAACCAAAAATAAAAAGGTCTGACTACTGGAAATTGTTGAACCAACCTAAGCTCTAAATGTGGTAAAAATATTTCCTCGAACTAGCTTCTGGTTTGGGCAGGGAAAGGGAAAAAGTGTTAAAACTTGTATGTTTTTAGCAGTTAGATATATGTAATAACTCGGGAACCGTTAGCACATTTTGTGTTCTATACATTATTAAAGCTAAGAATTTTACAATAATTTTGGTTCTATTCATTTTGTTATTCTGATTTTTTTAGAACTGTGAAGGACGAAAAATTGGCCAAGTCGCACTTATCCGAGAAAACTACTCTTTTGGCTATAACTCCGAAACTATTTGTCTGATCCCAAATTTATTTTTTCCATCTCAAAGCTGGTTAAATTTACTATCAGATCGTATATATCAATGTTTAATTAAATTTCGTGAACTATCCATTCCACTACACTAAATTCCCTGTACTGTTGTGAAATTGAATTTTTTTTTGGTAAATTTTTTGTTATAAATCGAAAAAAATTTGTTCGATCCTGAATTTCATTTTTAAATCTTAATGCTGATTAAATTTTCTGTAAGATCCTTTATATCAAACTTTGGTTAAATTCGGTGAAATACCAATGCCAGCCTGATACCAACGCCCACTGAACATATCAGAAATGTTATGTTTTTCTAAAACACATTTAGCGTGCTATTATGGATATTACACAGAATTTAATCACAATTTTATATACAGGACCTGATATATAATTTAAGTAGCTTTGAGATGTAAAAGATAAATTTAGTATCGGACACATTGTTTAGGAGTTTTAGAGAAAATGAGACAAAAAAAAACTTGGATTTTATAAATGTTTGCAGTTTGTAGCGTGCTGGCAAGGGTATTACATGGAATGTAATTAAAATATGATATATGGGATCTGATAGTAAATTTAACCAGCTTTGAGATGAAAAAAAGAAATTAGGGATCGAACAAAAATTATTGGAGTTATAAAGAGAAATGTGACGAAAAAATAAGGATTTCACAATAGTGGGGGCTATCAGCGTGCTGGTCATAGGTGAGAAGAGCTAAGATTAGTGAACAATATTCAGTTGTCAAACCTTTTTATTTGTGGTTCGAATGCTAATTACCCTGTATTATAATAAACATAGCTTTAACAACATATATTTTATTTTTAGCAATAACAATTTGATTAATAATAAAAATCTGTTCATTTATAACAATAAAAATTTCAATCTTAAAAATAAACGTATAATTTTTAACGATAAAAACGATGTTTTTTTTTTTTGTTTTTTTAAATTTTCCGTATTTCCTCCAATATCTCCTTAAGCATTGATCCCAGCAAAAAATGTAAAGAATTTTTTTTGTAAAGAATTTTATGTTAATTTATAACTCTTGCAGTTATTAACAAAAAACTGAAATAATCGACCTTTAGAGAGCCCCCACCCCCCAGTTCTTTTAGAATTTGGCTTCTACATGAATTAGTTCCTCAAAATTTCCGTCGTTGCCTGGACTAGTAGGGAAAGGAGAGTAGGGAATGGGCAGTAAGAGTAGTCTACCTAGTCTATATATTGTAGTAAGTAAACAATAATTTAGTAATTATAACCTATTTGGGATATGTTCTGTACTGTGGTACTACAGCTGATATGTTCTGTACTGTGGTACTACAGCTGATATGTACTGTACTGTGGTACTACAGCTGATATGTTCTGTACTGTGGTACTACAGCTGATATGTTCTGTAATCTGGTACTACAGCTGATATGTTCTGTACTGTGGTACTACAGCTGATATGTTCTGTAATCTGGTACTACAGCTCATCATCATCATGATCATTACATTCGCTTCTCTCTCAATTACTTCACACTGTATGACTAATAATATTGAACAATGTGGTTTAAATTAGGTCGAAAAAATTTACTCGAAATAATCCTTGGTTGTGTACAGAATAGAGGCTAAATTGGAACAGAAGAAAAGTAATTTTATATCAAGGAAAGTAGTGATTACATTTATATTTCAGGGTCACCTGTGGTGTAGTGGTTAGCATAGTAACCTACTAAACCCAAGATCGCGGGTTCGCAGCCCGGCAGATGACCTTAGGATTTTTTAAAGGGAGTAAAAAATCCTTAGCTATGCCGTCCTTCGAAGGGACGTAAAATGGGGGCCCCGAGCCTGTGCGATGTCAGGTACTCGTTAAAGATCCCTATCGTAATTATACCTGGATAGGCAAAATTTAGGACTCCCACCGTAGCATCGTCCGATTAGCCATAGCAGCATAAAGTGATGTTAAACGAAGTAAACAAACAAACATTTATATTTTTCTAACAGAAATTATAATCGGTAAAAAATAAGTATAAATGTGGATTAGAGTTATTATTTTATACTATCGAATGTCTTATTCCTCAGAGAGACAATTTTTTAATTTAGTGTTTAAATTTTCTGGTAGGGTGCGAATATTTGAGAGAAAAAAGCGAATTTGTTTGGGAAAATTATTTTTCCTGCTGCAATATATAAAATTTACTGAGTATTAAATATTTTTCAATATTACATTTTGAAAGAATTTATGATAAAATATAATAGAATGCATATCTAAGGAGCATATATGCATATATATTTAATTATATATATGTATATAGTCATTAAATATATATATGTGTGCATATATATTTAATGACTTGAATGAGCATAGAAATACTATAGTATTGAAATTTCTGTGTACTAAATATTTATTTTATTACTAATATGAATTGATTTATGATTTAATATGATTGAGAAGAATTTTAGAATTTTACTAGCTGACCCGGCAAACGTTGTTTTGCCATATAAATAATTTCCTAGTAATTTCTAGTGTAGACAAAAAATAGCTTACTTATTGTAAGTATGTATGTATGTTAGAATGTGTATATTGTATGTATGTAAGAATGTGGTATATGCGTGAAATAAGCATGGAGCGCTGTGAACGATGAGGGAATATAAAAATAACAAAAGGCAAACATTATTTTTAAATTATTATAATTTATCCCTTAAAATTATATATCATTAATTAAACAATTACGACAGTAACACTATTAAACAATATCAATCTCTTAATGCTATAGCGTGAACAATATTTTTTGTTAGTCCATCTTTAGCTAACACAAACAAACTGGATGGTTTACCCACTCGAGAGCATGCCACGTATAATTGTCCGTGTGAAAAACATGGTGTTCTCAAATCTAATCCACAAACAGACATCGTTTGACCTTGGGATTTGTTGATAGTCATTGCAAATGCCAATCTAATCGGAAACTGAATACGTTTGAATTGAATTGGCACATCTGTAGGTATAATAGGAATCCGTGGTATGAGTATATTTTCACCTCTGAACTTGCCATTTAAAATCCTGGCTTCGATCACGTTTTTCATTAATTTTTGAATGACTAATCGCATACCGTTGCACAGCCGGGGCGGGTTCAAATTACGAAGCAAGATAATTGGAGATCCAACCTTTAATTGTAAATTATGCGGTGGCATGCCTGGCAAATCCAGTGAGTTCAAAAACTCTGTGGGAAAATTTACTGCTTCGCTGTCGTCGCAAACTGTATCAATAGATTTATATGATACCAAGTTCCCTGGCAACAACATTTGTATCTTCAGATTTAAATTGTCAACGTCTACATTTTTTGACGATAAAATCGCTCTTTCTGCAAGCCACTCATGATTTATGTACTGTGTGTGTACATCGGGAAATATTTGTTCAATGAGAGTATCTTGCGAATCAGCGATTGTGCAGAAATCGGTCGGTAATTTTACGTATCCAGTTTCATCTATAGCAACTTTTATTTCATGAGTTCTACTTAAACATTGTGAGAATCTAAACAATATGAAATCTATGAATCAAAACTATTTTATACTAACTGTGACAGGATTCCTCCACAAGTGAGGAAGGTGCTACATAACTCCTCTTAGGAGCCGACCATTTACAATATTTTACTAGTTAGAGATAATTTAATTATCTTCCAGATCATTTCCTTTCATAAAGTATAGTCAAGGGAGAATATAAAGCAGAAATAGTCAATAAGTTTACAAGTTCCTCTCCCTAATAATAATTGTTTAATAGTTAGCTCTATATTAGTGAGCTTATAGTTAAGTATTTGTAATTATATTTGAATTTAGCCTCTAGCTCCCTAGCCCTTAGATTTCTTTTAATAAATAATTTATGAAAACATTAAAAATAATAATGTTATTTATGTTTACAATATCTTTTTTGTTTTTAGATACTCCATGCCTGCATGAACCTGACGACTAATGAAATGTTCAATTACAAAAGATATCCATATCTAAGGGATAAGAGAGGCAAATACTTGAATCCTTTTTCAAGAGGACCATTATTGAATTTGGTCGAGTTTTTCGTTTGTACTCCATCCGATTCTGATGAACAGCTTCTGCTCATTGAAGATTCTCCTTAAAGAAGGCTTCATCTTCATCTTCCTCATTTTACTCATGCAAATGCAAATACTCTGGAATACTGCCATTTGAGATTTAAAGCCTGATATTTTGAGCACAATTTCAATGCCTTCACTTGCCTTATACAACAAATAAAAAAAAATAAAAAAAAATTAATAAATTCTTATTTATATCACATTTTTTAAATTAGTTTCTTTATTTTCCTGTGATATGATGGTCTCCAAATTTTCATTTTCAACTAATCGATCTAAAATGTGACCCAACATTCAAAAAGTCAATTAATTACTAATTAAATTTGGTGAGCTGGTAAGGAGTGCCATAGGTAGTACAAAGTAAATATTGTATTTAATAACATAGAATGTGCTAAACTGCACATAGCAGAATTGGCAATCTCTGGCTTGAATAACCACCCTTTACCACAGCTGGCCAATCCTAACTTCCGCAGACCACACTTAACCACAGCTGGTTACAACTAACCACAACTGAACACACCTTCAGTATAGTCTCATGTTCTGCCATGGAGAAGATGGGTACAGTATTAACATCCCTCAGCGCGACCCGAACACCAATACACCACTTAAGAAAACTGTCTGCTGCTGATTTTTACGCTTATATGTTAATGGAGCGAGAAGGCGCAGAATCTTATTTACTTTTGTTTCGTAATCTCCTCAACCAATTTATGCTTGATATGTATGCAAAAATAGTAACAGAAATACTAAAATTATTTGAAAAATAAAATTTAAATGGAGACTATATTCACTTGAAGGATGCCATAAGAATAGCTGATGGTAGGTACTGGATGATGGGTAAGATGGTAGTGCTGCCTTTTAATTAACTTTTGCAAGTTGTCAAATTTACTTATTGAAATTATTCTAAGAATGGAATTCTTTAGGTTTAATATTAATAATAATAATAATAGCCTTTTATTATATCCATAACTCAACAAATAAACCTTAAATTCAAATAAATACAATTCAAAAAATATAAATAAAAATTTAACATATTTACGGTGGAAGAAGAAGCCCCGCAATTTTGAGGTTATTTTGCTGGGTATAGAGATTTGCAATTAGTGTAAGTTTTTAATTGGAGAAGCTGCGATGTTCGTTTAAGTTTTAATTGTGAGCTGTGGTCAAAATCTATATTAGTATATATAGATTTGCTAGTATATAGTTTCTATATTGGTATATAAAACATTAGTTTAAAGTAGTGACAGTGAATAAAAGAAGGTGTTAGATTAAAAAAGCATTATCAAAAATATATAAAGTCATTCTAAACGCCTCTACCATATACGTACACCTCGATTAAAGACACTTTGTTGTGGAGCACCTATAAAACGCATCTTACCTCATGGAAGTCCGAAGTGATACTGACAGCTAGGAGCTCGTAGAAAAGTAGTGGTAATCCCTGTTAGAACAGTAGCATCCATCCTTTCCACAGAATACAGAATATGATAGAAGCAGTGGACAGGTATAGAGAGGGGAAGAAGGCTCTAGACCAAGGAGCGCTATCCACACCACCTTAACCCCGGCTGCCCCAGTCAGTACCACTGTTTGTGTCGTCTTTATTTGCAACAATAGGTAATTGTTAGGTCTCTGTTGTATGCATGTGTTTTTTTTTTTTTTTATTTCTCAATTGGATTAAATAATGTCGTGTTGTGCCACGTCCAACAAGGATTTAAACCCTCCAATAACCCTTCACCGCTACATTTTAAACGTACACAGTTCAGTTTTTCAATAAATTGAGAAACAAATCTTTCTCCCCTTTTGCCACAGTGAAAATATGTTTATTATGAAGCTTTTTTAACTTCATTGTTATACTCCCCTATATTTACAACAGTAGGTATTGTAATCACATAATACAGAATATTCTATATATTCAATTAGGATTGATAAATTAATTGCCAATTCTATTGAAATTATTTTTATTTGAAAACTAGTTTCGAATGTTAAACATTAATATCTTAAGAAGACGTTTTACATCAATAATATAGTTTTAGATTTGAATAAATCTTTAAAAGGTAAACAGTTCCAATTTTATCTTTTATTTTTTCCTCAGCTTCCCTTCAGTTGAAGAGGAACGGAATAAGTGGGTTCAAAATATTTTAAAGAGGACGGTTTTGAAAGATCTTTGACATTGAGTCAATCTAAAGAAAGGTGCGATTCAGTCGGTTTTTTGATTTCCCGGATCATTTGAGACAGACGATTATTAAGGTATAAATAACTTTTTATGCTTTCCCCCTGCTTTACCCACATACGTAGGTATTTAAACTTAAAAGTTTAATGTTGAATTTTTTTATTAGGAAAGGGGGCCAATAAAAAGGCTTGCGAACCCGTTGAAAAATATTAGGTCTCCAAATAAAAAGAGATTTAAAAAATGTTAGAGATCACTAATAAAAACATAAACCAGCTCAAAAAAAACAACTTGATGAAAGATCTGAACAGCTTTGAAATACAGCTGATTCATTAAGCTTCACTGAAAATTCACTTTCTACCACAAAAAAAATACAGGTTGAAAAGAAAAAACAAATTTAAAACCTACGCCAAAACGTTTTGCGGTATAAGAAGAAAAACTGTGCCTACAAATACAGTTTACAAAAACTGTGTGAAGAAAAACAAAAAGAACTAATTAAATGGAGAATAGGAAATTTGCTTTTGTTACTTCTAAAACAATACCTTGGAAAAAACTTTTTTTCTATATTTCCACATTTTTTATAAGATGGCTCACATAACTCATTATTAATCAGTTCAATTGGAATGATATTTTTTGAAGTCCAAATCCACCATTTTTTGAAAAATATCTGTATATAAAATATAATATACATAAAAATAAAATAAGACTGAAAAGTCATAAATCAGTAATTTTTTTTTGGTAATATTCTGTTGTATTTTCGTTCCTAAACTACATACCTATGTATGAATATGATAAATTTCTGAAAAATTAGATGGAATCTAATAAAATTTGTAAGAGTTGAAGCCTAAATATAAGATAATTAAGTTGTAAATAAGCATGAGACGGAACTAGCCTGGACTGGAGGTGGGGGGGGGGAGAGCCGACTGAACTGGAGCCAGGGAAACCTTACAGCATTAGTCCCTCTGCCCCTTCTACTATATTCTGTATTCTGTGCTCCTTCCTCTACAACGGTCGGGGAGTTACTAACCACCCCTAACCATTGGAAAAAGATACTTCGGTAGTACTCGATAGAAGAGTGGAATGGGCGGTGGATGGCATGCCAGTAGGGGGAGCCACGCTGAAAAAGTTCCTCACTGTCCAAGCAACAATACAGGCAAGATGGGTCTTCTTAGACTACTGGGTCTCGCAGATACAGGAAATGGAGGGTTCCTGGGAAAGCTGAATGAAAATGGAAACGACATAGATCCCCAGTGCCCGATTTGTGGTGTCCCGGTCTCCCAGGAGAGCTGGCTGGTGTGTACCGAAAGGATGCTGTGGACCTGGAGGGCTGGACCGGGCTGACTGACCGAAAGGAGAAAGGTGCGGTCACTAGGACGTGCTTATGCACCACAGGAAATAAAAGAAGGTGCGGTCGCTAAGGCTTGCAAACCATTGTCGGGTCATAGCATTGTTCCCTCAAATAAAATCTCAAAAAATCATGTAATCTTGTGAAATGAATTAGAAATAAAGATTTTTACTGGCAGCAGTCGCATACATAAATCCGATATGTTGAACGTCCTGAAAGTGCTCCGCTAAGGTTTAATATCATTAGGATTAAGGACAACTTAAAGTATTAAAAGTTAAGCTTAACGTTGATAATTATTATTACTTAAATAAACTTAAAGAATTCCATTCTTAGAATAATTTCAATAAGTAAATTAATTTGACTATTTACAAAAGTTAATTAAAAGGTAGTGCTGCTACCTTAACCAGCTCCCATACCAGACCTTCAGCTTTTCTTATGGCGTCCTTCAAGTAGTACTGTCCAAAATTTCAAAAGGGAGGGATCACCCTATAGTCACCTTATAGTGTTCTCTCATACTCTTTCCACAACTAAACAAAGATATTCCACTATAGAAAAGGAACTCCTTGCCATTGTGTATGCTTGTAAACATTTCAAGTCATACCTATATGGTCAACAATTCACAATAATCATGAATCATAAACCATTACAGTGGTTGTTTACGATGTAAAATAATAATACAAGAATCATGAAGTGGATATTTCTATTAAGTGAATTTCAGTTTGACATAAAACATACCACATAAAACCAATTTTGTAGCCGATAGTCTAAGGCTAGTTGCGCACACACTGATTTAGAACCTACTACCTGAGTTACCTTGCAGACACTAATAATTAGTGTAAATTAGTAATAATAAGTAATGAACTAATAGCAGAAAACCATAAAAACTTATTGATAAATAACATTAGTGCAACTATAAACAGCTTCATCAATAAAAATAAAAACTATTACAACGGTAGACACACACACACATATATATATATATATATATATATATATATATATATATATATATATATATATATATATATATATATATAGCATAATATAGACAATAAAATAATTAAAGACCTAAATAAATTTATAAAAAACAATAAAGAAATACAAATTGTAAAATCAGACAAAACAAAACAAAACAATTAGCAGTCATGTTCATGGATGACTATAAGAAAAAAATAAATGAAATATTAAATGACAAAAACAATTATAGAAAACTTAGAGTGGTCCTTTCAAAAAATTATACTAATGAAATAAATAAATATTTGGAAAAAGAGGGATATATAAATAGAAACGAAAAAATAATTTGGCACTGAATAATATATATCAACCTCGTGCGTATGGGTTAATAAAATTACCTACATAAAAAAGAGGATAATCTAAGATTAATAATAAATAACATAAATGGCCCAACATATAACTTATACAAAGTCAATGCAACCTTGGATGTATTAAATAATAAAAATAATTTTGATATTAAAAATGGATTAGAATTGAAAATAAATTGAAATATAATAATAGCATAATAATAAATAGCTTTGATGTAAAAAAGTCATATACTAATATACCCCTGAATATAACTATTAAAATAATAGAAGACAAATGGGATCTAATAAAACCTTACACAAAATCAAAAATAAAAAACTATATATTGAAGAATTAAAGATTTGTCTAAATAATAATTATTTTATGTATGATAATAAATATTACAAATACATGGAATTACAATTGGGTCAAGTTTAGGTGTAAACATTAGTGATATAACATTGAATTATTTATTGGAAAAATGTATAAAAAAAAAAAAAAAAAAAAAAAAAAAAAAAAAAAAAAAAAAATAACTAATCATTAATATCGGTTAAATACATAGATAATTTATTAATTCTTACAAATAATGAGAAAGAGATGGATGCAATGTTTGATAAATTTAATAAAATGCACAAGAAAATAGAATTTACCAGAGAAAACAAAATAACTAAATAAAATAAAATAAAATATTTAAATATGTTAATAATCAAGAATAAGGATATAATAAACATTAAATGGTTAGAAAAGGAAGAATATAGTAACAGATTATTGAATTTTTTCAATAAAACGAATAATAATAAAAGAGCACTATTAGACCATGCACAAAATTTAAACCAAAATTTGCTTTTAAAAAGTAGAAATATTGCAACATGAAACAAAAAAATACAATAGAAAAATAAAAGAGGCAATATATATAAATAACACAATTTATAAAGCAATAAACTATAAAACAGATACTGAGAAAATAGGAACAATATATGCTAATGTAATAGATAAATTAAAAATAGAATCTATACGCTATAGAATCCACCTAAACCAGTTAAGGATACCAAAAAATATTTCAACGGCGTTAAGAAACAATGAATCCGTTATACAAGCTGTCCTTAAATTGATCTATGACTCTAAATTAATAGCGAGTTGGAACTGCGGAGAGATGACCCAGCTCTAGTCCCTGTCATATTGGCTGGACTCAACACTACCCTTGTAACTATCAATGTTGGCCTGCACAATTGCAATTTGAGAGTACCGATATACGATTATTTTTCTTAACATTAATTTATTTTTAACATGAATTTATTATTAAAGAAGATATAATGAAAATGGAAATTTTAAAAATAATGAGTGAAAAATATTTTTATCTCTGGTTTTGTATAAATATGAAAAAAAATTACATATATTTAAATTAACAGCCAGCCTCTAAAAATTTTAATAATTAATTAAATTCAAACTACCATGCGTTGATGGCCTAAAAGTTAAAAGCCCTCTCAAACTAACTAAATAATAAATGAAAAATATAAGATTTGCCAACTTAAAATAAACAATAAACAGAATAAGGAATATACCCTTGAACCCTAATGGGTTGAAGTATTTTTAATGTAACAGTACAAAGGACTTGGTGGATGTGGAAACACCAGAAGAATATTAGGTAAACTATATTATTGTTATTATTATTGATAGATTGTTAGTTTTAAGTGATTCATTTGGATCTATTGTTTATATGAAAGTGAAAGATATTGTTAAACATTGCTTCAGTCTGAAGATGGGACATGGTGGTCCCGAAACATGCAACTATGTAATAAATGTTTTAAGAGGAGTGAAGCTATTTTAAATGAATTCGAAATTTTAATTTAATTCCCAGATTAACATGATATTTTTTTTTATTGTATGTCATTGGTTGGTAAAAAATGAGGAATTGAAAATTTTGGAAAATAGAAGTGAGAGTAAGTGCCTATTTAAAATAAATTTACTATTTTAATGTGTATTTCTAAGTTAATTATAAATTAAAAATCGCATAAGTAGGTTTTGTATTGAAAGGACAAACAAAATTAAAAATAAATAAATAAATAAATAACTAAATAAATTAATAAATATATTTTTAATTTATTACCTGACACATTAAAATTTGTCAAAATATTTAATATTTCTAACCATTAATTGTTTATGAAGTAAAACCACTTTGAGGAAATACTTTCTTACCTGTAGCAGATATGGACATTAGTAATAGGTAATATGGAAAATGAGTTGAATCAATAAAATTATTTATTGATTTTTAAATATTATATTATGTATAACATTAAAAATTGAATGCTTAAATGTTTTTAAGTTACAATTTTATTTTTGATGCTTAAATTAAGATAAGTAATAGTTGATTGATTGACTAAGAGAAGGTGATAGTACTAATTAAATTCAATAAATTTATTTATTTTGGTAAATATTATATCCAAACTCTATTTAGTCAACCTTGTGAAGTATTTAAACTACTCCTTCATATATAATTGAGTACTAGGTGTTATGTTAATATACATTAAAATAAGACGTAAAACCCAATTATATATGAGAGAGTAGTTTATTTTGATAAAGGAAAACTTGAAACATTTATTAATATTTGTTCATTAGAATTGTGACAATACAGGAAGGGTTTTGAACGGACGGTTTATTAACTAACAATTATTAACAAATAATTAACAAGATATTTATCAGAGACACACTTACAGAACCACATTGCATTACAGTACATCCCCCAAAAAACAAAAGGACACAATGAAATGAATAGCTAAGTTTAATTTATTTGAGGAAAAGGTTGAATGTTTTAAATAGAGGTATTTTATGATAGATAGTACCATGACACTTAACATCCATGATTAAAAACAATGTAAACATTATAAACATCGTAGCTATTCAATTGAAGTTATTAGAAGTGGGTATTATCCCCACCACTGCTTGAGAATCCAGAAGTCAGTTGCTCCTCAGAAAGTGGGGAGGCTAGACGTCCTTTTATATCATCTTTAATATAAAGAGCAGTCGAACAGCCACAACAACCGAAGTAAACCATAATTTGGAGCTGTGACAGGTCTGTCACTCGAACAATTTGGAACAGTGACAAGAAAATCCAGGAACGGCACATTCCTACCCTAACCACACACTATATTAGTAATGCGTGAGAGAGTGTTGATGTTGCAGAATAAAGGGCAGTACCAACCCATACCGTCCTGAATATCTCGTTCTTATATACACTTGCCCCCTCCTCTTCTACTCCCACTCTTTCTCCTCCTTTACTGCCCACACGGTATCCACGAGGTAGATTATAAGTGATTAATCTTAATTAAATTGTGATAATCAGAGAGAGCTGAACGAGAGAAGGAGGTAGAAGGGCTGGACCCTTGTTTTATCTGGTGTGGAACACCGATATCGAATTTTTAAAAATTAACTAAAATTTAAGGGTTCGGTAAGAACCGCCGACACTCGGCAGCCATCGGCTAGCCCACCACCCCAAGGAGGCACGATCTGAAGTCGGAAGTCCCCGAGTATCATCGGCGAACCTTTATTACTACCATGTACCAGCCGTGTACGTTATCCTCGAGTAACATCGGCTACCTTAAGAGATCACTGTAAATTATTTAAACTGTTCACAATTTTCAAAAATATTCACAATAAATATCCTAAAAAAATCCTAAAAAATTCCTAAAAAATTCCTAAAAATTCCTAAAAAATCCTAAAAAAATCCTAAAAAAATCCTAAAAAAATCCTAAAAAAATCCTAAAAAAATCCTAAAAAAATCCTAAAAAAATCCTAAAAAAATCCTAAAAAAATCCTAAAAAAATCCTAAAAAAATCCTAAAAAAATCCTAAAAAAAAAACTAAAAAAATCCTAAAAAAAATCCTAAAAAAAAAATCCTAAAAAAATCCTAAAAAAAAAAATCCTAAAAAAATCCTAAAAAATTAGGGGTGGTTAGGGGTGGTTAGGTGGTTAGGGGTGGTTAGGGGTTAGGTGGTTAGGGGTGGTTAGGGGTGGTTAGGGGTGGTTAGGGGTGGTTAGGGGTGGTTAGGGGTGGTTAGGGGTGGTTAGGGGGGTTAGGGGTGGTTAGGGGGTGGTTAGGGGTGGTTAGGGGTGGTGGGGGGTGTTAGGGGTGGTTAGGGGTGGGGTTTAGGGGTGGGGGGGGGTTGGGGGGGGTTAGGGGTGGTTAGGGGTGGTTAGGGGTGGTTAGGGGTGGTTAGGGGTGGTTAGGGGTGGTTAGGGGTGGTTAGGGGTGGTTAGGGGTGGTTAGGGGTGGTTAGGGGTGGTTAGGGGTGGTTAGGGGGGTTAGGGGTGGTTAGGGGTGGTTAGGGGTGGTTAGGGGTGGTTAGGGGTGGTTAGGGGTGGTTAGGGGTGGTTAGGGGTGGTTAGGGGTGGTTAGGGGTGGTTAGGGGTGGTTAGGGGTGGTTAGGGGTGGTTAGGGGTGGTGGTTAGGGGTGGTTAGGGGTGGTTAGGGGTGGTTAGGGGTGGTTAGGGGTGGTTAGGGGTGGTTAGGGGTGGTTAGGGGTGGTTAGGGGGTGGTTAGGGGTGGTTAGGGGGGGTTAGGGGTGGTTAGGGGTGGTTAGGGGTGGTTAGGGGTGGTTAGGGGTGGTAGGGGGTGGTTAGGGGTGGTTAGGGGTGGTTAGGGGTGGTTAGGGGTGGGTTAGGGGTGGTTAGGGGTGGTTAGGGGTGGTTAGGGGTGGTTAGGGGTGGTTAGGGGTGGTTAGGGGTGGTTAGGGGTGGTTAGGGGTGGTTAGGGGTGGTTAGGGGGTTAGGGTTTAGGGGTGGTTAGGGGTGGTTAGGGGTGGTTAGGGGTGGTTAGGGGTGGTTAGGGGTGGTTAGGGGGGGTGGTTAGGGGTGGTTAGGGGTGGTTAGGGGGGTTAGGGGTGGTTAGGGGTGGTTAGGGGTGGTTAGGGGTGGTTAGGGGTGGTTAGGGGTGGTTAGGGGTGGTTAGGGGTGGTTAGGGGTGGTTAGGGGTGGTTAGGGGTGGTTAGGGGTGGTTAGGGGTGGTTAGGGGTGGTTAGGGGTGGTTAGGGGTGGTTAGGGGTGGTTAGGGGTGGTTAGGGGTGGTTAGGGGTGGTTAGGGGTGGTTAGGGGTGGTTAGGGGTGGTTAGGGGTGGTTAGGGGTGGTTAGGGGTGGTTAGGGGTGGTTAGGGGTGGTTAGGGGTGGTTAGGGGTGGTTAGGGGGGTTAGGGGTGGTTAGGGGTGGTTAGGGGTGGTTAGGGGTGGTTAGGGGTGGTTAGGGGTGGTTAGGGGTGGTAGGGGTGGTTAGGGGTGGTTAGGGGTGGTTAGGGGTGGTTAGGGGTGGTTAGGGGTGGTTAGGGGGGTTAGGGGGGTTAGGGGTGGTTAGGGGTGGTTAGGGGTGGTTAGGGGTGGTTAGGGGTGGTTAGGGGTGGTTAGGGGTGGTTAGGGGTGGTTAGGGGTGGTTAGGGGTGGTTAGGGGTGGTTTAGGGGTGGTTAGGGGTGGTTAGGGGTGGTTAGGGGTGGTTAGGGGTGGTTAGGGGTGGTTAGGGGTGGTTAGGGGTGGTTAGGGGTGGTTAGGGGGGTTAGGGGTGGGGGTTAGGGGTGGTTAGGGGTGGTTAGGGGTGGTTAGGGGTGGTTAGGGGTGGTTAGGGGTGGTTAGGGGTGGTTAGGGGTGGGTTAGGGGTGGTTAGGGGTGGTTAGGGGTGGTTAGGGGTGGTTAGGGGTGGTGGGTGGTTAGGGGTGGTTAGGGGTGGTTAGGGGTGGTTAGGGGTGGTTAGGGTGGTGGTTAGGGGTGGTTAGGGGTGGTTAGGGGTGGTTAGGGGTGGTTAGGGGTGGGTTAGGGGTGGTTAGGGGTGGGGTGGTAGGGGTGGTTAGGGGTGGTTAGGGGTGGTTAGGGGTGGTTAGGGGGGTTAGGGGTGGTTAGGGGTGGTTAGGGGTGGTTAGGGGTGGTTAGGGGTGGTTAGGGGTGGTTAGGGGTGGTTAGGGGTGGTTAGGGGTGGTTAGGGGTGGTTAGGGGTGGTTAGGGGTGGTTAGGGGGTGGGTGGTTAGGGGTGGTTAGGGGTGGTTAGGGGGGTGGTTAGGGGTGGTTAGGGGTGGTTAGGGGTGGTTAGGGGTGGTTAGGGGTGGTTAGGGGTGGTTAGGGGTGGTTAGGGGTGGTTAGGGGGTTAGGGTGGTTAGGGGGGTTAGGGGTGGTTAGGGGTGGTTAGGGGTGGTTAGGGGGGTTAGGGGTGGTTAGGGGTGGTTAGGGGTGGTTAGGGGTGGTTAGGGGTGGTTAGGGGTGGTTAGGGGTGGTTAGGGGTGGGTAGGGGTGGTTAGGGGTGGTTAGGGGTGGTTAGGGGTGGTTAGGGGGTGGTTAGGGGTGGTTAGGGTGGTTAGGGGTGGTTAGGGGGTGGTTAGGGGTGGTTAGGGGTGGTTAGGGGTGGTTAGGGGTGGTTAGGGGTGGTTAGGGGTGGTTAGGGGTGGTTAGGGGTGGTTAGGGGTGGTTAGGGGTGGTTAGGGGTGGTTAGGGGTGGTTAGGGGTGGTTAGGGGTGGTTAGGGGTGGTTAGGGGTGGTTTAGGGGTGGTTAGGGGTGGTTAGGGGTGGTTAGGGGTGGTTAGGGGTGGTTAGGTTGGTTAGGGGTGGTTAGGGGTGGTTTAGGGGTGGTTAGGGGTGGTTAGGGGTGGTTAGGGGTGGTTAGGGGTGGTTAGGGGTGGTTAGGGGGGTTAGGGGTGGTTAGGGGTGGTTAGGGGTGGTTAGGGGTGGTTAGGGGTGGTTAGGGGTGGTTAGGGGTGGTTAGGGGTGGTTAGGGGTGGTTAGGGGTGGTTAGGGGTGGTTAGGGGTGGTTAGGGGTGGTTAGGGGTGGTTAGGGGTGGTTAGGGGTGGTTAGGGGTGGTTAGGGGTGGTTAGGGGTGGTTAGGGGTGGTTAGGGGTGGTTAGGGGTGGTTAGGGGTGGTTAGGGGTGGTTAGGGGTGGTTAGGGGTGGTTAGGGGTGGTTAGGGGTGGTTAGGGGTGGTTAGGGGTGTGGTTAGGGGTGGTTAGGGGTGGTTAGGGGTGGTTAGGGGTGGTTAGGGGTGGTTAGGGGTGGTTAGGGGTGGTTAGGGGTGGTTAGGGGGGTGGTTAGGGGTGGTTAGGGGTGGTTAGGGGTGGTTAGGGGTGGTTAGGGGTGGTTAGGGGTGGTTAGGGGGGTTAGGGGTGGTTAGGGGTGGTTAGGGGTGGTTAGGGGTGGTTAGGGGTGGTTAGGGGTGGTTAGGGGTGGTTAGGGGTGGTTAGGGGTGGTTAGGGGTGGTTAGGGGTGGTTAGGGGTGGTTAGGGGTGGTTAGGGGTGGTTAGGGGTGGTTAGGGGGGTGGTTAGGGTTAGGGGTGGTTAGGGGTGGTTAGGGGTGGTTAGGGGTGGTTAGGGGTGGTTAGGGGTGGTTAGGGGGTGGTTAGGGGTGGTTAGGGGTGGTTAGGGGTGGTTAGGGGTGGTTAGGGGTGGTTAGGGGTGGTTAGGGGTGGTTAGGGGTGGTTAGGGGTGGTTAGGGGTGGTTAGGGGTGGTTAGGGGTGGTTAGGGGTGGTTAGGGGTGGTTAGGGGTGGTTAGGGGTGGTTAGGGGTGGTTAGGGGTGGTTAGGGGTGGTTAGGGGTGGTTAGGGGTGGTTAGGGGTGGTTAGGGGTGGTTAGGGGTGGTTAGGGGTGGTTAGGGGGGGTTAGGGGTGGTTAGGGGTGGTTAGGGGTGGTTAGGGGTGGTTAGGGGTGGTTAGGGGTGGTTAGGGGTGGTTAGGGGTGGTTAGGGGTGGTTAGGGGTGGTTAGGGGTGGTTAGGGGTGGTTAGGGGTGGTTAGGGGTGGTTAGGGGTGGTTAGGGGTGGTTAGGGGTGGTTAGGGGTGGTTAGGGGTGGTTAGGGGTGGTTAGGGGTGGTTAGGGGTGGTTAGGGGTGGTTAGGGGTGGTTAGGGGTGGTTAGGGGTGGTTAGGGGTGGTTAGGGGTGGTTAGGGGTGGTTAGGGGTGGTTAGGGGTGGTTAGGGGTGGTTAGGGGTGGTTAGGGGTGGTTAGGGGTGGTTAGGGGTGGTTAGGGGTGGTTAGGGGTGGTTAGGGGTGGTTAGGGGTGGTTAGGGGTGGTTAGGGGTGGTTAGGGGTGGTTAGGGGTGGTTAGGGGTGGTTAGGGGTGGTTAGGGGTGGTTAGGGGTGGTTAGGGGTGGTTAGGGGGTGGTTAGGGGTGGTTAGGGGTGGTTAGGGGTGGTTAGGGTGGTTAGGGGTGGTTAGGGGTGGTTAGGGGTGGTTAGGGGTGGTTAGGGGTGGTTAGGGGTGGTTAGGGGTGGTTAGGGGGGTTAGGGGTGGTTAGGGGTGGTTAGGGGGGTTAGGGGTGGTTAGGGGTGGTTAGGGGTGGTTAGGGGTGGTTAGGGGTGGTTAGGGGTGGTTAGGGGTGGTTAGGGGTGGTTAGGGGTGGTTAGGGGTGGTTAGGGGTGGTTAGGGGTGGTTAGGGGTGGTTAGGGGTGGTTAGGGGTGGTTAGGGGTGGTTAGGGGGGTTAGGGGTGGTTAGGGGTGGTTAGGGGTGGTTAGGGGTGGTTAGGGGTGGTTAGGGGTGGTTAGGGGTGGTTAGGGGTGGTTAGGGGGGGGTTAGGGGGTGGTTAGGGGTGGTTAGGGGCGGGTGGTTAGGGGTGGTTAGGGGTGGTTAGGGGTGGTTAGGGGTGGTTAGGGGTGGTTAGGGGTGGTTAGGGGTGGTTAGGGGTGGTTAGGGGGGGGTTAGGGGTGGTTAGGGGGGTTAGGGGTGGTTAGGGGTGGTTAGGGGTGGTTAGGGGTGGTTAGGGGTGGTTAGGGTGGTTAGGGGTGGTTAGGGGTGGTTAGGGGTGGTTAGGGGTGGTTAGGGGTGGTTAGGGGGTGGTTAGGGGTGGTTAGGGGTGGTTAGGGGTGGTTAGGGGGTGGTTAGGGGTGGTTAGGGGTGGTTAGGGGTGGTTAGGGGTGGTTAGGGGGGGTTAGGGGTGGTTAGGGGTGGTTAGGGGTGGTTAGGGGTGGTTAGGGGGGTTAGGGTAGGGGTTAGGGGTGGTTAGGGGGGTTAGGGGTGGTTAGGGGTGGTTAGGGGTGGTTAGGGGTGGTTAGGGGTGGTTTAGGGGTGGTTAGGGGTGGTTAGGGTGGTTAGGGGGGGTTAGGGGTGGTTAGGGGTGGTTAGGGGTGGTTAGGGGTGGTTAGGGGTGGTTAGGGGTTAGGGGTGGTTAGGGGTGGTTAGGGGTGGTTAGGGGTGGTTAGGGGGGTTAGGGGTGGTTAGGGGTGGTTAGGGGTGGTTAGGGGTGGTTAGGGGTGGTTAGGGGTGGTTAGGGGTGGTTAGGGGTGGTTAGGGGTGGTTAGGGGTGGTTAGGGGTGGTTTAGGGGTGGTTAGGGGTGGTTAGGGGTGGTTAGGGGTGGTTAGGGGTGGTTAGGGGTGGTTAGGGGTGGTTAGGGGGGTAGGGGTGGTTAGGGTGGTTAGGGGTGGTAGGGGTGGTTAGGGGTGGTTAGGGGTGGTTAGGGGTGGTTAGGGGTGGTAGGGGTGGTTAGGGGTGGTTAGGGGTGGTTAGGGGTGGTTAGGGGTGGTTAGGGGTGGTTAGGGGTGGTTAGGGGTGGTTAGGGGTGGTTAGGGGTGGTTAGGGGTGGTTAGGGGTGGTTAGGGGTGGTTAGGGGTGGTTAGGGGTGGTTAGGGGTGGTTAGGGGTGGTGGTTAGGGGTGGTTAGGGGGGTTAGGGTGGTTAGGGGTGGTTAGGGGTGGTTAGGGGTGGTTAGGGGTGGTTAGGGGTGGTTAGGGGTGGTTAGGGGTGGTTAGGGGTGGTTAGGGGGTGGTTAGGGGTGGTTAGGGGTGGTTAGGGGTGGTTAGGGGTGGTTAGGGGTGGTTAGGGGTGGTTAGGGGTGGTTAGGGGTGGTTAGGGGTGGTTAGGGGTTTTAGGGGTGGTTAGGGGTGGTTAGGGGTGGTTAGGGGTGGTTAGGGGTGGTTAGGGGTGGTTAGGGGTGGTTAGGGGTGGTTAGGGGTGGTTAGGGGGGTTAGGGGGGTGGGGTGGTTAGGGGTGGTTAGGGGTGGTTAGGGGTGGTTAGGGGTGGTTAGGGGTGGTTAGGGGTGGTTAGGGGTGGTTAGGGGTGGTTAGGGGTGGTTAGGGGTGGTAGGGGTGGTTAGGGGTGGGTTAGGGGTGGTTAGGGGTGGTTAGGGGGTGGTTAGGGGTGGTTAGGGGGTTAGGGGTTTAGGGGTGGTTAGGGGTGGTTGGTTAGGGGTGGGTGGTTAGGGGTGGTTAGGGGTGGTTAGGGGTGGTTAGGGGTGGTTAGGGGTGGTTAGGGGTGGTTAGGGGTGGTTAGGGGTGGTTAGGGGTGGTTAGGGGTGGTTAGGGGTGGTTAGGGGTGGTTAGGGGTGGTTAGGGGTGGTTAGGGGTGGTTAGGGGTGGTTAGGGGTGGTTAGGGGTGGTTAGGGGTGGTTAGGGGTGGTTAGGGGTGGTTAGGGGTGGTTAGGGGTGGTTAGGGGTGGTTAGGGGTGGTTAGGGGTGGTTAGGGGTGGTTAGGGGTGGTTAGGGGTGGTTAGGGGTGGTTAGGGGTGGTTAGGGGGGGTTAGGGGGTGGTTAGGGGTGGTTAGGGGTGGTTAGGGGTGGTGGTTAGGGGTGGTTAGGGGTGGTTAGGGGTGGTTAGGGGTGGTTAGGGGTGGTTAGGGGTGGTGGTGGTTAGGGGTGGTTAGGGGTGGTTAGGGGTGGTTAGGGGTGGTTAGGGGTGGTTAGGGGTGGTTAGGGGTGGTTAGGGGGGTTAGGGGTGGTTAGGGGGTGGTTAGGGGTGGTTAGGGGTGGTTAGGGGTGGTTAGGGGTGGTTAGGGGTGGTTAGGGGTGGTTAGGGGTGGTTAGGGGTGGTAGGGGTGGTTAGGGGGTTAGGGGTTTAGGGGTGGTTAGGGGTGGTTAGGGGTGGTTAGGGGTGGTTAGGGGTGGTTAGGGGTGGTTAGGGGGTGGTTAGGGGTGGTTAGGGGTGGTTAGGGGGTGGTTAGGGGTGGTTAGGGGTGGTTAGGGGTGGTTAGGGGTGGTTAGGGGTGGTTAGGGGTGGTTAGGGGTGGTTAGGGGTGGTTAGGGGTGGTTAGGGGTGGTTAGGGGTGGTTAGGGGTGGTTAGGGGTGGTTAGGGGTGGTTAGGGGTGGGGGGGGTTAGGGGTGGTGGTAGGGGTGGTTAGGGGTGGTTAGGGGTGGTTAGGGGTGGTTAGGTTTAGGGGTGGTTAGGGGTGGTTAGGGGTGGTTAGGGGTGGTTAGGGGTGGTTAGGGGTGGTTAGGGGTGGTTAGGGGTGGTTAGGGGTGGTTAGGGGTGGTTAGGGTGGTTTAGGGGTGGTTAGGGGTGGTTAGGGGTGGTTAGGGGTGGTTAGGGGTGGTTAGGGGTGGTTAGGGGTGGTTAGGGGTGGTTAGGGGTGGTTAGGGGTGGTTAGGGGTGGTTAGGGGTGGTTAGGGGTGGTTAGGGGTGGTTAGGGGTGGTTAGGGGTGGTTAGGGGTGGGTAGGGGTGGTTAGGGGTGGTTAGGGGTGGTTAGGGGGGGTTTAGGGGTGGTTAGGGGTGGTTAGGGGGTGGTTAGGGGTGGTTAGGGGTGGTTAGGGGTGGTTAGGGGGGGTTAGGGGTGGTTAGGGGGTGGTTAGGGGTGGTTAGGGGTGGTTAGGGGTGGTTAGGGGGTTAGGGGTGGTTAGGGGTGGTTAGGGGTGGTTAGGGGTGGTTAGGGGTGGTTAGGGGTGGTTAGGGGTGGTTAGGGGGGTTAGGGTGGTTAGGGGTGGTTAGGGGTGGTTAGGGGTGGTTAGGGGTGGTTAGGGGTGGTTAGGGGTGGGTTAGGGGTGGTTAGGGTGTGGGGTGGTTTAGGGGTGGTTAGGGGTGGTTAGGGGTGGTTAGGGGTGGTTAGGGGTGGTTAGGGGTGGTAGGGGTGGTTAGGGGTGGTTAGGGGTGGTTAGGGGTGGTTAGGGGTGGTTAGGGGTGGTTAGGGGTGGTTAGGGGTGGTTAGGGGTGGTTAGGGGTGGTTTAGGGGTGGTTAGGGGTGGTTAGGGGTGGTTAGGGGTGGGTTAGGGGGTGGTTAGGGGTGGTTAGGGGTGGTTAGGGGTGGTTAGGGGGTGGGTTAGGGGTGGTTAGGGTGGTTAGGGGTGGTTAGGGGGGTTAGGGGTGGTTAGGGGTGGAGTAGGGGTGGTTAGGGGTGGGTTAGGGGTGGTTAGGGGTGGGTTAGGGGTGGGTTAGGGGTGGTTAGGGGGTTAGGGGTGGTTAGGGGGGTGGTTAGGGGTGGTTAGGGGGGGCGGTTAGGGGTGGTTTAGGGTTGGTTAGGGTGGTTAGGGGTGGTTAGGGGTGGTTAGGGGTGGTAGGGGTGGTTAGGGGTTGG